>JAHHUM010001449.1:822679-1312550 GCA_036173005.1 Crenichthys baileyi | reverse complement strand
TTTCAAAGAAGTGGGCGGCTTTTGAGATCTTTTAAGGAGATCAGGGAGGCCTTCTAAACCCAATACGCTTCCCCTCGGTAGTATATTTTGACCGTCCTTATGGGATGGTCAGGACCCGACAACGCTCTGACCCGAGTATTAGCGTGCTTCATTCAGGTAGGTAGCTTTTATATTGTGTGCGAGGGAAACTGATCTTCCCTTGCATACAATAAAGGAACTCGAAACCTTCACCCCTAGATTTAAGCTTCTTTAAGAAGATTGTACCTTTCTTCCCGGGCTGACACCATTAAAATCGCACCGCCTATCCACACGCCTTATGGTTTAAAGCGTTCGCAACAATTATTCTGAACCATTTCTTTGCCTCCAAGAATTACAAAAACAGCTCACTCAGAACTAACAACACATCCAGGGTGTTTTTACAGGAAAAACACTGGAGATTTTAAATAGGAATCTCCTTACCTGTTGCGGCCGCTACTGTGATGTTTTGTCCTTCCGTGCCAACCCTATCCTATTCAAAAGTGGTTTTTGCTTCCGGGGCTCGGGCGAAAACACCAATTTGTCCGTGGCTACCGCACGCCTTGGAGCTCCACCGGTACTTGGTCCCCATGAAGCGATCACACACTCTATCTAAAGACTCTTAAAGGAACGACTCTCAATCAGTTTCTAACTTTTAGCTCCTTTAATCTAAATTAAGGCAGAGGAATGATTACAGAGTTCAGCGCTGAGGCTCCCGTCTCGGACCGTCGCCGTCTGTTAGAGGATGACGAAGAGCCTCGATAGAAGGTCACATGTAGTTTTATATCTGGCACTCCAGTGCAATGGATGTGCTCTCCCTCAGTGATTATCAGTAGACTATGTGTCACCATTGTGGTGTCTATCTGTTAGATTGTGTAGTAGCGGGTTTCCATCCTTAATCTAAGTGTGCTGTAGCTTTCTCATCAACCCAGTTATACCGGCTGCTCCACTATCTACCCCAGTGCCCCAGCTTCAGGTCATTTATGACAACCCTTGGGCCATTTATCCTTGTACTGTATATCTATGAGCATTCTTATCCTATTGTAGCAAAAGGGAAACATTAGACCTTATACTTTATTTCACTATAGTATAAATGGGAAAAACAGCTATGAGCATATTAGTAAAGGTTATTCCCAACACCTGCCTGATTCGGTTGTAGCTAACGGCAATTAAGCTGTTGATAGAAAACTGTTAAACGGTTAAAATGTTGCCTTCGTATCATTTGGAACCGGTCTGCACATTCACCTCTGACCTCTGACATCAAGGCATTTTCATCCTCCCAACCTCTGCTCATAGTTTGGAGACCATTCTCTGCAAACCAAAGATGGTTTTGCATGAAAATCCCAGTAAATTCTGAAGAAAATGTAGCTTCTTAAATAGTAAAAACATCTGTTAGAGAAATTCATAACTGATTTACAAATTGATTGATTGATTGATTGATTCATATAACACTTAACAACAACCAACAAAGGTGACCAAAGCACTTGACAATAAAAATTACATCAAAAATAGAATAAAAGTTACAAAAGAAGACAAAAGAAATACACAAGAATAACAATAAAAGACAAATAAGGGAAATGCCACTCCACTACATGGTATTAAAAGCCTGTCTAAAAAGATGAGTCTTAAGCTTAGACCTAAAAATTCTCTGATCAGTGGTTAATCGGAGATCTAAAGGGAGGTTGTTCCAGAGTCAGGGTGCTGCCACGGAAAAGGCCCGATCACCCCAATGTTTTAATCTGGTTCTTGGGACATCTAATAAAAGGTGACATGATGACCTCAGAGATCTTCCATGTACGGGAAAACTTAGAAGTTCGGATAAATAGGGTGGGGCTAATCCATTTAATGCTTTAAAAACAAACAAGATTTTAAAATCAATTCTAAAATGAACAGGGAGGCAGTGCAAAGAGAATAGGACAGGGGTAATATGGTCACGTCTAGGGGTGTTGGTTAAAAGACGGGCAGCTACATTCTGGACAAGTTGAAGTCGTCTTAGGGAAGACTTATGGACACCAATATAAAGACCGTTACAATAATCAAGTCTAGAACTGACAAATGCATGAATGGCTTTCTCTAAGTCAGTGTGATTTACAAACGATTTAACTTTCGTCAACAGACGCGGATGATAAAAACTAGATTTGACTACAGAGTTAATTTGTTTATCAATGTTAAATTCCCGGTCAAATATTACCCCAAGATTTTTAACTGTTTTATTTAACTTAAAGGGCAAAGCACTGATGTCTGTGGTTGCAATGTCACCAAATAAGATGCATTCGGTCTTTTGGTGATTTAAAAACCAAAAAGCCACTGTTTAGCAGCAGTTATGCAGCCTACAAAAGATGAAATCGCCTTTGTCCTGTCTGGTTTGAGAGACAAGTAGATTTGTAAATCATCTGCATAACAGTGAAAGGACACTTTGGGTGCAGATATAACCTCCCCTAAAGACAGCATATATAAGGAAAATAGAAGAGGACCAAGAATAGAGCCTTGTGGTACTCCACAGAGAAGTGGAGCACAGGAGGAAGATATATTGTTAATCATAACAGAAAATGATCTATCTGTCAGATAGGAAGTAAACCACTTCAATGCACTGCCACGAATACCAACAAATTGTTTCAAACGAGACAAAAGAATAGAATGAGAATGGTCGACTGTATCAAAGCTGCTGTAAGATCTAATAAAACCAGGACCACAGGCAGTTACTATCTACAGACAAAGCACTATCATCGTGTATTTTCAATAAGGCGGGCCCAATACTGTGCCTCGATCTAAAACCCGATTGAAATTTTTCATAAATAGCGTTTGATTTTAAAAATACCTGTAATTGTATAAAAACTATTTTTTCTAGGATTTTACAAAGAAAAGATAAATGAGAAATTGGTCTAGAATTACATAGAATTGAAGAGTCAAGGTGAGGTTTTTTAAGAAGAGGCCTCACAATGGCATGTTTAAAAGCACCAGACACAATTCCTAAATTAAGGCAGGAGTTCATAAGAGTTACAAGTACGGGACCGACAGTATTAAAAACCTCCTTCATTAATTCAAAGGGAGGACAATCCAGAGGGCAATTAGTGGGTCCTATATGATAAAATAACTTCTTCAAGTAAGAAAGGGACACTGGTTCAAAATGCTCAAAAACAGCTGAAACAGGACCAGCAGAAAAATCAGAACTATATGGGACGACGGAAGCTGGTCTTACAGATGCCACTTTTTTAATAAAAAATGAGAGAAAACTGTTGCACGTTGAGACTTATGCCTCAAGTAGGACCGGAGTTTGAGGATTAAGAACAGAGTCAATCAAGTGAAATAGCACCCTGGGTGTGAGTGATTACTAGTTGAAATGACGTCAGACAAAAATTGGCACTTTGCCTCCTTGACTGATCTCTGGTACTGAGCAAGGCTATCCCAAAGAATTTCCAGAGAAGCTAACAACTTATCTTTCCTCCATTTATGTTCCGCTTTACGCCGTTGTCTCCTAAGTGCACATTCATAAAGAAAGTCATAAAACTGTTGTACAAATTGCTCACTTTATTTTTTTACATCTTTGATGTAATAAAGTTTCTGAAGTTTTGATAAAGTCCAGATTTTACAATGTAACAAATTAAAAGCTTTACCCTTTGAGCAAGAAGTTGTAACCAGAAACTGAAAATGTTTAGCTGGAAGAAGCTTTAATCGGAAGAAAAGCTTAAATTTAACATCAGAGTTTCTACCTCCTGGACCCAGGCTGGAAGCTGGTTCCACTATGATCCCCGAAACGTCTGCCTCTCCTGGTTGTTTTTAAAAACTTTACGGATCTGAACTAATCCAGCAGTTTAGAAACGAAGTTCTCCGTTTCGGATCTTTCCGGCTGAGCGCCACATGCAGAGCGCTCGCTGTGGCATCGATGGAGTCACTGAAAATAGAACAAAACAAGCAGTTTTAAGACGCTAGTCGAGTCATTTTGTTGTTTTCAGGCAGAAAGCTCCTGGTGTGGGTTCAGTGTAGATATCGTCAGTATGGAAGATGCTGGTGTCTCCTGTTAAAGCAAGGAGGGGCCCTCCCAGTGATAAACAGACAGTCCTGAATGCTCAGGTGCTGCAGCATCGGGTAACGATCCGATGATGACGGGATCGATCAGGGATAAGTTCAAGAAAAGTTTCCCTTATTGTTGCCTTCTGGTTCCAGATGGAGGAGATGTACAGAAATACAGAGTATTTGGTTCTGCAGCATCAGTCATTCCTATTACCTTCATGATCAACATTTAAAGTCTTTGGTTTCTTTCAGGAAGCTCCTTCATTATTTACTGTTTTAGTCCTGAACATCTGAGTTTCTCTGATCGGGACAACAAGTCATGTGGTGTGGGCCCGGCTGTATGGGCAGAACCAGGAGCCCGGTTTGGAAAGTGATGGAAAAGTGTTTTTTACTTGCAGAAAAGCCAAACTAGAAGCATCTTTAACAGCTAGATGGAAGACATTAAGGTACTATTGGGCTGAGGAGGAGCAGTCATTGGCTGCAGATGATGCTGGAACCATTGGAACCTGATTTATGAAGAATCTTGTTTTTCATGGAAAAAGTTAATGATTGAACAGAAAGCCTGATGAGGTGCTACAGACTGCTGATTGGGATGTTTTTGGCTTCATGATTTGTTTTTTCCTCCTCTACTAATTTATGACAGCAGTGCGTTTAGAGCCAGAATATTCATCTGTAAAATAGTTCTGTCTCATATCTGATTGGATCATTACCATAAAGAAAAACATCTACGTGAAGGTCCTCCAGGAGGACGGGTCCAGTGTCCTTTCCCAGCTCTGTCACTGCTTGTGGTGGCAACATGAGGTCCTTCAGATTCAGTCCGTCAACAAACAAAATCTCATCCTGATCTGTTTTTCTTTCCTCCCATCAGGACCTTTCATCGAGCGGGCCATCATGAGCAGTCGGACCAGTGAAGCCGTCTGGTTCCAGACCGAAGGTGTTCTACCTGAAGCGGCTCAGACCGACGAGGAATGAGTTTTCTTTCAGATTGTAAATAATGACTGTACTGAATAAACTTTGTTTCTGGAATCCATGAAAGCTTGTGTGTTCTTTGAAGGAAATCAGATTAAAGTCAGAACAAACGTACCCGGGCAGGAGAGGAGAGTATTTAGTTTTAAACCACATTAGGACCACAGACAGTCGACAGGATTTCTGCAAGTTTGTTTTACTGTTAAATCATTTAGATTTAGTAGCACCAAGTCAAACAGTTTAACATTTTCTGTTTAATTTCAGCGTTCGTTCTCTTTATTGTTACATTTAGCCGATATTCAGCATTACAAATTCAAACTTTCTGTGGTTAAATTCACTGTGTGTCAAATAACCGAGCTCATATTTGAACACCTTCTCTTTTCTAAATTGTTGTCCTGCATCTGCTAAGAAGTTTAAACCACAGCTTTGACCTTTTTTTGTCTCCGTTTCTGTTGGTACTCGTCCTCATGCTCCATAAACTAAATGTTTCTCCTAATCTACATGTAGGAGAACCTGTACACACAAACATGAAGTTATTAGAGCTCTAAAATTTTTGATTTTAGGTTTTATTTACAGTGAAGTAGAAGTAAGTATAAGTGAAGTGAAATGTGTTATAATTAAAATGACAAAATGATTTGCTGCTGTTTTTTTTATTACAATCAGGGTATATATACATTTTCATTATTTCATTATTTTCTGCTCAGATTGCTTTAATTTTATGACAATAAGACAAAAACCTACAGATGTTCCCTTTGCATACATGTTTATAATGATTCGCTTACATATGTTTAGTATCTTTGTATTTCTATATTTGGATGTAAATGTGTGCAGATGTAATTCCTGCATTAAGACACACTGTTGTCTCAGTAAGCAGCCACAGGAATTTGGTGTAATATCATCACATGGACACAAGGAGGCAGTGTTTACATTGTTTGCTACTGAGTTTCTGCAGCCTGTGAACTTTGGGAAAAGGCCCACTTCTATTAGAACCCCTCTGGTTCTGGGTAAACGAATGATTTCTTTAAGCAGGTGTGTGTTGCAGTGTTCATTCGGGCCATAACTCAAAGAAAAATCCTGGTTTAGATTAATTCACATTCATGCCTCCGGTTCTGGAGTAAACCCGTAGATCAACTCCCAAACTGAAACCAGTTTTCATGTTTTAGGTCTTAGCTGCTCCACCATCTTATGCTATCCGAACCCATTAAGAAAACGGGCCCCAGCTCAACTTTAGGAAGGTAAAACAAGGACCTTCATGTCCTAGAGCACCCACAGAGTCATGCTGCAATCTCTGCAAACTGCTCAGCTGGGTACTACATCCATCCTCAGGTTGACATTTACTGTAAGACGGAGATAAGTTGGAGGTTTTTATTGTTCCCTGTGGGGAAATCAGGCCGAAGCGGTGGCTAATTGTGGCAGTGAAAGCTGAGGAAACGGTAAAACTGATGAAAAGGCCTTTAATGAGTTCCTGCCTGACAAACAGGCTGTTTTTAATGTTGTTGGCTCTACCCTTTTGACTTTCAGATACATGTTGGCTGTGTTATTGTTCATTAGCAGATTTAACATTTCAGCTGATGCTTTTTTATCCAAAAAAAAAAGCAATATTAGTGGCGAGGTGAAGTTCTGCATTTTCCTTAAGGATTAGGATGAAACGTTCGCTTTTACTAAATTTGGCCCTTGTTTTCTGTTGATTTATATATTTCCATCTTTTCCCTCCTGTCAGGGAAGATATTCAATGCTGCAGGGTTTTTGTATTCTACAATTTTAGAAGATAAAAAAATTATAAAACAGTCATTTTTGGGAGCAAAGACAGATTGGAAATGACATGTTCCACCTTTAACTTTTATGAGTCGCAATAAAATGTCATGTAACACACTGAATTCAAGAAGGTTTTGTCGTAGCGTCTCCACAGCAGATGCCTGGTGATCATCTGAAGATGTCAGCTATTTTACGGCCCACCCCTTCCTGTTTCTGAAGGTACTGCTCATCTACTGGAGAGAGGTTTTTATTTAAGGTTTTGGCACTTTCTGCATGATTTTAGGCACTGAAGATCAGCCAAAAACCTAATAAAAACTCTGAAAGATAAAGCTCACTTTGCAAGATTAAAAGACCGTCTGTATGTTTGGAAGGACATTATAAAGAAAAGAGGAATGGCTTAAAACTTTTGCACAGTATCTGCATCGGTGCAACAGAAATCAGGAAGGAGTAGAGAAACCAGGTTTTCAGTTAACAGCCTGTTTCTCTGTTAATCTTCCAACTCATCACCAGATTTTGTTACATTCAGTCTGTTTTTTTTATGCAAAATCTCAGAAACGGACCTTTAAGGACCATAAACCCTGAAGAAACAACACTCGTATCTTGGATTTGAATGCCTGAAATGTACCTCCTCTTTGTGGTGTCCAGCCTCTGACATCCTGGAGGAGCTTGGAAAGGAGCTGCTGCTCATCTGCATCAATAGGATCTGCAGAGGCGGTTTGGGCATCTGGCAGGAATGGCTTCTGGATGCCAAGTTTTATGCAAATGTCCCACAGAGGAACCAGAACTATATCTGCCCCGTCTCGATATCTCCTCTTGCCAGGGAACACTTTCTCACAGAATGTCCCAGAGTGTTGCTGGAAGGAAGAATGTCCAGACTTCCCTCCTGAACCTGTTACCTCTGCAACCCAACACTGGATGAAAACCAGAAGATGGACAGATGTTTGGAAACCTCTGAACATAATGGAAGAAGGTACGAACGAGCTGAATGAGCGATAACTACTTATGAAACAATCTGGTCTGTGATTAAAAATATTCTTAAGTTATGGTGGAAACCAGATTTTTATGATTTCCGATGGAAGCAGAAACATTTACAAACTTACACGAACATGAAGTTTAAAGAAGATTAAAAAATTTTCTGTTTGCATGAGATCAGTTCACTTATTAAGGTTCTGTTGCAGTTACTGTTGTTCTGTTGCAGTTAATTTCCAAAGATTTATCTCAGACGGCGCTGCCTCCAGTCACATATATGAAAACAGAGCAGGAGAAGTATATTTCCCAGCTCTTACATCAGCAAACACCTTCCTGTAGGTTGTTTATTAATCGCTTTATATTTGTGGGGTAAAAATCTAACTTTATCAAGGCTTGACATTTGCTCTTACTTTTCTCTGTGAATAAAGTTAGTAAAATCTGATAAAAAGTACTGATTCTGGTTCTGAGCTCACAGGTCAAAGGTCAGGGTCCACCACCCCCACCTTCCACCACATCCAAGCCATGGGTTATAATTAGTCCTTGTGTGCAGACAGCAGCAGCATTAGAAAAAAAAGGGGACTGCTGCTGCTGATCTGCGCTTTTGGCAGAGGACAAAAGAGCCGAGAGAGATCAGGTTTCTGCCATGTGACGCTGAGGAATCTCAGACCTGCACTCCTGATTAAACATTACTCTCTTAGAGCACTTACTGCAGGTATGCTACTGCAGGGTAATACACACACATCTGCTGAATTTTATACCTTGAGGCAAATGGAAATGAAGAATAAGCATGAATGGTCTGAAGGTAACTGCAGACTTTCCAAAGTCCCTGTAGGTCAGGTTAAAGCTTCAGAAATGCACTCACAGACACTAATGAGTGTATATTTCATCAAAAGTATAATAAAGTTGCTCGTTAACACTTAGTCAATGGATGTTCTTTACAGCATTGCTTCAGTTCACCAAGGTTCCCAAACATTTGTTTCCTCACAGATCCATCACTACCCCATGCTATTTCAGTGATTGTGAGGCAAGGACTTTGACTGGACCGTTGCAAGCCCTTGACTATTTTCTTATTCTGTCATTCTGTTCTAGATTTCCTGCTGTTTGGGATCATGGTTCTGTTGATGAGCCGGTATTGTGTTAACACACACCTGCATGCTCCATAGCATTAACAAAGGTGACTTCACAGTTAATTAAGGGCTTTAATTAGCCGCACCTGACGGCCACTTGTCCCCTCTTAACTTCTGTAGAAACAGCAAGATGGTTCTTAGTTTCTCCAATTACTGTATCTGTATCATCAGAGTAAATGTCTGCGGAAAGATTTTAGTTTTTTAGTTTTCAAAAACACCTCATGGACTGAATGTAGTCGCACCTTTTCTTCGCTTATCTCTGAGAACGCCTCTTCTTTAAAGAGGGCTTAATGATAATGTAACCTAAAGAAAGAGAGACCATAAGATCCTGTCCACACTTACCTGGATATTTTATTTACAAAATAGCTTCTTTGCTAAGTTTGCAGCTTTCATCTGGATGCAAAAGTAAATGCTGAGAAAACAGACTTTCAAAAAAGCTTTGGAGTTAATTAAGCAATGAAAGGTCTTTACTTTGTGTGGTCGTGATTGCTTTGGGAAAACAATACTATTCTAGTAAATGTTGGTTTGTATATTCAGCACGAAGCTATGCAGCACAGGAATAGTGCAGCTTTTCTTATTCTTCCCCATCTCATAACATTTTATTCAGACTCTTACATCAAACTCTACATATGTGCAGAAAATGTTTGTATTAAGAAATAAATTATACCCTATATCACATCAAAAACAAGCAATAAATATTTTAGGAGAATCACTAGCTAGCTTACACTGGTGGTAACTAGGCAGCCATATTGGATATTGGAGTTCAGAGGCGTTCCAGCTTTTATTAACGGGGACATATTATGCTTTTAAATCCTTCCTTTTTACACTTAAATCATTCAGTTTTGGTCTATATCAAGTGGAAAAGCAATGCTCTGGTCTGGATCGCTTCTTACTGAGAGCAAATTGTTTTGGTGCCGTCTCTTTAAATGCTATTGAGGCACTTCACACGCCGCCCCCCTCCAGGTCATGAGCGTTCCACTTCAACCCGTTCGGCCATTTTTGTTGTAGGATAACAGAGATACAACTATATAGCGACGCAGAAACAAGACAGATGCTAAACTGTTTGCATTGTTGCATTGAGGTTGCTGTTCTGCAGCAAATACTGTGACATAACTATTCATAAAACGTAACAGAAAACAGAGAAAACTGAACAGACTGAAAAATACGACCCAAACAGAATATAAAGATATCTACACAGCACCTGAAGACACTAAATTCAACTTTTCTGCACTCCTACAGAGTCCAAGTATGCAACAAAATGTATTTAAGGGCCAAAAAAATTTATTTTGCATGATATGTCCTCTTTAAAATCTTCCTTTCTACTTTAATGATTGGTTCTCTACACCTTACTAGCCTCGTTGTATTGGATATTCAGTCGGGGGGAAAAATATCAGTTTAAACGCAACATAACCACAGTGGAGATATCAGAACCTAAAAGTGACCCTTTTCAAGCTATTTGGATGCAGAACGTGGAGAAAGACACAACGGCGCCTTCAAATTAAATGTTGCAATTGTTGATTTTTTTAAGAAAAGAAACGTACATGTCAGGGAAAAAACAGACTTATCTGAACTGTTAAACTTTTATATAACCAAATACAATAACTTAAGTAAGAACAGATTATGTTTCTTATGTTGCAAAGAAATGCCAGTATGGCACAAAAATGTCACTCCCTCTCTTTCATGTATTTAGCGTTTTTTTCCTGCCTCATCAAACCTGATGTCAATTGACTCCTGATTTCCTGGCTTCTCCTGAGATGACCTGCTGAGGAAATTGTGTAATCATTTGAATCATGTGTGTTCCAGCAGGGAAAACATCTAAACAAGGGTTATTTAAGCCTGGTCCTCGAGGCACACTGCCCCGCATGTTTCAAACGGTTCTCTGCTTTAACACACCTGATTTAGGTGATTGCATTTCAGCAAAAGCCTCTTAATCAGCCATTACTTGAAATCAGGTGTGATGAACCAGGGAAACATCTCAAAGTTGCTGGCCCTCTAGGACTAGAGTTTGACACCTATGACTTAACAGATGCAGGGCAGTGAGACCTGAGGACCAGGGCTGACAAACACTAATCTGAATAAATGTTTCCTAATCCTGATGCTCTGGGCTACAGTCCTCAGGGACGTGCACTGATCCTATGGACAAAAAAGTTTTTTTACAGTGTATAGTGTGGGGCCCAAGGTAAAATTTCTGAATTTAAAGGCTTATAATAGCAGTGCCCCAGGTTTTGAAATTTTGACCATAAAGATTTTATAACTCATTTCCTGGGTATAGTTGATTAACACTGTAGAATGGTCACTGTTTACTAACATTTCTGAAGATAACTCATTTAGTGTGACCTACCTGGTAAATTTGGCAGTGTAACCTGCTTTGCTACAACATAAGGTTATTTTGTGATAAAAGTGCAGAATGATATAGTCATGACAAACACGTTGTGCTCAGTGTGTAAAAAGAAAAAAAATGAAGGATAACGTAAGGTTCAAATTTGACTAAGGAAGTTCAGGTTGTGAATCAGTAATCTAACTTTAAATCAATCTATGAAAATTTTGTTGCCTTGTTAATCTTAAGAATTTTTAAAATGCATTCTTGTTTTGATTTTTTTTTCCTGGGTGGTCATTTCCCTACATCCAACAGGACAGTTTGTTTTGTGGGTGCTTAGTAATACATATAAATTATGTTCATGCTGTGCCTGTAATAAATCTCACACTACAAAGGCAACCGACAGCTCCATGTGCCGCATAAGGTGCCCCTTTTTTCCACTTGAGCACCTGTGTCCCAAAATGTCTGTGCACGCCACTGACAGTCCTTCCTGTTTTAGATGTGTACCTGCTCCAGCACACCTGATTAAAATGATAGCATTAGTTGCTTGACTGTCCTCAAGTGCTGCGGAAACCTGTCAACCACCCATTCATTTAAGTCAGGTGTATGGAAGCAGAGAAACACCTAAAACATGAAGAACAGTGGGCCCCGAGGACTTAAAGACCCCGACCCTTCATTTGGAGCCGCTGTCTCATACATAAGGTAGAGAAATAATGACTTGAAGATCCACGTTAAGCACATTTTGCATTGCACTGATTGCAAGGATAGAAAGAGGCCAGTCTTTGTGGATTAAAGGGTCTTGTGATACAAAAAGATCCAACACTATATGAGGTCTCTGAGAACTTATAACATGCAGTGGTTTAAACGTGTTTAAAAGTGTTGATACCTGCTGAAACTTTGAACATTTGATCAAGTTACAAACACAAACGTCTGCGTATTTTATTAGGATTCTTTGTGATAGACCAACCAGAAGTAGTTCATAATTAAAAGAAAAAGGAAAATGACACATTTTAAATAAATGTTTAGGCTTTACTCTTCTACCCCTAAATAAAACCCACTGAAATTTATTTAGGACTAGCTGTTCTGATTCTGGCCTCAGAGGTTCGTTAGAGAACATTAAAGAACAACCAGCATCATGAAGACCAAGGAACACAGCAGACAGGTCAGGGAGAAAGCTGTGGAGATGTTTAAAGCAGAGTTTGGTTCCACAACAATATCCCAAGCTTTGATCTCCCAGGGCTCTGTTCAATCCATCACCTGAACATGGAGAAAGGATGGACCAGCTGCAGACGTACCAAGACATGGATGACCATCTAAACTGACAGGCTGGGTAAGGAGAGCATCAATCAAAGAAGCAGCCAAGGTAACTCTGGAGGAGCTGCAGAAATCCACAGCTTTGGTGGTAGAATCTATTCACAAGACAAATTTTAGTTGTATACTCCACATATCTGGCCTTTATGGAGCACTCGGAAGAAGAGAAAGCAATAAGAAGCCCAATTTCCAGTTTGCCGCCTTGTAGGACGCACAACAAATGTGTGGAAGTAGGTGTTCCCGTGAGATGAGACCAAAATGGAACCCTTTCCATGCTCCATGTTTGGCAGAAAACCTAACGCATGTGCAGTTATAAAACTTGGTGGTGGCAGCATTATGCTGAGGGGAGGCTTTTCTTCAGCAGAGATAGGGAAGCTAGAAGAAGACGGATGGAGCTAAATCTAGGACAATCCAGGAAGAAAACTTGAAAGAGGGTTTAAAAGGCTTGAGGCTGAAGTGGAGCTTCACCTTCCAGCAGGACGAGCCTAAACATACAGCCAGAGCTACAATGAATGGTTTCGTTTAAAGCCTATTCAGATGTTAGAATGGCCTAGTCAAAGTGTAGATTTTAAATCGATGCTCACAGACCCACTTTACTGAATCTTATTATGGCTGAGCTATTTTTTCAAAGAAAATAGGGGAAACGGTTTAGTCGGTCACATAAAAGTCCCAATAAAATATTCACTGAATTGACAAAATGTGGAAAAGTTCAAGAGGTGTGAAAACTTGTGAAAACGTTTCCAATGCATTGAAAAGTGAGCGTAGAGTTCAGAGAGTGATAAAATGGTAATAAAACAATGTTAAAGTGAGAACCAACCACAGAGACCCTGCAGGGAGAGAAGTGATTCATTCATTTTGTAAACCTCAGATTTCGCAGCACTAAATGGGATTAAACCCACGAACCAAATTCCTTTCCACTATCTCCCTCCGGCCAGGTTTAATCCCGCAGGAGTCCCCATCATGTGAGATTATATCTGTGAGGTGGAGGGAGAGGGGGAAGGCAGCAGAGGACGGAGGTGGGACGTCCTCCTGGAGAGAGGAGGACAAGAAGTGTCTGCAAACACCGCGCAACGAAGTCCGACCGCCTTCTCCGTCATGCGCCTCTGCTTTTAAAAGACTCCCGGCTGCTGCTGCTGGACAGACCTGTTTGTGATATTTTGAAAGTCAGAGTTCTGTGTGTGAGCGAGCAGTCAGAGACGTGAGCAGGCGGAGAGAGAAGGAGCAGGATACTTTTCCAGGTTACCGGATCGCGCTGCATTCCAGCCCCGGAGCGCAGCGCTCAGGAGTCGGACCCGGCGCGCTCCGTCTTTCCGCTCCTGTTTTTCCGCCTCTATTTTTATTGGATCCCTGCTGGTTGGACAGCAATGATGCACAGAGAGGATCGCCTTTATTTCAACTAGAAACACTGAAACACAGAGACGCGTGTTTCTCCTCCTGTATGGATCTGGATTTATCGCCCGCTGCGGGTCCGACCATGAGTGCTGGATGGTGGATGTTTGTTGGCGCCCTGTTGGGGGTCCTCACTGTCCCCAGAGGGGCACACGGTTGGTATTTTTGGTCTCTAATTTTTAAAGCCTAACCAGTTGTCCGGTTTGTTATGTAGGTCAGGAGTTGTGGAGAGCAACCATGCGCTTCTGCAGCAGAGCTGAGGAGCCCGAATTTGATCTGATTGTGGGTGATTTTTCTCTACACTGCGCAGAGATGGGACTCTGGTGGGGAAGGGAAAGTTGTGACCAGAATAATAACTTTACATCTTCTCTTTGGAACCAGAGCTATTGTGCTGTAAATTATTGAAACTAATTCAAATGGCATCTTAATATTGCAGAAGTCCTAAAATTAGATTTTCATCCATCAGAAAAACCTTCTGCTGAAGGTGCATCTAAACACAAATTCAGTTCAGTTTATTATTTATAGGCACTAAGCTTTCTCAAAACTATTTACATGTAATGGAGCAATACCTCCTCGTCAACAATGTTGTGGCAACAGTGGACAGTAGACTGGAACCATGTATTACCTTTGCAGCAATCCCTTTATCAGAGGCAGCTTGTGATGACAGTGGATGATTTATTGCATCTAGCAATAAATCACAGCTAACACATCAGAGGAACACAGCTAAACACATCAGCTCTGACTCAGTTTTACACCATATCACCACATTAGTCTATATTTCAGCCCTGCCTGAGTGGCTGAAAGACGAGCTGTGTGCATCTTTACAAAAACACACAGTTAACGAGAAGACTTCACATCTCTTGATCTGCAAATCTACAAAACTTCAGTGTCAGTTTGAGGATTCAAAGAGGACCCTGAATGAATTAGGATCAGCATCAGCTGCATGTTGTTTCATTAACTGTTTAGGTTTCGGCCGCCACATTCATCCGACCGTAGCAGAATCAGACCGGAAAGGCAGCTTGCTGTCTGAGTTGTGCATTTTTATCCTTCTAATTATCCAAACACATTGAAACGTATCCCTTGTTGCCCTCATCAGAAAGAAAATCTGCCTGTGCTCAATCACAGTATCCCCTCCCCGTGTCTCAGAGCACGTTATGGACAGACTCCTACGTTACTGTTCCATTCTCTTTCCCTCCTTAAACCTTTTAAACCCTGCTCACCTGCAGGAGAGGAAAGATCCAGACTGAAAACTTGCTCTGCTCACAGACTCTGACTCCCAAAATCATCATCATCTCGGCATGCGTCCAATCTGCTTGGCAGCTGCTGCTTCAATAACATTCAAACTTTCATGCCCCTCTGGTTTTCATTCCTATTAAAAAGAAAGCACCTTGGCTATAAATGATAAAGCGTTATTGATGGTATGTGCTGCAGGTGGATTCGAAGAGGATGCTGGACAAAAGTTTGAAAAAGATGAGACTTGGGCATTTTTAGCTCAGGTTCCTTTGTAGTCTGCAGACTCATTCTCCAAAGTTCGCCCACCTTTGTGATTAGGGGTCCTATTTAAATTATCCTCATCCTCAAAGCGGCTTTGAAGTTTGGCTGCACTTGTTTCTCACAGAGCATCGCTTTAAAGATCCAAAGATTTCTAAACTTTTACTTTTAAACTGTTGGAACATCTAAAAGAGAAAGGCTGAAAGTGGAGGAAGTAACCCAACTGCAGTGTTATATTCATGTTTCCATTTTATACCGAATAAATGTAAAACATTTTATTTAACTCATTTTAAAGGCTTTTATCTACAAATCCATCAAATTTATGCAAAGAGAATTGATCCTTATTCTTAAGCTTTCATAGCCCTCTCTGATATACTGGACACCAACTTTTGGGCCAGATCCTGCCTGATGGTGATGCTTTTTTGCTGGCTTTTGTTTCTCCACCTGCTTTATGAGAACTGAAGACAGGTTCTCAGTTGGGTTCAGACCTGGGGAGTCTCCCGACCACAGGTCCAAGATGCCTGTTCTGATCTTTGAGCTATTTTGTTCTCACTTTAGCTTCGAGACACATCATGCAGGGAAATGCACAGATCTTCACCAGATTCTTCTTGGATAATCAGAACAATAACCCCGATGTTTTCTTAGACAAAAGTTCTTTGCTGCCTCTAAGCAAGCTCTGCACTGGTGGCTACATATATCTGCAGCATCCTCTTTAGGAGGAGAAGATTCTGCAGCTTGCTGGGCCCTATTGGACACCCTGAAGCTTCTTCTCTGCAGCTGAAGTTCTCCCCTTTGACGTTTTTGATGATCCAGAAAACTTTTCTCTTGTCTGTAAAATTCCTCCCAGCAGCTTCCTTCATGTCTTTGTTGATGTGAAGTGATGATGGCTGCAGCTTTTCAATTGCTAACACAAGGAGACAATCAGAATCAGAATCAGAATCAGCTTTATTGCCAAGTTTGTACATACAAACAAGGAATTTGACTCTGGTACACTTTGCTCTTTTGTTTTTGTTTATTCATTACAGAATGGAATATACATATTTACAATGTACAAATATACACACATATATATATATATAAAATAAAATAAGAAGTGATGAATGAATGATTTCAGCAGATCTGCTCCCCCTTTATACCAATCAGTCGGCTTAATTAGATGAATCGATTAGAGCTTCACCTGTTCAGATGATGAACTATACTGAGCTTAGATGAAATACGCTGTTCACTTTGTGCAAAAACTCTGAAAAAAAAACAAAACCTGCAAACATTCCTCACTTAGTGAACAGTTTTTACTTCCTAAGCAGCTGAAACAGAGTGAAAATATCCTGATGTACTGGGAAAATATTTCTTTTAGCGCTTTAATGGTTTTGTTGCGGTGGCGTGAAACGGAAAGCGTTTATTTTTAAATATTTAACTTTAAGCGTCTGTCATTAAAACTAAGATAAACTTGTTTAGACTTTTGTGGCCGGATCACAAGAAAACGTCAGATGCACCAGATACATGTAGGAGATGCTGCATGAAACATTAGCTTTAAAGGTGGAAATTGCAGCATCTTTTTATCTGGATTTGTCCATCTTGAAGCTCAAATCAAACCTTATTTAGATATTGAAGCAGAACCTTTAAATTAGCTCAAAATGAGGTTTGGTAAGAACAAAACCAAAGGAAATGTTTTACGTGCTGACTTTTAAAATAGAAAATTAGTTTTTATTTTTTAATCCATTAAGACCAAAAGCTTTACCAACAATAAAAATAAAACTATTTTAATGCATTTGGGCAGTTTGTTTCAGAAATTCCTCTCCTCCTGCTAAGATGATAAGAAAACAATGTGCTTCTATATTAAATGCATACTCATCTCCTAAAGACAGCCATATTTGATTGGTTAATTAATGCCTCACATTTGCAGACATGTCAGTAATTGGTTGGAAATCTGAACTGGTAATGTGTTTTTGGAAGCAGTTTTAATTACTGGCAGAAGTGCAATACAAACTTTCTCTGTATTTGGTCTGAACTGATTAAACTGCCAGATTATATTTTGCTGAGCTCTCTTTCTGCCACACAGACACAAAAAGAAGCAGCGACATAAAGAGATTTGCTATCGGGCGTCTTTAATGAGGACAGTAACTGTACACTTGTTTTTCCCTTTTGGAGCATTATGATAAATGTTTACCCCTGGCTCTGCTTTCTCCTGAGACGTCTCACATTTCCTCAGTCTTGTGACATAGAGCTCAGACCCCAAGCTGTGCCGACGCGTAACTCCATGCGTCTTGTCTGTTGCTGTTTTCTTAACATTTGGCCCTTAAATTGAGCAGAGATTACAATCATCACCCACCCTGCCATCCCAGTTTAGGACTGCATGTTTTTGTTTCCATTAAAGAGGATTTAATTGTCACTGTTCATGTTGCTCTAAATGTAAACGAGTGGAAAATCCTCTAATTAGGGGGAAGAGATATAAGGTATTGAAAAAAGATTGTCTCAGTTTTACTTAAAAGGTTTGTTTTAATAAAAGTTCAAAGCTCTATTAGAGGATTTGGCCCTAAAGACTCACTGCCACTTTATTAGGTGCCCCTTGCTTTTACTGTGTTGGACCCCTTCAGAACTGCCAAATTCCTTGTGGCATAGGTGTCTGGACTAGTGTGTACTTGACCTGCTGATCAGTGGTCAGAACCAATCATGCGGATCTGCCCTGTGCTTTAATGGCACAGGAAGATCCAGCATCACTTTGCTACACATTTAACTTTGTCGGGTTCATATGATCACAAGCAAAGCAAATCTCATAGAGAATGGAAATGTAATTCCCAGATCATGAGTTGATCTTTAGATATGAAGTAAATCAATTAAACAAACTGGCAACCTGTCCAGGGTGAATCCAGCACCAGCTTCCCTACGGCCCTGTATGGAAGAAGCGGGTATAGAAAATGGATGGATGGATAAATTAAACAAGACTGTGACGTCATGGCAAAGTAACTCATCCTGACTTGGTCCACACACCTTTAATCCCAATACACACAACAGTGTTGCATACACTTTAGATGTGACTGGACTTGATGTTCCACAAAGTCCTCTTTGTGTTCTCATGCTTAGAGCTGTGTAACACTGATCTGTTGATGCACACGTACACATGACGAATAGGAAACGAGGTGAGGGCACCTTCACTTTCACATTTTCAGAACTGTGTATTATTAGTTTTATTTTCAGGACTGTTACATCAAAAGCACAAACTGTTAGACATTAAATCAAGGTTACTATGAAAACCAGGATCCCGCAATCTCTCGAGGATTGCAGTTCTCGTTGTAATCCATGTTTAGTTTCTGGAACATGCATGGGTCCAAGTAAAATTCAATCCCAAAGGTTCCTAATCCCTGAAGAAAGTTCAACACATTCAAAACAAATCTTAAGGTGCCGTTCTGAGACTAATAACGTCATATCAAACCCATTTTCCCTCCATTTTACATTGGGGATGTATTTTGCATTTGTTGATAACCAGTTTTGAGGATATTTTATCCATCTGCTGCTCTTCTTTGTGTTGCTCAGATGTATTGATCACTTTTAAATCTTGACAGCTCCCAACAACCCACAGCGGGATAATAAACCCTATCTCACAGACTGAAAGGAATTGATTGCTTCCTTGTATGTTGTTTGATTTAAACATCTGCAGTAATTCTGACTACATTCAGATCCAACCAGACTCTAATGGCGTTTCTTTCCTCTCTTTTTATCCCAGGAGCTTGTCTCTACGAGGGATCGCTCTATGCGGTAGGTGCTTCAACACTTTTTTTTGCTGTTTTACCCCTGGTTAAAATTTCCACCTCGTCTGCGTGCAAAGTTTGGTGCGTCTGTAAAGCCTAATGGGGAAGTGCTCATGCATTATTTACGGGGGACTTTGCCAGGTTATTGAGACTGACGGATGAAGCTGTTAAGTTTCTGTATGCAGAGATGGGTGATAAAAGGAGTACATATTATATCATTTGGGATTGGTGCATATCCTTTGTCAGAAATGTAGCTGAGAAGATGCGTCTCATCTATAATGCAAGCCAGATACTGACTTTGTGGATGATAATGGTGATGATGCGGCTCTGCGTCAGACTCCCGCTGATCTGCTTGCAGAACGTTAGGCTCCTCTCACAGAGAGAATGAACTTTGGGTTTTCTTTTTCTGCTTCTGCTGGGTATTGGCGAAAAGAGCTTTAGTTTTTTCTTTTTTTTTATGTCCTTTTCAGACCTGCTGCTGGGTGCTCGTATCGTGGCTTTAGATTTACTGTTGAAAGAAGTCATGTTTGGCTTGAGGCGTCAGAGATGAGAAGTGTCCTTGTTCCTCTGCAGACGAAGCTGATGCCTGCACTCAAATGCAATTTATGTCATTTAAAAAAAATCTAAAACCAGCTCAGTAAATCAACTTCCAGAAAGTTTACTAATTGTTTCCTTTCAGATTAAGGATTTTTTCAAGAAAAATGGATGATTGGTTTTCCGGTTCATCCTACAGGTGCTGAATGAGGTTGAGTTCAGGGCTCTGAAGGTTGAGTCAAGTTCTGGAGATATTTTCTTTTTATGAGCTTTGTTTTATGAAGGCAGAATCTACGATGATTCAGAAGGTTTTTCTGTTAACTGGATTTTCTCTCTTTTTGCTGTGTTATTTGATGCTGTTCTTCAGGTTTTTATGAGTTGTTTTTAATTGTTGCTTTTATGCTTAACTCAATATATGAATCAGGAAAGGTGTTAAGACTGACACATGTAACCCCTATTGACCCAAATTATGCAGAAAGGTAAGGAATTTCACCCAACAGATGTGTTAAACGAATTCAGGCATCAGGAGCGTCACTCCGAAGCCATGCCTCCCAGTCCGTCGTGGCATATGGCCATTCTGGTTCTGCTGGAGGTTTCTTCCTGTTAATAGGGACTTTTCGCTCTCCACTGTCACTACATGCATGCTCAGTATGAGGGATTGCTGCAAAGTCAATGCCAACGACTGTCCACTGTTTCTACATGCTCATCCAGGAGGAGGGAATGCTGCAAGTCACTGACTGGATGCAGTCTGCTGTGTTTCCTTAGATAGAAAAACTTTTAACTAATCTGAATAATAAACTGAACCTGACTGCATTGTTTGATAAATTAGGAATGTATGTACTTGACTTGGAGTCTGGATGGAATTGAATTGACTTTTTTGTAAAGTGCCTTAAGATGACGTGTTGTGAATTTGCGCTACATAATTAGACTACATTGAATTAAATTAAATTAATGCTTATACCATTGCTTCAAGTGCTTGACACTCATTGACCCTCATTGCAGTTGTCATTTCAAACAGATATCGCTGCAGATTAAATCTGCCTGTATTCAAACTTGGTACCAGAGGAAGACTCTATAGAGGAAGTCCATTTCAAATATGCAACTCTACAGTTTAACTTGTTGGGCATATTTTATGCATGTGTAACATTTTGCTAGAAAAAAGTCCCTCTGTTTATATTGGCAAACGCCACTCATGCCATGTGCACCAAGGTAAGAGAATAAGGGTATTAACAACTGGCCAGAGCAACAGAAAGCGCCCCCTGCTGACAGTGTGTGGCCCTGTGGTCAGTTGCTGTTTGTAAGAACAGAAACAGGAGGCATTAACCAGGTGAAAAACCACACTTGGTGCCACACTTGGTGCCACTCTGTCCACTAAAAACAGGAAACTGCAGCTTCAGTTTACACACGCTTACAAAATTTGGACATAAAGAGATTGGAAAAAGCTTGCGAAGTCCGATAAGTCTCAATTTTAACTGCAACCTTCATATGGGGGAAATTTACTGCCAACAATCAAGAGCACATATTTTCAATTTGAAAGCAGGATTTCATTCTGCTCGTGCTCAAACTTTGTAATACTTGTACTCAAAACTATTAATGCCTGCACTCAAAACTAGTAAAGCTTGCACTTAAAACTTCTGCCTTCTTTCAAATATAGTCTGTTCTCTCTCAAATCTTTGTTTCTGCGCTCTGATCTAATGGTTCTTGCATAAATAATTTCTCCTCCTGCTTGCTTCATCCTCCATGTGCACAAACGTGCTCTCTGCTCGGATCAAAACTGCGCTCTCAAGTTTCTTCCCTGCTCGCAAATTCTTTTTGCTCTCTCTCAGATTAAAGTCGTTTCATCTCCTAGCAACCATATCAGCCAATAGAATGACAGTGTGCAACTGCTAGGTCACAGGCTAAATTGGGGTGCGCTTGTTTCTTTCTACTGACTGTGCCTGTGTTGCAACTTCCCTGACCCAGGTCATACGAAGCAAAATCTGGAAGTAAGCGTTTCTATGCATCCGGTGCGCGTCGCAATTTCGTGAAATAGGTCAATCTACTTCAATGGTTAGCTCAACTCAGCAAGTAAAATGACAATGGATAATTCAAACTATCCTGAAGTAAGTGATTTTAAACATTCAGTAGTTTAATATGTACGTCTGTTTCTATCAACATAAACATTAAAATAAAATGACAATCAATCTTTTCAGTGAAAGACATATTTAAGAATTGCATTGTAAATTCGCTAATTCATCTAGTATATCAAAGATAAAGTTAATGATTTACAATATCACTGTTATAACAATATTTTCAGTAAAATGGTGACAAAGCTAACCTTACATTTTAAGGGTTTGGTCCTTGTTGGGTTAAATTCAACACTTTCTTTTTGCTTATTGGGATAGCTATTTATGATATCTGAATCATACATTTTATAAATAAATGGTTATTCTTCATTTTCCATAATTAAAGTGCTTTAAAATAAAATAACTATAATGTTATACTTTCTACCATTGTTACAGACTCTGCTGAGGCGTCAAATTCTTGAGCAATTGCTGAGCCAAATGCAATATGTTCTCAGTCATCAATTGTAGCAACACAGACACAGTCAGTAGAAGGGAACAAACGCACCCCAACTAAGCCTTTGACCTAGCAGTTGCACACTGTCATTCGATTGGCTGATATTGTTGCTAGGAGATAATATGATTTTAATCTGAGAGAGCGCAAAAAGAATTTGCGAGGAGGGAAGAAACTTGAGAGCGCAGTTTTGATCCGAACAGAGAGCAAGTTTGCGCGCATGAAGGATGAAGCAAGCCGGAGGAGAAATTATCTATGCAAGAAGCCTTAGATCAGAGCGCCAAAACAAAGATTTGAGAGAGAACAGACTATATTTGAAAGAAAGCAGAAGTTTTGAGTGCAAGCAGAAATAAATCCTGCTCTCAAATTGAAAATATGTGTTCTTGATTTTTGGCAGTACATTTCCCCCATACCTACAGACCAGATCAGAATTTGGCGTTAACATGAATCGTAGATCCACCCTGGCTTATCTCAACGGTTCAGGCTGATGGTGGTGGTGGACTGGCTCCTTGGTACAGAACATTATTTTAACACCACAGCCTGGAGTATTGGTGCTGACTATATCCATCCCTTTATTACCACAGTGTACCCATCTTCTGAAGGCTACATCCAGCAGGATAATGCACCATGTCACAAAGCTGCTTTCTTGAACATGAAAATGAGTGTCTCCATAGTTGCCAGATCTCGATTTGATGGAGCTTCTTTGAGGGGGAATGGGAGATTCTCATCAACGACGTATGCCGATGAATCTGGATTAACAGTGTGTTGTTAAAATGTCAATATGGAGCAAAATGTCTGAGAAATGTTTCAAACTTATGACCCAAAGAATTTACGCAGTTTCCTAAAGCGAAAAGGGGGTCCAACCTGGTACTAGCAAGGTGTTCCTGAAGAAATTAGCCTGTGATTGTATTTTGTAATGTTTTACACAAGCACCTTGATCTATAGGGAGAATTTATTGTCTGTGCAGACTCTGTCATGTATATAATGCAGACCCAGTATCTTCACCATCATTACGATGGTGCTGGCTCAGATTTCTGGCTTTTGGCCCAAACCCCAAAGCTTTAAAATGCTGTGAACATACAAATCAAGTAAAAATCCAGCTGCGTTCCAGGATCAATGTTGACTACAGCTAAATGATTAATCTGAAGGCAATAATGGGTGTCTTCTGAATAACACATCTGAGAGTCTGGGATCTGCTGAACAATAACTGGTTCCTACATCAGATGTGGGAAAGCTGCTCAGATTTGGGTCACACCATCAAGAAGGCAGTGAGGACCTGGTTTGAACTTGTCAGAAACAGTAAGCCGTCTGAGGTGATCCTGATCTGCAAGTGGTCGATACTCATTGTGATTCAGAGACCATCATCCAGCAACAGGGGGCTTGGATAGGTTGGCAGGATGTGAAGGGTATTTAGCAGCTTTGCTCATGCTTTAGCTCAACAACCTTTGCACATTTCTCTGTCTTGTCTTGAATTTTCTCAGAGCATCGGAGGAGCATCAAGTTATTCTTCAACAGAAGGTTGTGGTTGTACAAATAATGTGAGAAAATGTTAAAAGGCTGCACTTTTTAACTTGAAGAGATTTCTGTCTCCTGAGTCATATCTGACTGAGAAGGAATGAAATCTGGTGCCTTGTGCTTCAGAAAACTGCTACCTGTGTCAGGCAGCAACTGGTAATCTCTCTTAAAACAGCTTAAACCCAGCTCTCTGCACTGCAGTTGTGGTTCCCAGGCTGAATAATGAGGAACTCCAGCTTGTTCTCCTGTATTTTCAGGATAATTACAGTAATGCTCGGAACATACCTGCAATCATGTAAACGCACAAGAACACATCCTGCTTCCCTTTCCCCTGGCTTTTCAGAGGGGATCATTTCTGAGAATGCACAGGTAGTAATTGTTCGGTCAGGGAGGATGGGGGAGGAAGAGGCGGTAAGGAGGAAGATGAAGGAAAAGAGGAGGAAAAGGAGGAGGAGGGGAGTTTGTGGCTGAAAAGGAGAAGGCAGGAAAACAGGTGGGACGTCTGAGCATGTTTAAACACCGTGGAAAAAAGGCCCTTCTGGAGTTCAAAGTGAGGAAGCCCCACACCTGGACTGGTTGGAAGATGGGAACAAATGGGGAAGAGAAAAACATTCACCGATTATAGTTCATGTTCCAGCCTTCAGGCCCCCCTGTACTGTAACTCTTAATTGTTTTTCCAAAACCAGAATTCCTTATTTAATGATTTTTTTGTATTAAGCTTGATTGATGACAATGATAACACACTTCATATAAACAAAGATGACTCTGATCTGTCTCCAGTTCTGCTCATGGCATTGGAACGATAAAAGCAGCCAAAGTTTAATCAGTTTTGCCACTGGGGAAGATCATAAATGCGGCGTTTTCCGGTGAAACAAACATCTTCTGGTTTGTCTTTAAGTTTCTACATCTGTTTAAAGAAAAACAGATACATCTATTAGAAGTTTAATGTGTTGGTTCAGTTTTTACTTGATATTATCTGTGTAAACCTTGTGGTCTTGTTGGGTTTGGGCCTGATGTTTGTTTTTGGTATTAACTTCACTCCTGTTTTATGCTAGGCTCATAATTGCGTCTCTGTTTGTTCTCATGTGCTTTACCTCCTCTTGTATTCTTCAAAGCCTGTTTCCTTTCCTGCTGGTGTTTTCTGCTGTAATAGAGGCTATTGGTAGGAGTGACCTCTGTCAGTCACTCATTGCTGCACTTTGATTCTGTTTCTTACACCAGGCTTGGTAAAATCTGCCTAACATTTTATTTCATTGACTGGGTTAAGGTTAGTTTTTGATATATTTAGTTTTTTTTGCCCAAGGCTAAATTTGGCAG
The DNA here is from genome assembly GCA_036173005.1 of Crenichthys baileyi. Lineage (NCBI taxonomy): Eukaryota > Metazoa > Chordata > Actinopteri > Cyprinodontiformes > Goodeidae > Crenichthys > Crenichthys baileyi. The sequence continues at coordinate 1,287,531 of JAHHUM010001449.1, read as the reverse complement.
TTTTAGCCCCATATTTGTTTTGGGGCTTTTGCCTGTAGCACTTGGCAGCCACTCTTGGAGGTCACTGAGTTTTCTAACATGTAGCTAAATCAGTTTAATTAAACATTTTATTCTTCTCTCTGTACAGCACCTAGGAGCAACTGTTCATCAGCCACTGTTAGCAGCCGGGGTTGTTGGTTCACTAGTGGCTATTTAAAGTTGGTGGTTTTCTTTGCTTCTTGCAAAAATCAGAAAATTTCATGTTTAACCTAACCATTCTCAGTTGTATTTTTCAGTTTTTTTTACTTTTGTTTGAAGAGCCTGGCATTGTTAGCGGTCATCGTTGGCGGCCATCGTTAGCGCCCAGTGTCGCTGCCCTCTGTTTGAGTCCACTTAATGAAAGTATCCTGCTTGATGTTATTTTTTTTTAGCAGCCTCTGTTTGTGCGCACCATTGATGCCATTGTTGACAACCATTTTTTGTGGCTATTATTAGGCGCCACTGTTGGCAGCCATCGTTGGTGGAGATTGTTAGTGAACATCGTTGGTGCCAGACAGTGAAAGTAGCATACTTGATAATATTTTTTAGCAGGCAGCGTTGCTGCACACCGTTAGTGGTCATTGCTGGCGTCCACTACTGGTTTCCACTGTTGAAACCATTTTTTCCCCTTGCTATTGAAAGCAGCCATGGTTGGCAGTTCCCAGAGAAAATGCATGGGGTGGTCAAAATTATACTTTGCTGCCTCTCCATGACTTAAGCTAGCTGAAAGAAGGCTAATAAATTTTTTCATACTTGCAGAAAAGACAATTTCTGCCCTCTGGAAATATGTCTGTTTGTGAAAAACACGGACGATTATTTTGTGCAAACTAAAGTTTTTTTTTAGGTGTTTTATAGAGTGGTGGGCAAGCTGTTTTACATTAAAGTAATTGGATCATGTTATACAGCTTTGTTTTTAATGTAGTGGTAATAGAGTAATACTAGAACACGACTAGTGCCCAATGTTGGTACCTATTTAGTGGCTATAGTTTGTAGCCACTAATCGTGGACATTATTGCCTCCTATGGAGGCAAGCGGTAGCTACCGTTGGCATCATCCATTAGCCACCAGTGTTAACTGCCAATGTTGCTGCCACAGTGTATTGCTAGGTGCCACTGTTACCAGGGATTTTTAGGGTTCACTGTTTGATTTAATATGAATATGTAAATAGTGGTTGTGTCATCCTCATTACCTGGAGAGGATTTATCACCCGTTTCCCAAGTCAATGGAGGAAGCACTTGTTGCTTTACTGTTGTACCTGTGAGACATGATGTTCCAACCTGTAACACGGTCTTAGAGTTGGAGCTTATTTCATATATTTATATGAGACCAAGGAGTCAGAAACATGCTGCTTCTGTAAATATGTTTGATTGGCAAGAAGAAATTTGGACTTGCTGATGGCTGTAAATATGCAGAGATGATGCTTTGCTTTGCAGCAGAGTTGAAATCGTTTGACAGCAGCCATATGGGAAAACTGCTTAAAGAGTTATTCCAACTCTGCACAGAAAACCGAAATGTATCTGATCAAAATATTATATCTTTGGGGTGATTAAAAAGCTGTTTCTGCGTCATACTGCAGCTGGTCTGCAGGAGATGTGCCCTGGTTCTAAAATCAGTCGGAAGCAACTAAAATCGGGTTTTATGTTCTGTGCTGTGCATGCAAGATGAAGGCACCACACAACACTACTCAATGGGGTACTTGATAAAACTGAATGCCAGATTATCTTTAGGCTTTGATTTTCTTCATGGTGTGTTTATGGAGATTTTCTTGTGTGTCTATTGAATTTTATTCTCTGGCAAGAATAGATGTTTCTGGGTAGCTGTAGTCAGTTAAACTTTAAAGACAGCTTGTTTTGCTCTCTTCGGGATGAGCTGCAGGAACCAATGCAGATGGTATTTGGCTGTTGCACACAGAGATCATCGTGATGAATTTTTTTATTCCAATATTATATTTTAACAGTCTAAGTATCCATGATTAAGTGGTTTACCTATAAAATGAGGCAGCTCATCAATAAGAACTGCTAATCTGACTGCGTGGTGGTATCAGCCATCTTCTAAGGTGTTGGAGCAGCAGCTTATCTACAGATGACAGGAAGAGGTTAGATAAAATCATCAGGAAGGCCAGCTCTGTCCTAGGATCCTCCTGGACACAGTGCAGGTTGTGGGAGACAGAAGGACTCTAGCAAAAATAACATCAGTGTTGGACAATGTCTCCCAGCCCATACATGAAGTAGAGTGAACTGGAGAGCTTCTTCAGTGAGAGACTGCGGCATCCTAGGTGGACAAAGGAGCGTTATCACAGGTCCTTCCCAACAGCTATTAGACTTTCTAACCATCCATGCTACCAACAACCTTAAAAGTGTGTAGATTAGAGCTGCAACTAACATCATTTGGCTGATCGTTTAATCTGTCAACTATTTGTTTGATTAATAATCGGATAGCGAAAGGTGCTGGATATTTCAAAGGTTATTTCTGCAATCAAACCTTTCTTATAATTGCTGAGCAGCATTTTCTGTGTTTCCGTGCAATTCATCTTTTAAGATGAGCTCCACGTCTTTGAGGTTGGAAGACCTCCTTGCCATCACCCTAATCTTTTGCTCCATGTACAGATTCAACACTGTCTGGGCTGCTCCAAAACATTATTATAACTTCCAGTCAGGAGAAACATGTTGGTGAAATTAAAAGATTACTTTAAACCTAATTCTGCCAGCGGCGTCGGTAATTTTTGGCTTAACTGACTCTAATCACTGCTATATGAGTTCGATGTGGGAAATGTCACTGTGGTGTTGGGATTTTTCTTATGAGTTTTAATTGCAGGGGACAGGCTGAATGCAAGATGCATGACCGCCACCTACTGGAGGGAAGTATAAACAGGAATTATTAGCGCTTGGGTCACATAGTTGTGTTCTGATGTCATTTTCGTTGCATTTGTCTACCACATTAAGTACATACTGGTCTTATTGTGGGCGCTGTGAAATTATATTAAGTTTGGGTCATATGTGCAGAGCTCCTCTGAGTTGTTCAAGTTCAGTCTTCATCGGAACTAGTTCTAAACTTAGTTCACTCTAATTAAAACTGAATCACTTTGGGTTTATACTTCACCTCTATGAAATATTCAGAGTTAAACTTACAGCCTGGTTCTCAGTTCAGGTTCCTCGGCTAACAATAGCCACATCAGGATCATAATTCACAGAACTTATTAAGGCCGCTCATGAATGCATCCGTTCACAACTGTATCATATATTATCAAATTGAAATGATTGCAGTCCTTAAAACAACAATATCTAAACTTGTGACTGAAAAATAAGGAAAACCCAAACCCGACGGGGGATTTGTAAGGAAGTCGGCATAACTTTCTGTTCTGGGACTAACAGGAACAGGACTTCTGTCAAGCTGAAGTGTAGCTTGTGCACACACTCGGAACAACCATTACCACTTTAAATTGGAAATGAAGTTCTGAATGTAACCCTAAAGAAAGAATGCTTGACATTACAGCTTAGTTTAACAGATGGCTGGTTTTTGTACATTAGTGAGAGGTAACTTGGTGTGAAGCCTTAAATGCATTTAAGTGCTGAGAGCTGATGAAGAACAGTGGGTAAATATTCCTTTTGTTTTACTCCTCTTTCAGGGATCCTTTTATTACTTCTCTTGCTTTAAATTAATCTTTGGCGACTAAAGTGACTTGCATTAAAATCTGTTTATGGCAGATTTCTCGCTTTATCTTACTTCTATGTGCTTTGAATAGAACTGTAATATATGTTACTAGAGAATGCTTAATGGATTTTACCTGCTGGTGTGACCTGCTAATCCACCACAACACTGCAATATTCATGCATACAGGGCCATGCAATTAGTCAGGTTTATTGTAAAATGTATTATTGTAAAAGTCTTATTTTGTAATATCTTCTAAAGGGGTGAAAAGACCAGCACCCACGGCTGCAGGGGCAGCAGGGGCAGCAAACAGGATAGAGTCAGTTCATTTGTGTGGGAAAACTGTGGATTCAAAGACACAGACATGGATCAGAAACACACGATGCACAGGATTTGCTACATGGTGGTTTCTGCACCTCTCTGTAACTCAACCAATTTGTGTAAATTCCTGAAACTTAAGCATAAAGTTACGCTGAACTAAAAGGATCTCTCAGTATTAAAATTTGAGCAAAATTACTTGTTTTTTACAGCTGTGACAAATATTGGTTTTCTTATTTATTATTTAGAAGTTATACATTAATTATTTATTTTGTAATTTATTTAGTTTTTTTTATATTCAATCATCGTTTGTAAAAAATATTAAAGTTGGTATGTTATTTTCCACAGATTATTGAAGTAAATTATATTGCTAATTTTCATTTTTACGTTATAGCCTGCAATTGAATAAATATTTTGTCAGTTATTTCAAGGGAACATTTATTAAGAAGGTGTGAAGTAAATTTACATTTTCAAAGAAATTCACTTGCTCATATGTGATAGCTGCATTTTTACCCAGCCTTTTTGGGAAATCATTTCAAATAATTGTGATCTCAACATTGATCAACAATAATCATAAATATAATTTTTTTCATAATCATGCAGCCCTTTTTGCATATTAATCAGATTTAAAAATAGTTTCAAGTTAAAAAAAATCACAACATTCTTCAATTTAAGCCTCTTTAGGTTACATTTTAAATCTGTATATTAGCCAGATAAAATATATTATCATCAGCAAATAAACTTCTTTTATTCTGTTTTCTAATATTAAATTATTTAAGGTTTGGCCACAACTTTTATTTGCTTTTACCCAGCATAAGCTAAAAGGATTAAATGTTTTCATGAAGAAATTCACTGCAAATATTTTAATTTAAATAAGAAACACATCATTCTGAGGTTTATATCTTTATACTGTATATCTGCATATTAGTAAGATAGAAAATATTTTCATCAGCAAATAAATATTTTGTTTCACAAGCCAAATTTACATTTTAATTATTAGATTCAAATTTTTAATCAAATTAGCTAGATAAAATATGTTGTCATCAGCAAAAAAGCTGAATATAAGTGATAATCTGCATTTTAGTTTTCATCTAATATCGGCAAACTGGAAAGACAAAATGAATTTTCATGACCAAAACCACAGCAAATTGTTTGAATTCTAATTATTAAAATATACACCTTTCTTGGATATTTGATTTATATCTGTGTATTAGGTAAATAAAAAATATTTTTGAGATTAGATTATTTTCAGGTGCCAGATTTAAATCTATACACTAGGCCTCACTACAAGGTTTTTTCTCTACATCATTTTATAAAACATAAAACATATAAATATGGACCTTTTTCAAATGCAAGCATCTAAATCAGTTTTTGCTTCTCAAAGAGCCTTCGTTGATCCAGTGAAAGTCGATCTTTAATTTTGCAGCTGAGAAGCATAACTAGTGTGGAGCACTAAGGTGATCTGTCAGGAAAATAGTTTTGCTGTCATCATCAGAAAAACAATCTCAACGCTGTTACTGCTGCTGCTTCCACATGCTTCACAAATGGAGTTTGATGAGATTGTAAGAAAAAAAGAAAGAAAAACTAAATCTTTAATTTTTGAACAAATGAAATGAGAAATGAGGTTGAGTTCTTTTAGGAAGCTAATCCCTAACTTCCTCTGTGCGGAAGCGTAATATTCTCAGTTTTCATATGCGTGGACATTTCTCCCCTTCGGTTTGGTGGTGAGGTCTGATATAGGAAGAACTAATAGGATCTGACTGCTCTTAGCCTGTATATGTATATTAACAGATATTCCCTTTTCCAAGGTCCCTCGTTGGATTAAAGCACAAACTGTCGAGATAACTGTTCTGTGACGACCAGGCCACCGCTGACTGGTGGTCATGCTGCTGTGGCCCCCGCTGTGGGGCCGCAGAGCTCCCATATGATCAGTGCAAAAGCCAAATCAGACCTCATGGCACCCTCCCCTCCCAGAAGATCAGACTATCAAACATAGACATTTCAAGGCTGCATGAGCGAAGGACGGCCCTAAAACTAAGGGAACATAAAGTGGAATGAAGGGTTGGAGCGGGGACATGATTTGAAGGATGACAGGAAGGGACACAGCAAAGTCGGGAGGGGAAAATGTGACAGCAGGGGCCTCACTTTACTTAAGACACATGAGGCAGAAAATCAGAGTCAGCGGTTCCTTTTCCAGCCTGTTAACAGATTCTGGCCATGTTCGGGTCACCTGACATCTACCGAGGAGACCTGCAAACTGAACCCGATAGATGTTGCAGATCCACATCTGTAACAAAGTCCTGCTGATATTTTTAGTGGCCCAGTCGTTTACTCACAAAATGTTGAACATAATTTGTAAGCTTTGGCTGAAAGAAGAACATGCAGCCTCTTACTGCAAATGTTCTGTAAGCAGAGAATGGCCTCAGAGTAAAACCGGTTTATTTATAAAGTTTGACAAGTAGGATGTTCCTGATACCTCAGATTTGAAGCTTATTTTTTTAATCCCATAGTTTTAAAAGGGTGCACTGAGTTTTGTGGCTGACTTCTTCTTAAGAAATGTAATATAAGAGGATAAAACCAGTATTTACAAATGTCATTAATTATTTATATTAGAAGTAGAGGTGACGCCACACTATTAGTTTGAGGGAACAGTTGCTGTAAAACAGTATTTTATTATTTTAAAACAAAGAAAATGATTACAGGTGACAATGTAATATGTAATATGTAAATCTTAGGTTAGCACAAGGCACAGTGAGCCTATGTATTTCCTAACGAATGCAGATCTTTAACTTAATTCTAAGATTCCCAAAAGGATGGCAACATTTCTAAATCCAGACAGATGCTGAAGCTCAGAAGAATAAAACAGAGCAACTTTGCTGTACTTTGTCGCACCTTCCTGTTATCTGCTAAAGTCTTGCTCTCGCTCGCTCTCAAGCAGCCTGAGATGACCACAGACATGTCTTGACAAAGTAAACTTTTCTTTTAAAGAGCTTCTTGCATATTTGTGCATCCTCTGACTTTAATTTGAAAACCTCTCTCAGTCTGACAACAGCTAACTTTGATCCTACCTCCTTTGGTAACAACTCTCTCAACAAAGTGATCTGGTTGCACTTAGTTTTTTCGCTGATTGGAAAAAGACTGGATTTTTGATTGCCTTGCCAGCCAAGGCCGATCAAGCTAAATATCATCTGATTCCAGTGAGCAGACGATTTTTCTCTGTGAGTCTTTAATAATCACCGGTTAGACTTCTGTGTCACACCAAGGGAACCACCATCACTGCCCCTTCTGGTGCATCAGAAAATAACTGGTTTCATTTAGCTGTTTAGATGTTTCTGTGGCTTTTAAATTGTGTAAAGAAAAATTCATATTTATTTATTTGGTCTTGATCCCAGGTAAAAGTTTAAGCATATGCATGTAATAATTACCAAACTCTGTTAGCATGCCAAAATGATTAAACTAAATTTTATTAAAACTTGAAGAAAAGTATTAACATGGACATAAACTAAATTTTATTTAGATTTATTAATAGATCAACCTACAGACTCAAAGTGACTGCACAGGTCCATAAAATAGCAGAAATAAAAACATAAAATAAGCAATAAAATACAACATCTACAGTAGAACTAATGAGATAAGTGCAGTTGAAACAATAAAAACTATTAAGGATCATGAGGGAATGGGTCCTCAGAGTGTTCATGTCTGTGTCTTGTCGCAGCGTTTCAGGCATAGCAAATGGAGCAGATGGTTGCCTACATGTGCCAGGGCAGTTTTGCTCTACAAAAAGGATGTGTCCAGACAGTTTCTAATTGCGTGATGAACTTTATTAATTCCAGATTAAATCCAGCATCAAAGTAGGCAGGCCATGTTGATGTTATAGTAACCAGTGTATGTATGACCTTCAACCCTTCTGAGTAATCGTATGTTGGTGCGAGGGTGTGTGTCTGAGCATTTTCTTTTTATTCTTTGCAACTTTGTCTTGGATGCTTATGATTAAGAGTGTTGATGCAAGAGCTTTAAAGCACACTTAACACTGTTTGACACGTTTCTGTCTTTTAAATTTTAGCTTGATTTTCCTCTAATATTGTTTTAAAGACTCATAAAAACATAATTTGGTATGTGTCCTACTTTTGGTAGTGGTACACTGAATGATAAAAATGTTTTAAAAGTAAATGGAATTAATTTGTTAAGAGGTGGGAAAAGAAAAAACTTTCCTTGAAATCTAACAGCCCAGCTTTTTTATTTATTTCTTTTACAGCAGAAACACTATTTAAAGTTTAAACAGACTGTAAAAAGATGGACTTGAGTTTTGAGACCTTTCTTTTGTTTAATGGTTTTTCTTCCAACTGTGATGACGTCATACACTTTTAACGTGTGAAATATTCAGAAATGTCTTTTGTTGTTTTAAACTATTTTTATGCCCATAGTTTGATAGTTAAATCTCTTTTGGCTTCTTCCTCCCAGTGTGTCTCCAGTTAAGACTGACTTAAAAAGACTGACTGTTTACTGTTGAATCTGCCCAGAGTGCAGATTGAGTTGTCTGGTTTGGTCACCAGAAATATCTAGGGTGCGACGGGTGGCATAGCTGTAGATCGCATGACCCATATATGGAAGCTGCAGTCCTGGAGACCTCTACTGCATGGCTTCCCTCTCTCTCCACCCCAATGCCAGTCTGGCTACTTTGGAAGAATAAAAATTAATGGCCTCTAATGCCACAGATCGTTACAGTTTTAGCTGTTTTTTAACCCAACTTGTAGTTTCTGCTAAGATTCTTGTCTATGTCTCTGTCTGCCCTTCTGAATAAGAGAGTGTTGCTGTAGTCCCCCATCTGACCCCCATCCCAAGCTGCCCAGAATATGTGGGAGTAACTATAGCAACCAATGAGTCAGCAGGTTGTTTTTCTTAATGGTAATCCATCATGGCTGCCTCTTTAGACCCATCATAATTGTAGCAATTGTTTAATCTTAGACTATATTGAGAATTAAGTTAAAGGATCTGCAGTATTTACTATTCCCTGTATTAAGGGCAAACAGGAAGAGGTTTTAACTTTTAGTGTAAAAATAAAACTAAATGAAACAGAAAACACAAAACTTTTCCATTTAAATATAATAATTTGTTGTAACAAGCACTAAATAGCTATAATGTATTATTTTTCCTTTTTTGCTGTATTGTGTTTGCAAAATATTTATTTTTTTATCATTAAAAATGTCTCTGCATGTATTTATTCTTTAATTCAGCAGGGAACTGCATTCTGGGATGCCTGCATCTTCTCCTTCTGTCCATGTTCAGGTCATACCTGTAAAGTTACTGAGTGAAATGTGTTGCTTGTAATGCTTACAAGTTTATTTGTCTAGTTGGCTCCAAATACTGGTTGTTTCAAATTAACCTTCAATCCAAACCCAGCAGAACCGGGGTTCTGTCAGGTTTTTTCCTCCCTGTGAAGCTCCCATCATAATGAGATGTCTGGAGAAAAGAGGCTTTTCAGTACTGTCACCCAGCTCTCAGAAATAGATCATTTAAGCACCTCCCAGTCATGGTCCCCCCCTCTGCTCCTCTGAATTATTAAGTAGCCCAAGGCTGTGGAGTGCTCACACTTGCTGCTCTTTTTCAGGATGCTTTTATAAACTAACTAAAGCAGTTTCATATTTGTTAGCAGCTTAATCCTCATATCGCTAAAGCATTACTATTTGGGTTGGTTACGTTCTAAAATATCAGAACCTTCAACATTTTTATATCACTTAAATTTTTCTCTGTGTTAATAGTACACAGAGGAACGTTAACTCAAACGTTTAAATTAATACAGTACCTCAGGTTTATGGAAACGTCAATTTTTACAAAATTGATTCTTCTGTGATTCTTTCTGACCAGCTGATCTTGACCATACCTTGACTGCTTGGAGACCTATTTGTATGCGTACCGTGTACCATGAAGATTTTAGCAACCTGGAGCTTAAGACGGAAAATTGTGAGAGACAAGTATTCACAAAGATCCACGCAGAAGAAGCACAAAATGTCTGCTGATGCATCTGTTTACGCTGCCTGATTGCGTCCAGCTACAAAATTATGAAACGTAATTAAGATTTCAGCTGAACTCTCACAGCTCCTCCTGCACTGATCATATGACTGTACTGGCAGGTTGGTGCAAAATTACAGAGAAAATAGGTTTTCTTATAAGCTTTTAAATCTGTTAATGTTCACTGAATTAATATGAATTTGATCCTCATAATCTATAACACTGTCACCACAAAAACACAACATGCAAATCTTGGAAAACTTGCTGTAGGTGAAGGACTATAGGTGGAGAGAGTTATTCTGGGCGTCTGCTTTGAAATGCTGGATGAATCTTAACAGACATGTTTGTTATGCTGTTAAAAGCTGTGAAATATTCAGTGAAACAACTTTAACGTAAACTTTTCACATAAAGGACATCTGTGTTTGGACAGATTTGTCCGCTCTGTGTTGTATGTGTTTCATGGTCTGGGTTTTCTGTTGGATGACCTCGTTTTTTTCTGGGTGTGTGTTGGGGCCAACTGTGTCTGGGCCCCTACTCTGACAATGCTCTCACTGAATGAGCAACCACTTTTTTTAGGCTGCTGCTAATGAAGGACAGATAATTTTTTCAGGGGAGTAATAACCCGGAAGAGCTAAGAGAAATTCAAAAGGAAGTTCTTTGTAATATCTGTAGTCTTATTAAAAGCAATGAAGATACTTTATTTAGTGTTTAAGGGCCTCTCAGAGGGGCCCCTATCTTTAATTTGAGACCCTCTCCTTGACATTATCCCACGCCTCAGCAGTGCAAGCCATGCTCCCTGGACTGGAACTAAGCCTGTTCTTCCTGACCAGCTCTCTGGGTTGAAGTGGTGCAACCTTTGGCAAATACCCAGCTGCTCAGTTAATGGGCAAACAAACAATCTAGCTGCTGCCCTGTCTCAAAGCAACCCCCCCCCCCACCCCCGCTCCTGCCTAGGGCTTCCGGACTACGTCACCGCTGAAGGTCGGGAATGTTGTTGATGGTCTTTTGTCTGTCACCTCATTCTGACTGCTTAATTCCCAGCTCACCCATTCAGACCTGTTTACCTCTTATCTGTAAATACCAGCACCTCCCCCCCACACACACACACACCTCGGTTCGTCCTCCAGGTCCCTGTCTGTCTGTGCCTGGAGGCTCTTGGAGCTACAAGTGCTTTTAAACAGGAGGAGACCTGAACTGAGCCAGGCTTTTTGTCCCCTTCGGCTCTGCCGGCCGTGTTCACACATGTCCCGCATCGCAGAACTGTTATCCAGGGAGGTTATGCTTTTAACTCTGGGTTTCCCTTCTTCTCCCTCCTCTGAATGCAATCCAAGGAATGAGAACGTCTTCAGGGACAGCTGCTGAAGAGGAATTCTTTTGTTCTCCGTAAGAAGAGACTAAAGGAGTTCAGATAGTGGTGATGAATGAGCGCTATACTGGGTGTTGTTGGTAATCAGCATTGATCCTATTGTGCTTCAAACTCAAAGTCAATATATTATAAATGCACAGCCATTCTGCGAGGTATCTGGAGGAAAAAAAGATTGTCTCATCAGGTGTCATCTAAAGGACGTCTCCTTGAAAAAGAGGCTTAAAATCAGCCAAAGTCAACAAACAAAAGTAGTGGTTAATTTTAGAATAATGAGAAGTTTCCTTATTACTCCACAAAAATAAAGGCACAATGTCATTGACATGACATACTTTTATTTATCATTTCTTTAAAATTGCAGCCCTCAAATGAGGTGTAGTTTTACTTGATTGTCACTAGCTTTATGAATACCGCTGGTAGGGAATCGTTTTAAGGTTTGTTGGATAAGAAAAAAGTCACTCTGTGAGGTATTTGTAAAGAAACCCCATGAGGAAGAAGGAATCATCTCATATCAGGTGTCTTCTGAAGGGGAAGATACTCTAATCAGGCTCTCGGCTCTTCTGCAGAAAGGCAGCTGGAAAAAGAGTGAGATAAAGTCAAGTTTTACTTCAGTGCAAAAATGGGACCTAATTAGTGTAAAACTGTAGTTTATTTTAATGTGTCTTGCTTTTTGCCTCGGTAACGGTCTAAAAAATGCGTTGTTCTCCTTATTCAATCCTGAACACAAATATTTATACAGCACATTCTGTTATGGACTTATACACTAAAATTGTACATCAATGAACATATTAAGGCCAAAATTAGTGTGTTAGTAAGCTGCCAAAAGACTTGTTGCGTCGTGTTTGGAGAACAAAACACTCGTCTGATCCTAATGAGATCTTTCTACAAATTAAATGCAACAATAAACATTTTTAATAACTTTATCTTAATAATTAATGTTCCCAAATATCCACATATCTTTGTTTTTTCATTTTTATTTCAAACCATCTAAACTCCACCACTACAAGAGGTTTACTGGAAGTGAAGCTCTTGATGTTTGGAAAAATCAAAGCAAATCTGTCATTCCTGAGAGGTTAGAAACATTTACATTTTTAATGACCTCAGTTTGTTTCTTCTCAGGTTTTATTAGATTTTACTCTACTGCACCTAACTGGAGCTTGTGTGCTTGAATGAAACTGATGTTGACCTCCCTGAAATGTCATTAATCTCAGTCAGAACCTGTTTGTAGTTGTATCTGAAGAAGGTCTCTGGATAGTTTGGGTGAAAAACAAATCCTAACTCAGCACATTACCAAAAGTCGATTTCTGCAGCAGCTCAGCTTTATGATTCGGCACTATTCAGGTTTTTACTTTCGGTACACGGAGATAATTACTGGTTGATGCAGACTTATTGGAACAAACCTTAACTTCCAGGACTGATGGAGTATCTATGGAAAAACATTGCCGAGGATTAAAAGCTAAGTGGTATAATTATGCCTTGGTCTGTCAAAGAGAACTTTATGAGTACAGTATGATTAACTCTGAGTCGGAGCCTATTACCCAGCACTGTTAACCTACTTTTAAAAGGGGCCCTGTGGGATTGTGGGCCCTAAGATAAAGCTGAGGATGACAGGTAGAGATGGATGTTGCTTGGGGGTAAAATGTTGGAAACTAAAGCGGGTTGGGTCTCAGGAATGACTTCATTTCCCATCCTTACCGCTCTGATTCTGCTCACATCAGCAGGAAACTGTCGACCACACAGGTGGTTGGGATTTTTTTGTTTTGCAGATCCCTCCACCACTATACAAACCTTGGTGTCCTGCCTAACCTGCAATGGCAGAAAAACATCCAAAGATTGCGTAGCTGGCGAGGGATCGCATCTGTTTTTTTTTTGTGTTGCAACTTAAAATTGAAGAGAAAATATTTTGTTGTTTGGTTCTTTATGACGTAGGGATGAATAAGACATAATGTCTCCTGGTATAGTGCTAAATCTGTCTAAATCCTCATGTGGTTGAAAACATCTCGAGTGCAGAAGGTCATAGTGGCTGAAATTAGCTTTCCAACCAATGGTCTCAAACAGAAACGTTTTCCCACAGTCGTTCTGTGTTGGAAGAATCTTTGCCCTTTAGTTTAGCCATTAACAGGGGATTGGGTTATTGATACGTAGCCATAGTGAAACATTTTACATTTCTTTTAATTATTAATGGACATAATGTCAGGTTTTCTGAGGATTCCCCTTACTTTGTTCACATGGTAAAACATTATGAAAGTTTCCTGTGTGATTTAAAAAGTTATGAACTTTTCCCAAACCAAGCAGATGTCATACCTCAACCTGAAAGGTCTGATTTTACAAACCAAAAGCTGCGGTAACACGTTTTCTTATTTACGAATTTACGTAAATTTACGAATTTATGTAATTTACGAATTTACGTAAATAATTTATGTAAATGAGGTACGTTTTTTGTTTCTGATGCATTCCCTTTCAAACAATACTGAGCTCATGCTCAGTGTTTTCTTTTTCCGTACTTAATAATCACCTGACCATCTTGGGCTGAAAGTGTGATGCTCTAAACACAGGCAGTGTACCCCTAGGTGGTTAAGTAATTATTTGAAAATGAGGACACATTCCCTGTCATATCAGCCACTACAAGCATTCAGCATGCTGTGGTGAGTGAATCTTCAGTGTAGACAGGGCATTTGCATAGCATAGTGATAGATTAAGTGATGTTTTTATCGGGTTATCGATTGGGTAGTTGTGGACCTCATATGTTGCCTCAGACTTCTGACGCACCACAGAATTTTCTACATGTCCAAAAATTCTGGCTTTGCTTCAGATCAGATTATGTTCGCTTCTGTGTCACATGCAAAGAAAGGCGATGCTGGACCTTTATTAACCAAAAGCCTGTTTTTATGCATCATAGATGAGAAAATCTGTGCTTGGTAACCTAAGTTAGCAATCACACATGGGTATGCTTGTTATGCAGAAGTGACTCCCGCCTGTATCCAGTTAATTGGGGGCGCCACTGCAAAGTCACAAAATCACAATTATTCAGTTCACTTCATCTGTTGCTGTCAAAATTTTCTCTGCACTCCTCAATCGACACTGGACTAATATAGACTACACAAAAGTACATCACAAAGTGAGGCACACCAGGTAATGGCGTGCTTTTACATTTTCTAGTGAAGTTTCGTACTGTGTTTACATAAAGGAGCAAGACAACCTAGCCATCTCTGGGATGGATAAGTATCATTTTGTTTAATGTTATCGTAGAAAAAAACGGATTATGATAAGGAGTAGGATTTCTTTCATACGGTTGGGTTTGTTACTTTCTAATTTTTTTATATATTTTTTCAAATATTTCTATAAGAGCTCCATTAACATCAACGTATTGTTACATTGTGTACAGTAGCACACTTTTCTATAGCGGCTGTACTAAAATAATTTCAGTAGTGAGTGCGCATCTTTACAGCAGTATTTGTGTTTGTTGGGCTCTATTATATACATATTTTTGAAATTGAATTGAATTTTGTTAAAATGTTAAATTCAAATTGCTCATCCCTGGTAGAAGTGCCATTTAAAGCTTAAACAGGTCTCAGATAGCTGGACTGTAACTCACTGAATTGATATTTTGCACCTTTTTATGGTTTTTACACAATCAGTGTTTAGGTTTCAGACTTTTTTTAAGATTTTACCAAGTCAAGTCAAGTCAAGTTTATTTATATAGCGCTTTTCAGCAACAAGGCACTCAAAGCGCTGTACATGAGGAAAAACATTACAAGATATTACCTGACATTTTCGGCTCATTGTTTTATGTTCAATCATTGCTGACTGCAGCGTGTGCACACCTAGCTTTTAATTCGCTCTCTATAAATTTAACCTTAAAATTTAAGCCTCATTTTCTGCTCACCTTATTTTGCTCTGCCGCCGTAGATTTACAGTAAAAATAAGCTGCCGCTGAGGGACAACCTTTAATTTTTATTTATGTGGTTCAGCATCTGAGCCCCACATGATAGTCACTTTCCCTATGAAAAAATCCATACATTATTGTGGAGTTTTAGTTTTTAAACATGTTATTTTAAAGCCAGTGGCCTGTAATATTCAGCTCAGAGCCTGTAGTCCTTTGACCTTCAGTTCTGTTCATGAAAGGATGCAGGAGGCCTCTGAAGCTCCTCCAGCTGAGTCTGATTGTTTCTTTTCTGGCTTGTTTGAATGACTTCTGGTGACAAGGGGAGAATGCCTCCATCTATTGTTCTTAAACAGACTCAAAGTTTCTCTTTGCCTGAGCGTTAACCTCATAACAGACAAGACAGTAGCTTTACTGCACTAATGAAAAAAATTTAATATGAAGTCTTATTGTAGTGTTTCCCCCTAAAATCCAGATTGCACTCGCTAACCACCCTTTTTTCTGTCCCCACGTTCAACGTTGGGGGACTGGTTTATTGTTTCAGGGGCCAATGATGGCCAACTGAATGAGGACATTCAGCATTCATTGTCTCTGTGATGTACCTTTTGTCCCCGTCATTGCGTATGGCTGCTCAGGCAGGAAGAGTTGTGTCTTGGCGGCTGGGACACAGGAGGACATTTTCTGAATTCCTCCCAGCGCTCTGTGGAGGAACCTGGAGGCAAATTTACAAGTTGTCTGCATGCTGTTTGAGGAGCTTGCTGTGTAAACATGAGCTTGTTAATCTGCTTTATTTGAGGGCAGCGTGTTTAACTCAGGAGTGTCTCTGTCCCAGATGTAGATGTTGCTGTAAATAACTTTCAGGTAATCTGTCTCCGGCCCTGATTGTTGACTGAATTTATTCCTGGAGGCAGAATAATTTAAGCTGCTCTGCCCTTAGAGGGGTGTTTCTGTAAGGAAGGAAAAATCGCATTTCATGGTCCATCTTTGGAGCTCTGTGGTCTCACCGACACCATCGGCTGAGTCAGCGGCCCGGTCTGGCTCAATGACACCTGCTGGGCGGTTGACAGCTCTGTCCCCGGTGGCCTGTGACAGACGCACTGAGGTTTTTACCCCTCTGATGGCACTGCCCTGTGGGATGCCCATCATCTTGTGACAGAGTAACAAAGTCCAGGCTTACAGGGTTTGAGAGGAAAGCTGAAGGGCTTTGTGGCTTAGTAGACAACTGCAGTGACCTCAGGGTGCAATCAGGAATTGTTTGTCCTGATATTTACTCCAGGAATCTGACTTTTGGTGGTTGTGCATCTATCAATCGATCTTTCCAGCGTTTTGTTAAGTTTTATATTATAACTGTTAATTGCCACCCTGTTCATAGTAAAACAAAGCTCTCATCTACATGGAAACATGTTTTATATCGTAAGACTTCCAAAGATCCGGAATGTTTTCAAAGTTTATCTTTTTAAAAGCATATTTTCTTTCAGTTATTCACAGAATAATATTTTTGCAAAATGTTATGTTCTAGCTTGTGCATGCTTACTATGCTTTGTACACTGAGAACGCGATTAAATTATGGCTTTTTGCTCCCTTTGTTGTGACACTCTGTACTCAAAATAGTAAACATTGACAATAGATGTTGACTCTGAGACATAACGAGGTACAACTAGTAAATATGTTTTTCCTGTGTACTTTCATTAATTGTCGCCACCTGCTGACCTGGCATGGTTACTTGAGCTTCTTTAGTTTATTTTTCTTTTAGCGCACAGGAAACAGTAAGCTTGTAGGGGACATCTTTCTAATGGGTTCACAAATTATGGAAATTGAGTAATGGGTGACAAAAAAAATGTTATTTTCTCTTTAATAAATAAAACAAAGACATTTATCACCCTGCAGTGGCTCTGAGGTGTCAAACACAGTAAATTTTAATAAAACATACCAGCAAGAGGAAAATGTTTTGGTATTCTTATACTGTTCTGGGTTATTGCTCCCCTTTTATATTTTTCAGTTTGACTTTATGAAATGTTACTTTTTTCAGAACATTTTTCTGTGTAATTGTTATTTTTGCCTGTTAGTTATTGAGTTGCTTCTTTGTTTGAAATGTTGCATGTTGGCCTTTGTTGTGTTTTCATTAAATAAATGTTGATTTTTTTTTTGTTTCCAAATTGTTCCTTTTTTTTAATTTTTTTTTTTATCATTGATCTGATTATTTTTCTGTTTTCAGTTTAGCTTGTTGTATGTGTATAATATTTTCGCTATTCAAATATTGCCTTCTGAGGAAATTAGTTCCAAATTAATACTTTTTTTTTCCAATTTTGTCTTTTTCTGTTTAATATTAATTTATATTCCTGTTTTTGTTGAATTTCCTGAAATATTCAGATATTCTTTATATGAATTATGTTATTTCTTGTGATGTGTTTTGGATCTTTTATAAATCCTGAAATATTTTCTAATAATGGTTGATGAACATCATCTGATTTTATAAACAGTTTCCCTCCAGCTACTAACAAGGTGCTGAGATTGCCCTCAGCTGTATTTTGTCTGAGAAATGTGTTTAAAAATGTCATATTTTTTGCTTTTCTTTGAAACCAGTACAGTCTTAATCCACAACCACTTTGCTGCTGCTTGAAGCAGAAATAATTTTTCCCACAGTGCCAGGAAAATGTTGGAGGGGTTTTGCATCCAACAGGAGACATTTGACAAGAAGTAAGAAAGCTGACTGAAAGTCTCATTACACTGGAGAAACAACACAACACCGGGTAATGTGTTTTACCCTCCTTAAGAGGTAAATCTATCACGTTTGTCTGTAAAAATATTTCTCCCGTTTAATGACTTCCTGTAAACTTTACTGGCTCTCCATCTGTATCGTCATGAAGTGCAGAAACCATTTAACAGCTCTGTCAGCTCTCCAAGAGCGCGGATGCAGATTATAAGATGTATTATTCATTAAACAGATGATGTCAACTTGAAAGTTGGATGCTAGAAAAAGTAAAGTGAAGGAGGAGGCACTGCTCCGGTCTCAAACAGGTTAAAAAGTCACCATGAAGCCTGGAGGGACAATAACTGCTGGCGGTTGACTCTGCCCAGTGCCCTGAGCCTCCCACGTCTGAGCAGAGTGACACTGGGGATTCTTTATCTTGTCCACTGGAAATCGCTTGGAGCCCGTCGAGCCGAAGCAGACCCTCGAGCCTCGGCTGCTGACTGGTTCGGAAATGTAAACACAGTCCAGCAGCTCTCTGTTGCCTCCTCGTCACCTCCTACCTGCAGCACAAAGGGTCCTCAGTCGTTAATCTGGACCCGAGCAGCAATGCAGAACTCCTTTTCCTTTTAAAACTGCATCTTCTTCTTAGTTATCCAGCTGTCTTTTTGAGATTTTCCAAAAGGTCATGGTCAAAACAAAGTATAAATTCCTTCAGTTCTGGGGTTTAATGTATCGGTGCATGATAAAAGAATTATCTTGTCTTTACCAGGTTCTGAAATTATTTTAATGCTACCTTAAATCACACAATAGATTCCACATTTTCATTAGATGGATCTACTTTGAGACCTGTTTAAGACATGTTTTCCAGGCTTTATTTATTAGGTATCAGTGAATATAACAAACTCAGACTTTGGGGTTATTATAATTCAGTTTTACAGTGGAAGCGCTGTGATATGATCACAAGTTTATGGCTAGAAGACCTGATTTTAACACCTAGCATTTAAGAGGCAAAGTAGCAGCCAGGCGCTGCTAACCTAAAGCACCTGAATAAGTGATCATTATTGGTGTGAACATCTCTATTAAAGCAGGAGTTTTGCAACTTTCTGCCTCAGAGGAAACATGTATAAACAGGATGAAGGGCAGAAATACATCAGCATTGACCTAGAGTAGTAACTGTTGTTGCCCATCAGTCTGGGAAGGGTTATAAGGACACCTCCAAACTCTTTGAATTCCATTGTTTTGCAGAGAAATAAAGATTATTTACAAGAAGAAAACATGTCAGACAGCTGCCAATCTTCTCAGGTATGAACCTCCCAGGAAATTCACCACAACTTCAGAGCGTGCAATTATTAAGGACATTACCAAAAAAAAAACCAAGAGCTTCCTAATAGGCTCTGGTTAGCATGTTAAAGTTCACAATTAGGAAAAGACTTTAAAAGGGAGGCTTATTTGGAAGGATTTATGGAAAAAGCCTCTTGGCAGTAGTTCCAGCTAAAGGAACCATTTCTGGGCACCAGGACAGTTTTCTAGGGGCCATTTTTACCCCCTCTGAGTTTTCACTGCATTTACTGAGTTAAAAACAGATTAACATGGTTCAAATTTGTCTTTTGGGTGTAATTTTTACCAGATCACACTGGTTGAACTTTTTCTGCATTCTAATCCAGTCGATCACGTTTAAAAAGGCTACAGCTCAGATTTTCTGTTTGCTTTACCAAGGGGGTTATGCATGTTGTGGAGCACACGTGTGATAACAGGATGACAACTATCAGAAGCTCCTGCAGAGTCTATTCATTGATAAAAACAATGTGCTGAAAACATTAAAGTTGCCAAATAACTCAATATGTCTTACCAACAACGAAAAGGTGCAACATTTATAGACCGAAGAAAGCAAGCTTATTCTAGGATAAGCAGATAGTTTGTCAGACGACCCCTAAACACAACACACTGTGGAGCACGGTGGCTCAGGCACCATGATATGAGGATGTTTCTCATACCTGAGATTACTTATTAATTTGAATACACCAAAATGTTTGCAGCGCTCAGGCTGCCTTATGCTGGAGAGGCTGGTGTTTCAACGAGACAACGACCCCAAACACACCAGGAAGAGAACAGCATCTTGGTACAATACAGACAACATTATCTTTATGTATCTGCCAGTCCAATACCCAACACTTAATTCTTTAGGAAACCTGTGGGGTGACATCAGACGAGCCAGTTTATGGGGCAAGTCATCCTGGGCTGGATTACCTGTTCACAGGTGCCAGAAGCGGGTCAACGACCTTCAACAAGGATGTGAAGCAGTTCTCATGAACATCCAAACATTAATTTAATGACTCACTCGAAAGCTCAGTCTTAAACAGTTTTAACTTTATGATATAACTGTTTGAGTTGATACAGAAAATCCTGACACTGATGATTTATTTTGAATTGTCTAATTTTTTCCTCTCGTTTTTTGTAGATTTTCAGAAATGTTTCTTCATTTTTTAATTTGGTTTACAACAGGAGTGCCCAAGTCTGGTCCTGGAGAGCCACCATCCTGCAGCATTCAGATGGATCCCTTTTACAACATATTGAATCAAATGAATGACTGGTTACCACTTCTCTGCAGAGCTGAATGACTGAATGCTGATGAGGAGATTCAGCCGTTTGATTCAGGTTGCTCTGCAGCACAATTTACAAGAGTTCAACTTTGTCAGAAACATTTCAATATAAATCAGTCCGCTTCAGAACTCTGACCTGCTGGTGTTTGAATTGAAACAGATGTGAAAACCCTAAGGATAAAGAAACCAAGACAGAACAAAAACCCAACAACACTCAGACAGAAAGTCCAGACGGGGATCAATGATGTAATCCAAGTTAGTGGTCATCAGGAATTTGTGCACATGAGTATTTATGAAATATTTCTCATCCTGATTCAGGACAGAATGGTGTCTACATGTGAATGGATCCAAATGTGACAGAAATATATTTGAAAGTATTTTTTTCCCCAGCTTCTGAGTGCTCCACATCCACTGAAGCGCTCACTGCAGCTGTGTGCTGATTTGAGCTTGTTTCTTTTTTTGGTGTCTCTTGTGATTTGTATAAAAAAGACATGACCTCTCACTCTACTCATATGTAACTTAAATAATGCATCCTGTAGTCTTCTGACTGCCAACATGTAGACACTTGCAGAACGCTCTGAGTCTCAGAGGGAGGTGGAGGTGTGCAGAAACTGATCAGGGAGGCCGTACAGGCTTGATGCGCTGCTCCCCCCTCCTCCAGTTTCTTCTGAGACATAATGTGATACTTTGTTGGAAGAAAGCGGGCCAGAACCAGGGCATTCGTCGTTGGCTTCTAGTCGTCAGCCATCGGCCCTCCTCCTCCTCTTCGTCTCAGCTCTCCATGGCAGCTTCGCGTTGTGAGGAATGTTCTTGTTCTTTGTGCAGTCTGCCTGCTCTTGCTCAGGTCGGTGTTGGCTGATGGCCCAGATCTCCGAGCTTCCTTTTGAGTTCAGACGAAGCACAAAAAAAAAAAAGATAAATAGAGCGAAAGCCACACAGCTCTCTGAGACATCCTCTTCACCAGCTGGCGCTCTGTGCAGCCAGCTTCATCTTGCTTTGGTTGTAGTATGAAGCCACCTCTGGAACAGGAATGTTAACATTTTGACCAGATTTTTAAATTTTTAACTTTTCAGTTATCACAGTACAGACTAAAGATTCATTATAACAAAAATCAGCATAGCTGCCATTGGTAAAATTCACTTTTCCTACTCCAATCTAGAATTAAGGAGATCCTGCAGAATGTTCTGCTGTTCTTCAGCTACTCTTTGCACGCGTTGCCATGGCTGTTTTTTGTGCCTAAGTTTAGAAAACATATTTGTTATTCCATAAATCCGAACCATTTCCTTATTTGGAAGCTAGGATTTCCATCTGGTGAACCAACAAAGTTGTGCATAAATGTGAAAAAGAGCAAATTGTTTTGGAGAAATAAAAATCTAAAAAAGGTGTTGTGCATCTGTATTCAGCCCCCTGATTTGGTATTTTGTAGAACCACGTAGCGCTGGAAATACATCCTCAGATCTCTACCAGCTTTGTGCATCTAGAGATAAAAGTATAATCTCTCAGTCAGACCAGATGGAGAGCATCCGTGATCATCAAGTCTTGCTTCTCATTTGAATTTAGGTCTGGACTTTGACTGGGCCATACTAAAACATAATTATGCCTCGATCTAAATCAGCCCACTGTAGCTCTGGATCTATGTCTTGATTCCTGGTCCAGCTGGAAGGTGCAGCCCTTTAACACAGGGGTGTCCAAAATGTGGCCCATGGGCCATTTGTGCCCCTTGAAGTGATTTTGTTTGCCCTGCTTCCAACCACCAGCGGTTTTTTACTGACAATTTTTTTTTCTTCCTTTTGTTGTAATTTAATTGTAAAGAGAAGCAGAAACACTCAGCGACCTTTGCTCAAACGCATCTATTCATTAAACTTGGTTAAATACAGTAAGCCATCTCAAAGAAAGAGGGACCCACCCACCATTCTAGTTGCTCAGAATAAACTAATAACTTTACCTAGACCATAAAATACAAAAAAGCTGACCAAAAAATTTAGGAAGGTGTTTATTTTTCATGCAAGACTCTTTTTAAATTTTACAATGATTTACAGGCCCTTTATCTAGTAGTAGACCTAATTTATTCAATTAAAATATTTATTGGTGAGCAGGAAAAGATTTTTTAAATTTAGATGCACAAAATTTATTTTTTTTTGGCCTGGAAGTTTTTAAACTTGATGATTTTGCATGGTTTAGGCATCCCCACAGCACGATTCTGCCACCACCATGTTTTACAGTGGGCCTTTTATGTTCAGGGTGTTTGGTTTTTGCCACACAGCGTTTTGCATATAGACTAGTTTAATTTTGTTCTAATTCAGGTTATGTTTATTTTAGATTAATTGTTAGGTGTGCCAGTAATTATGGAACCACCGAATTTGTTTAAACAAACATGTTTTCCCCCACAAACCTTCTCAAACCTTCTAAATGAAAAGTTTCTGAATCTTTGAATCTTTCGGTGTAAGAATCTGCTGCTAAACTAAAATATAAATCTTCTACACATCTTTACCAGGAGTGTCAATAAGTGTGGGGGGTTTTGCCCTTCAACCACCTCAGATGCATCAAAGGCTGTAAAATACAATGATCAGGTCTCTAAACAGAACACGTCGTACACTAAGAGGAGTTTAGGATAAAGGTACTGATATTCTGCTTTGGGGAGGAGCTTTGCAACCATCAACTTACACTTACATACTGTAATTAGTGTTCAAAGAGCTGCAGCGGTGATATAAGGCCAGGCGCTGTGAAACATCTGGACCTTACAACTGCTGAAGTTGACACCATTGTAATTTGTGTGGCAGTAAAAACCAGGTGAGCTGCACAGCTCGGTGGGAAAAGACACAACCTCTGATTTCTCTTTATCTGTCAGTAGTTCATTGAGGCATTCAGGTTGGCTCCAACCCCAAAGAGTCTGGGAAAGGCCTTTTATAATGCTTCTGGTGGGAAGCAGAAGCATCTGCTCAGAGAAAAAAACCTGGCGGTCCAAGTGCATGAACGCCTTAGAGACCAAAGCCTCTAAACTTGTTCTCTTGTCTGCTCTGAGGTATTATTGGAAGAGCTGCAATCAATGTTGGCTTCATTCTCTGTATGATTCTGGCTCCACTGGCTCTTCTAATGAAGAGCCAGTGGAGGAGCAGCAGGGTCCTCATTATGATTTTAGTTACTGCCGATGGACACAAGGAATAATAGATTCCCATCAAAATCGATAACTGGGCCAGCTGGGACCCTTTACATCTACAATACAGATGTCTTCATTTTGTTGCCGCACCGTGGCTAATATCTGAAACAAAACACAGGAAAGTAAGAAATGTCCCTGTAGTAACATCACCTGTGACATCACCTGAGCTGTGAGTGCTTGGAAGCTTATTTTTGGAAAAATTTAACTTTGCCACATTTAAATAACTACAGTTAAGGCCAGAATTGTTCATACCCCCAGCAGGTTAGGTTTAAAATAGCTTTCTGTTCACAACCGTAAGTGAGATGGCCATCTTTCAAAAGTAGGAGTATGATCATAAAATAACTGCTTATATTTACATTTGGGATATAAAAAACTATTCATATTCTTCTCAATAATTTATGGAAAAGTCTGACAGCAGTCAAACCATTCTTTTCTAGTTGTTAGCATGTTTTGGGGTTTTGACAATTTATGATGCAAATCTTTGAGGTTGGAAGGCCTAATATCCATCACCCTAATCTTTAGTTACCTTTACAAATTAGAATTAAGTCAAGATGGCTGTGCCACTCCAAAATGTCAACATTACTAAAAGTCAGAAGAAACATATTGAGAAACGTAAAAGATTACTTTAAATAAATCTGACAGGGGTATGAATAATTTGCTGTCTGCCTGTCTTCTGTTCAGCCTTCTTGTTATCTGCAGCAATTATTGCTCTCTACTATTGCTCTCTCATGCAGCGTGAATAAACTGCAGAATGTCTCATTTTAAATCTCTTCTTTTGGTTCCTCTGAATTCATTTTAAACTTCTAACTGATAGTAAAATGTACTTTACCTATGTCTTCTTGACGTCATAGCAACTTACCCAATGAAGAGTGTTGATGCTTGAGTTTCCAAGTAGTCAGTCACCAGGCGGGGCTAATTAAGCTTCAAAAGAGTCTGGTCATCAGGCGATTTCTTTGTGCATATCTGGGTGTTGGACTGATTATTTGATCTCTTAATGCTGAAAGTTTAATTTTCTAGTTTTTATGTGTTATTGTTTAAGATATGAGGTGAAAGTTTCTGTAAAACTATTTCTTCACTCTTGAATCTTTCACCCAAATACCATTCATTCTTGCTAGTCTTAGTTTGTTTAAAGAGGGGATTAATGAACACAGGTTTTCTCACTCAGGATTAAATCTACTGTAAACCTAATATTTTTTCAGTCAAAACTCCTAGTAATATTCAGATGAAGCTGGATTTTACTGTCAGCTGTACTCAAGACTGGGCTAAGCAACATTTATGTATGACATTTTGACTTACAAACTGTGTCAATTTTAGATTTTACTGACTGAAGCCACCGATACACAGTAAGAGGAGGCTGGGAGGAGCCCCCTCATTGTTTTCTGTTCTGGGGCCTCAGCTCTTGTTACGGAGCAGTAATGCTTTCCTAATTGCTCAGATTAGGATGGCAAACCTGTGGCCCAGAGCTGCTTAACCAGGGAAAGTGTGACTCTTTATCACGTATTCGGTTGTACAAGCAGTAAATTGGGATGATTAGTGAAGCAGCAAGGAGGTGAAAGGTCAGAGAAGGGTGGTCCAGCATCTGGCTGCAGTCCTTGCTTTCACATCTCATAGAGTTGATAATCTGCATTTTCTCTAAATGCCAAAGAAATGGCGCTGCCAACAGAAATCTGTTTGTGCATAAATTCCTATGCACAAATATTGTTGCCATTTTTATAACTTGAAAGCCTTTAGAAAGGCTCTGTCCTGTTGGTTGATCGTTTTCCACCTTGGTCCTCCCTAAATCTGGTTGTCCTGTGCGTCTGATCCCTGAGTCTGTTAACTTCTAGATGCAGTTTGCCTGATTCGGCTAAATAAGGTATTGATCGGGGATTGATGGTGGAAGGCAGGAGGTCATATCAGAGCTGTCATAAAGTATTGCCATTATTTAGCTGAGTATTGATCGGTGAAAGCCCTATTTGGATGCTCAAGGCTTCATTGTTATTATTATGAAATATTGAACGGGATGAACCTGTTTAGTTAGCAGAATCTGTCGTGCTAAATGGATCTGGCACTTCCTTCAAGGCAGTGCTATGGATGAAAATATTTCCGCTTAGTTGCTCATAAAAGCATTTTGCATGAAAAGGAGAGAACTCTAAAGTCGTCCTTTGATCATGGTCGAAAATGGAGCATTTCATGAAACATGTTAATTTAGTGTTATGATTTGGGGTTGTTTGGCTTTTGGTTTCTGGGTTTTTCTTATATTTCTCACAGTTTTTGAATCATGCTTCTGTTTATTATTTTTCTGGTTATGTTTTAGTCTTGTACATGTTTTGTCAAGTTTGGTTTTTGGTTCTGGTCATGTTTTTGTTTGTATTCAAGAGTCTCTGTTCTTGCTCCAGCCACGTTCTGTTCTGTCTGTTAATTATCTTTATCCGGTTCACCTGCTCCAAACTAATCTGTCTCCTAGCTCCACTTGGTTTACTCTCCATATATTCATTCCTGTTCAGTTGTTAATCGCGGAAACATTTTCCAAATCATGCTCTTGTCTTGTAGTTCATGCCATGCCTCTCTTGCCTGCCTGTTTATTGTTTTGTTCCTGCCTCTTCTGAGAGTGAGCTTTTGTTTTTCATTAAATCGTTTTCGCACTTACCATCACGCTGCCTGCTCGTCTGCATTCTGGGGTTGCTCCGTTGCACAGAGCCTAACAGAATGTTTCCGCCAACAATGGACCTCGCGGATGATCATCAGGCTAGCTTAATGGACCTCTTTACTTTCCTGTCTCGGGAGGCGGAGAAGACGCTGCGCCGTTCTGCAGGGCTGTCAGGGCCGCAGTCGGCTTATGATGGATCAAGGTTGGCGATTCCATGTCCGGGGACAGGTCCCCTTCGTCGCCGTTCTACTCCTCCCCTTCATACGGAAGTAAAGCCCTCATCCTCCTCCCGCCGCAAGAAACGCCGTCATGGAGCACTGTCCTGTGTTTCAGCCAGCGAGGAGGAGTCTCCCACGGCTGTTGCTGCCACGCCTGGAGCGGTAACTCCCTTGCTCGCTGGCGGGAGGGTTGCAGCAAGTAAGCCCCCATCTTCATCTGCCACAGCACTGTCTCCCAGGCTCGCTGCAGCAAGTATGCTCGCATCTTCGTCTGCTACAGCACTGTCTCCCAGGCTCGCTGCAGCTCCGCCCATGCCGTCTTCGCTCGCTCCAGCTTGGTGTTCTGAGGCAACACCTGACGAGCTGGAGCAGCGGTTAAGGTTTTTTGGTCGCCAGATCAAGAGCATTAGGAGGACCAGTCTCATGTATTCCTCTCCGGAGCTGATGGAGAGGATCAGGCAGATGGAGGGGGATTATGAGACTGGAGTAAGGCAGTTTTACTGCCGTCCACCTTCCATGCCAGGACTCCAGGGAGCTGCTGCTGCTGCAGAGCAGCCCACGCCAGGACTCCAGGGAGCTGCTGCTGCTGCTGCAGAGCAGCCCACGTCAGGACTCCAGGGAGCTGCTGCTGCTGCTGCAGAGCAGCCCACGCCAGGACTCCAGGGAGCTGCTGCTGCTGCTGCAGAGCAGCCCACGTCAGGACTCCAGGGAGCTGCTGCTGCTGCTGCAGAGCAGCCCACGCCAGGACTCCAGGGAGCTGCTGCTGCTGCTGCAGAGCAGCCCACGCCAGGTCTACAGCCTGCTGTAGAGCTTCCGGAGGGGCCCGAGGGCGGGCTGCCTCCACTTCCAGGTCCTGAGCACCTTCTCAGTTTTCTCTGGGGGGTGCTCATGGAACTCAAGCCTGACACACACCATGACACACTACATGACACTCCACAGCCAGACACTCCACAGCCTGTCTCTGCCAGGTCTGACACTTCACAGCCTGTCTCTGCCAAGCCTGACACACCACAGCCTGTCTCTGCTAGGTCTGACACTCCACAGCCTGTCTCTGCCAGGTCTGACACTCCACAGCCTGTCTCTGCCAAGCCTGACACACCACAGCCTGTCTCTGCCAAGCCTGACACACCACAGCCTGTCTCTGCCAGGTCTGACACTCCACAGCCTGTCTCTGCCAAGCCTGACACACCACAGCCTGTCTCTGCCAGGTCTGACACACCACAGCCTGACTCCAGGCCTGACACACCACAGCCTGACTCCAGGCCTGACCCTAAGTCAGCCTCAACCTCCTCCACACGCCGCAGAGGACGTCGTAAGAGGGGCGCCTCAGCCCCTGGTCTCGTCATTGAGGGTCTCTGCGACGCCTCAGCTCCTGCTCACGCCACTGAGGGTCTCTGCGACGCCTCAGCTCCTGCTCACGCCACTGAGGGTCTCTGCGACGCCTCAGCTCCTGCTCACGCCACTGAGGGTCTCTGCGACGCCTCAGCTCCTGCGCACGCCACTGTGGGTCTCTGCGACGCCTCAGCTCCTGCTCACGCCACTGAGGGTCTCTGCGACGCCTCAGCTCCTGCTCACGCCACTGAGGGTCTCTGCGACGCCTCAGCTCCTGCGCACGCCACTGTGGGTCTCTGCGACGCCTCAGCTCCTGCTCACGGCCACTGAGGGTCTCTGCGACGCCTCAGCTCCTGCGCACGCCACTGTGGGTCTCTGCGACGCCTCAGCTCCTGCTCACGCCACTGTGGGTCTCTGCGACGCCTCAGCTCCTGCTCACGCCACTGAGGGTCTCTGCGACGCCTCAGCTCCTGCGCACGCCACTGTGGGTCTCTGCGACGCCTCAGCTCCTGCGCACGTCACTGAGGGTCTCTGCGACGCCTCAGCTCCTGCTCACGCCACTGAGGGTCTCTGCGACGCCTCAGCTCCTGCGCACGCCACTGTGGGTCTCTGCGACGCCTCAGCTCCTGCGCACGTCACTGAGGGTCCCGCCGAAGCCTCAGCTCCTGCTCACTCCACTGAGGGTCTTGGCGATGCCTCAGCGGGGTTATTTGGTTTTTTGGTTTCAGGGTTTTTCTTATATTTCTCTCACAGTTTTTGAATCATGCTTCTGTTTATTATTTTTCTGGTTATGTTTTAGTCTTGTACATGTTTTGTCAAGTTTTGTTTTTGGTTCTGGTCATGTTTTTGTTTGTATTCGAGAGTCTCTGTTCTTGCTCCACGTTATCCACGTTATCCGGTTCACCTGCTCCAAACTAATCTGTCTCCTAGCTGCACCTGGTTTACTCCATATATTCACTCCTGTTCAGTTGTTAATCGCGGAAACATTTTCCAAATCATGCTCTTGTCTTGTAGTTCATGCCATGCCTGTCTTGCCTGCCCGTTTATTATTTTGTTCCTGTCCCTTCTGGGAGTGAGTTTTTGTTTTTTATTAAATCGTTTTCGCACTTACCATCAGGCTGCCTGCTCGTCTGCATTCTGGGGTTCCTCTGTTGCACAGAGCCTAACATTTAGTAAAATGTAAGATTTTAGTAATCTGTGCTGTGTCATCTGTAGGCTTTAGGGGGTTTACTAACCCCTCCATTTCCCATTGTGACCACCTCCAAATTTTAACACTTATTACCTCATTTGTCAGTAGTCCATATGCAAATCTTTAACTCCATCTAATGAATCCCATGTTTTAGGGTTTTATTTTTAAATGATTTGTAGATTAGCTTTTTATCCGATTAAAAGGCCTCAGAACTTCAGAAGGACGAGCTTTGTCTGAGCGGTTGTCGAGTTTTTCAGCAGCTGCGTCTCATCTCCAGCCAGCTGTCACATTCTTCTTCCAGACGTATTGTGGAAAATTCAACATAATCATAACAAAGGCTGTGGCTACTCAACAAGTGTACAAAATCTGACAAGAAAATGAGTGGTTTATCCCTCAGGAAAGAAAAGGTTTTTCTATTCTAGCTTCTGGCTTCTAAAACTATTATCAGTATCTGTCAGAAAATAAAACTGTTAGGACTATTTTCAGCACAGAGACAAGAGATTAATTGATGGGGAAAATATTCTGTTCTTTATTAATGATATTATACAAACAGCTGGATGAATGTCAGGGACTCTCCTCAGTAACAGCAGGTTAACCCACAGTTTTTGGTGCTGGGAGGCGATGGGCACCTTCAGCAGCGACTGATTCTTGTGCTGTCATGCTACCTGAACAATAAGATGTCCTCTCATGGCATTTCAGGCGTACCAACCGGAGAAGCTGGTTGCCTACATGTGCCGGGGCAGCTTTGCTCTACAAAAACGATATCTGGAGATGGTATCCTAATTGACTTTATTAATTCAGGGTTGGATCTGGCATTCAAGCATGAATCTGTTTGTTTGACCTTGATGTTTCCTTTGAAGATCCTCTTTGCCTGGTTGGAATCTGGCCTTGGTCTTGTTTATTTTAGCAGCACTGCCCCTCATTACTTTTTTTATGAAATGTAAATAAAACCAGATAAATTTCTTTTTGAAAAACTAATACTCTTTTTGTTTTGTTTTCTTCATCTTTTGAAATAAGTCTGTCTCATTTTTTCTTTTCATTCATAATTTAATGAAAATAACTAAATCTGCCAGAGGTATGAATAATTTGGGCTTAGCTGTACCTTTGTTTCCTGATAAATCAGTCATACACGAATTACTGCACCGCTGTGAAAATGTGAGTGTTTGAATCCATGAAAAACTTGATGTAGCCTCACGCTGCTGTCAGTCACCTGCTCCATGAGCTCAACCACTGGTAATTCCTACTGGTTTTAAATGCAACACAGTTAAAGTTCTTGACTTCTTAGGTTAGCCCTCAGGATTGTGATGCAGTTGATTTTTTCAGTTTTTATATCAATGAAGTGGAAGTTCAGTGAGACACATTCTGTTTATAGATTATTATCCAATTCTAGGTGACTTTATAGGCTCTAGATATTTTAGTCAGATATTTTTCTATCCTGACTGAAAGACTTACTACCATCTTATCTTCATATCTTGGTTTCGTGTGTTTGTGTTAAAATGAGACTGATTGGAAGGGAAATGTCCATTCTGAAATGAAGCTTTTCTTGCATGGACACGAGCTCCTCCAACTGCTTTAGATGTAAATGTAAAAGATGAATAAAAGCCGTCACCCTTTTAGCTCTGCAGTGTATGAAAACGCAGATCTGTGTCGATGAATTATTCATGTTTCTCTCCAAAGTCGGAGGTTTGTTAAACTGACAAAGTGCATGGATTTTTTTCCCTCTTTAGGACAATTCAAACCAGACTCCTGCAGCCTGCTTTATCCGCTGCACAAGCCAAGTCTTTTTTTAGCATTCATGTGAAAATCTGCTTATTACCTGGAAGGCATATGTTGAATTAATTTTCAGGTGTTTGAGCGGGATGTAGACATGCACTTCATGACAATCCTCTTCAAGTAGGTTTTTTTTTTTTACTTCCAGTCTTTAATTAGGGATGACTTGATTCAAGTCCTGGGCTCCGAAGGGAATCAAAGCACTCGAGGGCAGGAAGTTTTTTGGCAGAAAAGACTCTGATGAGTTCATCGTGACCCCAAGGCGCCTGCCTTTCTTGTAAATTAACTTTAAGAGGTCGGAACAGCATGATCTCGCCTGCCTCGCAGCAATAAATGTTGATGGAACAATTATTTGCATGGAGGTGCATGAGGGCTTAGATGAGGGGTGTCCAACTCCAGTCCTAAAGGGCTGGTGTCCTGCAGATTTGAGAGGTTTTGTGGTTCCAACACAGTTGATTTAAATGGCTAAATTACCTCCTTAACATTTCTCCAAGTTCTCAAGAGGCCTGCTAATGATCCAGTCATTTGAATTAGGTGTGTTAACCCTGGATAACATGCAGGGCACCGGTCTGAAGGCTCAACTTCGAACACCACTGGCTTAGATTCATACAAAACACTACTCAGCAGAAAGACCATATATCCATATGAACGGACATGCATGGTCAAAAAAGAGAGGGAAACCTCTTTAAATTGTGTAAATTTTTTTCCATATATGGTAAAACTTGACATGACAGTAAAATTTGAAATTGACTGCTCAAGAGATTGCCGTTGGATTCATGGCGAATTACGGTAACATTATCCAGTGACTTGTTCTGGACACAGTTAACGGGTCAATTATGTAATTATCTGAAGATGACTTAAAAGGCGTACGTGTCCATTACCCTTATAAGGAATTTTTAAAAGGTCCAAGATAACACAAATGATGAAGAAATTGCAATATTATCACATTAATGCATTGAAGCATGCAGCAAAGCAGTGACATTTACCTTCATCTTTAGGTTTGATCTTTATTAAACTCAACAAAGTGCTGCAGCAGTCCATGCTGTTGGTAAATAATGGGAGTTCTTAGTTGGGTTTGAATCCTGGACTGGGGCCTATCTGCATAGAGTTTGCATGTTCTCCCTGTGCATGTGTGGGTTCTCCCAGGGTACTCTTGCTTCCTTCTACCCTAAAAAACATGACTGTTAGGTTAATTGGTCTTTCTAAATAAAACCCTTAGGTAATAAATTAAGAACGAAATCTTGTGTTGTGCATAGCAACAGCAACAGGGCAAAAGAACCGGTGAGAAATAGTGAAGAGAAGAAAGACGGTAAACGAAAAGAAGAATGAGGTTTTAAAGGACAAGAACTATGAAAATGACAGAAAACAAACTCTGGAATACGAAGGGAGAATAATATCGAGGACGTTTTTTTAAAAGTTCTTTGTGTTTCTGTTTGCAGTCGACGAGTTCTTGCTTCAAAGCCATTACAACCTTGGTGCACAAGTGGTGCTTCTTTTAGGTCCCGTTTCTACAGTCTCTCTGCAGCTGGATTGTTGTCTGACAAGGACTCATTGCTGAAACTGTCACAACTGTTGAATAACTCAACAGTGACCTTCACAAAGTATGTCAGGCTGAAACAATGGAGCTCCATTAGAGCCGTAGATCCACAAAGTGTCACCGAGGAACAGGAGGCGGCAAGGAAGCGTGGAGCGTGCTGACAGTGAAAGTCACTGAATGGAAATATGGCGTGCATCTGTTCCTGCGCCCAGATGGATTCACTGCATCTCCAGGGGCGAGACTTTCAGGGAACGGGAAAAATGAATAACTCAATAACTCTCAGCTTGAAATGCAGTATATCAGATTTTCTTCTATCAGAGTTAGAACCATTAAAACCTTCTGGGACAGTGTTGTTGTCAACCATCACTTCAACAAATGAAACCTTTTACAAACACAAGAAAATTTGTCATTTTTTTAGATTTTGAGCCTTAATTTTAAAACTTTTACATTTTAGTGCTGTTGATCATTAGATTGGGCTTGGCGAAATTAATGCAGCTCTACAGGAGAACTTCAGTTAGGAGTGCAGATACCGAGTACTAATGATGATGTAATAGTAATTTATTAGGAAAATTCTTTCAGTGCATTTACTTTCTATGCAGAAATCCTAACAACTCATCTCAGGACAAATGTTTTAAGGAACAAGAGGACAGTTAAACCATGGTCTTAAAAACGTTTGTCCACAGATGAGTTGTTAGGATGTCCTCAGTCTCTAGTTAAAGGCTTTTATTCCTTTTAGACATCGGAGTCTAAAACAGGTAAGTCAAGAGAGACTAACCCGAAAATCTGGTTCTCGTCAACCCAAACCAAGAGCCGTGTTCTTGTCACAAAGTCGAGTTTGTTCACGGTGCAGTTTGGACTCTGCCTGAGCTGTCTCCTGAGAATGTAAGTGGTGTTCATTAATGAATCTCAAGGTCTAGTTGTCAAGCAGCAGGTCTCAGGGCATTTGCTTTTAGTGGACAGTGTGCTTCATCTGGCATCTTCAGGCCATGACCTTTAGCATGAACGGGAGAGGTTTTCAGACAAATGTGATGAAAGTCTGCTCCTCTAATTCTGAGGCCATGGTTCTCAACCAGTAAAAGGTGGAGGGCTCTTTCCTGGTTTAGGGTCAGTTTCTGCCTCAAGTGCATAAGTTCAACTGTCTTAGTGCAGGGATGGATGGATGGATGGGTGGATGAATGGAACAATGTTCCAGTTAAATAAAATATTTATTTGACACAAGACCGATTGACAGACACGTTCATATTCAGTCAACCCACCCGTAATTGCTTCATGAAAACATGTCAGTATTGTTAAAATAAGAATTAATTTTCTCCATTCATAAAGATGGTCAATGTTTAAGCTCCTCCATCTGTGGTGCGCATTGTTACAGGCCCTCATGTGATGTTTTTCTAACTGTACACCAGTTTGAGTATGAGGATCATTCAGCAATCAGAAATGCATCTGTTTGTGGGATTATTGCTGTTCTATTGTTCTAAACTGATGTGGTTAGCTGTAGAGAATGGTCTCTTTTGTTTTATTTGATATAGCACCAGATGTATGGCAATTTGGGTCTTTTCCTCCAATTTTCTGCTTATTGTTTGCCATCTTTCTCAGTCACTCTCAATGTAAACAGAGGCTTCTTGTGCAACCTCAATTACTGTCCCCCATGAAACATGCGACCACATCAAGGGGTTTTAATCGTTTCAGTCATTCGAGAAATTGTTTGAGCTCTAGAGCACATGTAGACCAACTTATGGGTACGCAAATGATTTGCTGTACCATGAGCTGGATTGTCTAACTGCAGCAGGCACCAGAGAGCATAAGTGGTGGCACCACAAGTTGAGCGTTGCTTGTTCCTTGTTAAACTGAGGCTAAAATTAAAATATAAAATAATATGAGTGGAAGCATGCCTCGCAGATGCATTATAAGGAATTACTGATACTTGGCAGAGTATTACAGAGGTCATATTATGGTATTGTCTAGCTGTCCTGCATATGGGGATGACCCTGTCAGATGCTCCATTAACCGCCCGTGAAATCAACCCCCCCTGTCATGAGGCCTCTTTTTATGCTCTCTGGTGTCGTTTAAGACTCGTCATGCCTTCACAGTCTGAATCAGTTGCATATCTATTTATATAAATTGATGCTTAACTGTTTCTGTCAGTATTATCTGACTGTATGTTGCACTAGAACAGGTAATAATTATTAAATTTTGGACCTTTTCTTTTATATCCTCAGCACAGCTTCACAGTGTGCTTGAAACATGCTGTCGGAACCATAATAAATGATATGCAAAAACTATGAAGCAATTCCCTAATTGTGACACCAGTGTTTTATTGTCGTTCCTCAGGATGACAATAGACTGATCCAGTTTGGCTCTGATTCAAGCACTAGCCACTCTCTGTCTGAAAAATTAGGTCCATCAGTGAAGACACAACTAAGAAAAATAGTCTTTCATTTTACCTGACATCGACTGCACACCAGGGAGGACAAAAGTATGTTTGGC
This sequence comes from Crenichthys baileyi, assembly GCA_036173005.1. NCBI lineage: Eukaryota > Metazoa > Chordata > Actinopteri > Cyprinodontiformes > Goodeidae > Crenichthys > Crenichthys baileyi. Next base: position 1,252,684 of record JAHHUM010001449.1, on the reverse strand, counting down.
ATGAGCTTTGACCAAAACAAAAGGAAAAAATAAATTGGACTGTTACACAGAAGAGGCTATGAATAAAGTCTTTGTTCTCTGGGAGTCTTCCCAGCGCCTCCAAAGAGACCAAACAGTGTCCAAAAACATGCCTTAGTCCGGCCTCATTTGTTGCCCTGTTGGCTTCACAGTGACTCAGCTTGTTAGCTGCATTGGCCTGCTGGTGAAAATATACATGAAGCTCCTTGGCACACCTTCCACCTCACAGAGGGTGCACACAGAGAGGCACAGAAAAACTCAACAGCGGCCAAACTCAGCTTTGTGAAAAGGTACAAACTGACGAAGAAGAAGAAATATATTCATTCTACGCCAAAACCAGTTTCACCTCCACCGTTATCAGCCTCCTCCTTCCAGAAAATGGGAGAATAAGAAGGATTGTATAATCTTAAAATCCCAAGGTCAGTCATCAGGAAAGAGAAATTATATAATTTCTTTCAAAAACTTAGAATTTTAGAAAATACAGTTTATAACAAATTATTATTAATTATTTGCTTTTTATTCCTTCAACATTTTACATTAATCATTTGCATTTACAAATGCTTTAACATCGATAGCAAGAATGACTGAAGATATAGAAGCTCCGGGGGACTAAAGCAGAAAATCTTTCCCACCAGTTTTTTGATTATTATTATTGGTTTGGTGGAAGTGTTTTTAGCTGCTCTAGAACAAGCTCATAGAAATCAAACAGCTGTGAGATGCAGTTTGGGAAACGATGAGGATATGCAACGTTTAGCAGCTAAGGGGCCGAATATTTCCTCATGAGGTGTCGAGGACAAAGATAAATGAAAGTTTTCAGAGAATCTGAGTCTTAACCAGGATTTCCTGCATTGAGTCTGACAGTTGATTTGATTGTAAAACAAGTTTCATTAAGAGCTGCAGTAATTAAACTCCAATTAATTTTAGCTTCTCTTTTTGCCTATGCAGGACATACATTAATATGGTCAAACTATGCATCTATAACAGATTGGATCTGCACAGGATTAAGATAAATGTGTTCCTTGAAGCTCCAGATTCTTTAGAAGCAGTGATAGTGTAACTGGAAGACCTCTAAAGCACTTCAGGAGACAAAGATCTACTAAAACAATTTTTTTTCACTCTAGAACAATGGTTTTCAACCCTGGTCCTCAGGACTCGATGTCGCTCAAATCCTTCAGGTGCTGACCTAAACAAGTGGATGATTAACAGGCTTCTGCAGCAGTTGATGATGCAGTCATGTTGAATCGGGTGTTCTGGAGCTGAGACACATCTCAAACATTAAGGACGGTGGGTCCTGAGGGCTAGAACTGAGAGCCACTGACTGGAATAATCATCTTTCCAGAACCTTCAAATCAGTGGCGATTGCTCTAAGACTGCAATGGAAGCTCAGCTTCCCCTAAAACGTCAAAAAATAAGTGATCAAATATATACTGTTGTGTGTACATGTCATTGACTAAATTTGCGCAACAATGCGCTCAACTTTTGTTCAGAATCAGCTTCTTATCACTGGTAACGACGCGGCTTTCCTCTCACTCATTCCCGCAGCTTCACAGTGCTTTAAACAGTGAGTTCAATAGGGAAGCAAAAATGCTGGGCTTTGTCCCGCCCATCGGACGCTCAGCGTCTCTGGGGGTCTATGGGGCAGTGGGCTGGCCTCGGGTGGCCCGGACGCTCAGCTTCTGCATGATGATTGGATGAAGGCTGAATCCCTTTTGATTGACAGCGAAATGAGCGAATCAGCGATCTTGAAATTGAGCTTCCCCTCCTTGAAAGACCAGCATCCGCCACTGCATCAAATATTTAAAATTTATACAGATTTGTATTCGGTTTATTATGGATTAAACTGCTGGTGTTAAAGGTTGGAGAGTGTAAATTAAGTTTAGCAGCTTTTATGTATAAAATTTTATTTCTGTTTGCACATTTTAGATGTGTTTTAATTTTGAAACTTGATTTTGTGACTCAAAACATTAATTATACCATCTAATTTTCCCTCCTCCTGTTTAGAGGGAACCTGGTGTTTCAAACCACATTATTCCTATAAGCTTTTAAGCTTTGTGTGAGTTCTGTTGGCAACATTTATTTTATTTATTTTTATTAATTTAAATTTTATTTAACTGGGGTAAAAACCTCATTGAGACCAACATCTCTTTTTTTAAAAAGGACCTGTCAAGACAGCAGATGTATAGTTACAATTAAAAATATTAAGTTTATTCATACAATAAGTAATAAACTAAGCCATTCAAGGTAAAAACAAAATGTAAGACAGACTTAAAAGCGATGAAATTAATATTAAACCGTCAGGGATGATACCTAGATACTTATAAGTTTTAATGATTTTAAATTCTACTACATGTACTAGTCTAGGAGTAGTCGATGGTAATGAATTACCTCCAGGCTTGGTCTTCTCAGCAATCAGCACCAGTTTGAGTTGCATCAAACGTGAATGGATTCTGTTAAAGGCGGACTGTCAAAACTTTGCACTACAGTGTTTGAGGAGCAGTAAGTGATAGCATCAAGTAGGTCCTGAACCGGCAGACACCCTGGCCAACAGGAACATGGAAGCACCATAGTAAGATGGAGGGCACAAGGAGAACAGGATTTTAGAGCATGGACAGAGAAACAGGCAGCAAAGAACATGGAAGATTAAGGAAAATGTAACAAGGAATAACAGGAGGATCTAGCTGCAAACCATGAGAAGTCTTATATAGAGCTTATATACTCAGGGAGATGTGGAGAATGACATGGGAAGCCAGTGTGTAAATCAGAAGATGGTGTGGAGCAGTTGAGGCAGAAGGTAAACAGGGAAACTAGGGGAGGTAAACTAATAAACATATAGGAGATGAACTAAGACACAAGAAAAAATTAAACCAAGGGGGAAAAATACTAACCTAAGGGCAATAGACTAGAATACAATGGGAACAGAATACTGGAATAAACTAAGAAACTAAGCACAAAGAAAAAACTAATATGGCAACACCTTAGCGACAATAATGAACACAGAGAAATGAGCAGGATATGGAAGACCGTACACAACATAAAAAACAACAGGGAAATGGTGAGAAACTGAAAACCAAATCCTAACACCCTATGATCATAAGAGTCTCACTTTAACATGAACTGTATGTGTGTGTCTGGTGCATGTTTGGGTTAAAACATGCTTGTTCTTCATGTAGTGAAGTTACTAGATGTGGGTAGAGTAGCCACAAATTTCACTCAAATAAGAGTAGCGTTACTTGAAAATAATATTACTCAAGGAGATGTAATAAGTATGTTGCAGTAAAACTACTCGTACAAGTACCCTTTAGTCAAAAGCAGCTCAATAATATTAATAATAATAATAATAGATTTTATTTGTATAGCACTCAAGTAAATGTAGCTGAGTAAATTTAACTAGTTATTAACTAGTTACTCAGATAATTTATCAGCAGATTTCTGAATCAGAATCAGCTTTGTTCACCAAGGTTGTGCACAAAAACAAGGAACTTGACTTCAGTTCCAATTTGCTCTCAACAAAGACATTTGAAATATAAATGTATAGGAATGGAAATAAAAAGAAAAAGTTTTCTTTGTAAATATGTATGTATACAGTGTTTTTACAAGAGAGTTTGATTTAGTGCAAATATGCATGATATTGATCTGGATTGTTATTTAGCTCCACTGCTACAGATGAAGTGGAGGTAAACATATAATTTAATCCGATATTGAGTATGAGAATTTGTTTAGGGTTTAAAAGATTGGGATATTGTACACTAACCAGTTATTCCCGATTAAAAAAAATAAGCTGAAATACCTGATTCTACTTGAACCTGAAATTATACCTGATCAGCTCTCTGCAGTGCTGTTAATCATTTTCAGAGCAGGTGTTTTTTTTTTGTCTGGTGGTCAATTCAGGTTAGATTAAGCTCAAACATGACCGTAATTGTGTGATTATTGAAATGGACAAAAAAGAAGCAATTTGGCTAAACTGTAAACTTGTAGCTTAAAAAATATAGTAGGCCACACACGACTAGTTGGCAAAACAAACGTTGCTGCATCATACCAGAAGGTGGTTCCAATCCTCCAGCACCGCCAGACCTAAGGTAGGTATTACAACCATGCACTTATGTGGGAAACAACCTCTAATATGATTGAAAATGTTCTTAGTCATAGCTGTTTGGCTCTCATTCAACTTTAATTACTTTTGTCACCACAGGCCCCCTCCACCCACTTCATCCAGCCACTGAAGATCTTAACCCCCCTGATGTGGGTGAAATAAAGGCTGTAGCACCAGGTTGCTGCTTAGTAGGGATGTTTTACATTTTTCCCTTCTTGCTGACTCATTTGAGATTTCTTTTCACCACTGATAACCGGTTAAAAATTGGAAATTGTTTCTGTGCATGCCAGATTAAATCATACTCAGAAACGGGCTGAGGCAGTTTCTAAATCCAGCTCTCTCTGTACATTTGGCATAAACTCGAAAAGCTGAATGGAGGCACAAAGAATACTCTATCGGAAATGGTATCAAGTATTTTTGATAGTATCGGTACTGAGTTGGGCTGCGCGGTGGCACAGTTGGTAGCGTTGTTGCCTCGCAGCAAGAAGGTCCTTGGTTCAACCCCCAGCTGGGGGTCTTTCTGCATGGAGTTTGGGTTAATTGGTCTCTCTACTTTGCCCTTAGGTGTGAATATGGGTGTGCGTGGTTTGTTTGTTGTTGCTGGCTGGATGGTATCAAGTTTAAAATAATATTATAATAGTCCATCATCATTTCACAGTAAAACATGTGCAGCAGCCTGTAACTCACATACCGGCTTCCTTTCATTCCTAACTACATGAGAAACACTGGTACTAGGACTCAAGTCTCAGACCTTGACTTCTCAGACCAGAGGTCCAAGTCAAATCTTAAGTCTTTAGAGCACAAGTGCGACTCTACTCGAGTCTCAGAACCGAGTTGCCATCTCTGGACTAAGAATCCAGAAGGTTTAGGACAAAAACAACACTGTGTCTCACTAACAGGGAAACATGGTGGTGGCAGCATCATGATCTGGGATTACTTCTTAGATTAAATAAAATAATGAAAACTACAGTTTTGGAGTCCAGATCAGAAAAATTTGTAAAGTTATCCTGCTAAATAATTCTCACTTTCATTTTCAATAATATTTTGCATGGATTTTTTTGCTTTTTAAAAAACAATTTGCTGATTTTGTGTACTGGTTTTAATGATGGAAAAGGGAAACATTATTTGTCTTGATTCATTTATTCATTTACAGACCTAAGTTTTATTTCACTTTTTTATTTATATGACATCATTATGAGGAACCAAGTCTGTATCAGTGCCATTTATTTTTCAGATTTTTACAGGTTGAATAAAAAAAAATTAAGCCTTTTCTGATGGTGTCTGCTTTCTTAGTGTCTGTTTTTTCTCTCTGTGCAGCAGAATCTGAGGCCTGACAGAAAACGCTGTGGGCACCTGTCAGGCTTCCTGTGCCGTGTGGCTGATTTGTGTTGTCACGCTCGGTTTCTTCCACCCCTTGTCTCGCCCCATCTGTCCAACTCTTTCCTCCAGCAAAGAGGTCACAAACCCTGCTATTGCGGCTGACTCCCAACCGGCAGAAAAATTTAAGAGCCGACAAAGGTCATGAGAGAACCAACAGGTGGATATAAACCACGTCCATCTCACTGACACAGCAGGAAATATTTCGTATGGTTGTTTTTCGTACAAACTTCTGCCTCTGTGTGTCATCTCTCATCCATCCTGGATTCCTGAACCCATGCTTTTAGGGATCAGAAGAAGTGAAAAATAACATGAAAAGTGTATCTGACCATAAAAAAGGATTGATTTTGCCTTTTAGGTTAAGATTAGTCATCCCTCTTTGGTGTCGTGCCCAAATGCTCACATATTCCACAGGAATTACAAAGTTTAAACCTTTACCCTTTGCATAGTTGCAAATTTTTCTTTTAAAATTAAATCCTCATTTAAATCATCGTACTTTCTTCACAGCATTTTTACCTTACAAAGGCTGCATTTGCTTTCAGGATATTGATCTTTTCATGTAAAAGCAGGAGCGAGAAACAGCCGTGTAACTAAACAAAATTGATTGTTCAGCCTGTGTGTGAATGTCAAGGCCCCTGATGAAGGATTATCTTTAAGCCGGTGAGTGTTGTGTGTGCCAGGGAATCAAACAGGAGCTTGATCCGTCTCTCTTTCACCTCTCATGAAGCTTTCTCTGCTCCCATCGCCTCCTCCTGTCTCTCTCCGGTGTTTCTCTCGGAGTTTCACTTGAATAACCCGTTACAGAGAGGCCGAGGGAGGAGTGATTGGGTCAGGAGTTCCCCTCTTCTCTTCTCTGACATCAATAAATCATTATTATTTTTTAGAAGTGGGATATCACTGTATTTTAAGTGAAACTGGTGCCACTATGTGTTGTGAAGCATGTTCGATGCAGGACGCCAGTGAGAGCGGATTTTATTCAGCCCCTAGCTTCATGTTCCATTTTAAACACTGATCCAAACCTGACAGGAAATTAGTTTACAGTGTGCAATCAATAAAACAACTACAGAAAGGGTCAAATATAAGTTCCTTGTGTCATTTCCACTGGGGTCCGAAACTGTTTACATCTTGCTAAAACAGGGCAGGTCCTTCCTCTGCAGGACTGTTCTCACGATCTGGGGGAAACAGACCCAGAATAATATTAAAAAACAATGAAATCAGACCCAGACTGTCTAATAGCAGTTATGGTATAAAAGTCAAGTACTGTCACTCCAAAGCTTATGTAAATGTGTGACTACAACAGATTTAAAATGAACTGCGTCGACTGCAGAGTGCAGTAGAAGGGAAAAATGAAAACTGATTTTTTTGCAATTCAACTATAACTGATGATTCTGTCACAGCAAATACACTCAATAACTTACATAGCGTCATTCTACGTCCTATGCAAATGTGTAACTGGAACAAACTTTAAATAAATTTTGTTTGCTTGCCTTTGGAGGAGAACACAGACACGTGGCAGCAGCAACTTCAGTGTGTCTTCTTCTTTGAGACTTAAAACCAGTCAGTGATACTCAATCCTGGGGAGTTGTGACTGTTGTAATTTAATGTCTCCAAACATTGTGTAAAATTATCGGTTTAAATCCCTAAAAAATATCTTTCACATTTACTACAGTTTACTATCAGTTCTGCCAAGGATAATTATAAAATATTGGCCAATATTCTGCCAAAAGCTCCACGATGGCTACAGAAGGCGTGTATTCATTGCTGAGGGCATTTGATCAAATATTTGTAAGGCCATGTGTATAATTTAAAGCAAATATCAGGGTTCCTACACATTTTAATTAAAAAATTCCAGAATATTCCAGACAAATAATTCCAGAACATGGAAATCTTACAAAACCCGCCATGATTTTATGGAAGATATTTCTATAGTGGCAGGTTTTACATGTGGAAGCTGCAAAAACCAGAGACTGATGGGAAGGAATGGAAGAATGGAAGGAAAGGATGAAAGGCATGGAAAAATGGGTTGAAGGGAGGAAGGACACAAGGAACCACAAAACGAAAGCTGTCAAGACAAGTAAAGAAGGATGGAAGAAGGGAAGGGCACAAGGAATGAAGGATAGAACAGAGGAGGAAGGAAGAGGAGAAGTAACAAGGAAGGGTGAAAGGAAGTAAGGAAGAAGACACAAGAAGGATGGAGACAAAGAATGAAGGAAGGAAGAACAGACAAGAATGAAATTTGGAAAAAATACAGAAAGGGAGAAAGGAGTAAGGAAAGCAGTTGGAAGAAAGGAAGGAAAACAGAAGAATGAAGAAAAGAAAGTACACAAGGTATGACACAAGGAAGGAAGGATGGAAGAAGGAAGGAAGGAGACAAAATTAATGAAGAAAGAAATGAGAAAGAAACTGGAAGGAAGTAAAAAAGGAAGAAAGTAGCCAAAGAAGTACAGAAGGACACAAAAAAGGAAGGAACTAGAAAGGAATAAAGTGAGGAAGGACACAAGGCAGGAACCACAAAGAGGACACAAAGAAGGGAAGGAAGGACACAACGTTTTGACAATGGGATAGGGAATGATTTATTTTAATTAAAAGTAGCTTCTTGGTTTTAACAACCTTGCCGTTGTTTTTTTATGTCAACCTGGACAAAGATCGGTTTAAATGCATCTTTTAAAGTTTCATTTGCTCTTCATGATCATGTTGAATGTAGGTAAACATCTTATCAGGACTCTAACCAACACAACAGTATTGTGTTTTTCCTTTATTTGTTTCAGCATGACTCCAGTATTAAACCCTTCTCACTCCTCTATCTTTACCATCCGCTAAAGATGTTTACCATGGCCCTCTTCCTCTTCCTCTCCAACATCTCCTGGCAGATAGGAACCTTTCTCCATACCTCTGATCATTTTTTCTATCACTTCCAATTCAAGGCTGTTCTATTCATCTAAAGACCAATTTTTATTTTCCAGCACAAGTTCAAAGACACCTTAGCCACTCAAAGTCCTTTTTTAACCTTTTTGAAGTGCAGGTTCAGATAAAATCTTATCTCATCTGTTTGATTATTGTAGCAGCGATCGGCATTGGGTCTAGGCCGGGTATTTCTCAACAAGCCAGGTCTCGTGCAGAACTGCGGCGCTTTAAAGCTGTATGATCTAATTCACAGCATGAAGAGAGTGCTTTAGTTGGGTGGTAAAATGATAGATGTGGGGTTGTCAGATCTTTTTGCAGGACTGTTGATCATCTTCTGTGGTTGGATAAATGTGAGCAGTGGATCAGAGACGTAGTTTAGTTTAAAAGCAGGTACAGTCCAAGTCGTTGGCAACTCACAGGTTTTTTTTTCTATGCAGCACAAAAACAAATTCACATTTTGCTCCAGAGAAGAGAAAACTGAGTGGACATCAGAAGGCGACATGTGGCAGCATGAAAGCGATGATTTATCAAAAACTATGGAGCTGGAATCTAAAGAACAATTTCCGTCTCAGTCACCGGACTGAGCAGGAACGGAAAAAAAACGGGAACTCGGAAAGCTTTTGTTTTATTTTACCCATCAGATTTTGCCTCAAATCTCGCAGGGACCTTTTGGATGTAAAACAACATGACACACAATCGTGGACAAAATAAAAAGCTGTCAAACTGAATCAATATGTGGGATTTATTTGGCTTTTGTTTCCAAATTAAGGTCTCAACTGCAAAATTCAAGATGTTTAACTCAGAAATGCTTACAGTTACCATGTAAAAAAACTCAAGGTACAGACACATTGCTAGCTTCTCCTCTTCTTGATCTTTTACCTTGAACTTTTAACCTCGATTATTAGATTCTGTTTTCCCTTTTTTTGAAATTTTCTCTTGTTATTTAAAGTGATTTGAGTAGATATAAGCGTCTTTTTTTGATTTTCTTTGTATCTGAAGGAGAAGTTCAGTGGGTCTCAGTTCCACAGTGTGGCGAACACATTCTGATTAACCACTCCTGATGATCCCCTACATTTTTCGCATAACTTCTGCTGTTGGGCCTTCAGGAACCATCTTTGCTGCTGAAAACGTCTCACCTGGGGCAAAGTTTCTCAGAGCGGCCCCGTCAGTGTGCATCAGTTTGATAAACAAGATAAATCACAGTTTTGTGGCTGTCGCTCTTCCTGACTGAGACGTCAGTGTTTTAACAGGCTGTGGACAGAGCTGTGCTTCTGCTCTGTGTTTACTGGGCTTTCGTGGCAAGAAAAGCTTGTCTCACCTTGTTCTGAACCTGCTCTTTTCCTTTGAAAGCTCAGCTCTGTGGTGACAAATTTTCTGATGACTTGTAGCAATTTGACTGGACCGTACATAGGTAGTTGGACACAAAGACAATGAAAGAACTTACTTGCACAAAATAAAAATCAGCTCACAAGTAAGTTTTTAACATTCTGCAGTTTTTAAGGTTTTGTGGAACTAGTGGCATTTATTCATTATTAACTGGCAGAAGGAAGGGCAGAGAGAAAGGCAAGACATGCAGTTAAATGTCCCAGTGCTGGGAATCGAACCAGGGACAGCTACGTCCCTGTCATGTTACAACCACAAAGTGCAACATATTGGAAGAAGATGCTGAGAGATTAGGCCATATTTAAACTTTTTGACTTACATGCTATGTGTGCTGGAAAACCAACACATCATGTCCACCATGAAACATGGTGGGGGTAGCATCCTGCTGTGGAACCTTTTCTCCTGCAGGGACAGGGAAGCTGGTCAGAGGTGAGGAGATGATGGACAGAGCTAAATAAAGAACAATCCTGCAAGAAAACCTGTCACAAGACTTAGAAATGGATGTTCAGAGATCCTCCCCATCCTATCTGACTGAGCTTGACATGTTTTGCAAAGAAGAATATAGAAAAAATTCAGTCTCTAGTTGTGCAAAACTGGTAGAGACATTTAATTGCAAAAATTTAATGCAACCTTTTTTTACCACTACAGAAGGGCCAGGAAACGGGGCGTGAACCTGCAAGCTGTACCTAGATGCAGCTGTGCTGGTTGCTGGGAGACCATAGAAAGATGTTTGTTCAAACTGCTCATAAAATGCACGATTATTGAGTCAGGTGTCTTCTTCACATTGGTGACGTGTAATCCAAGTTTGAGAAATTTCTGCTGGTGTTCCATCCATTCATTTTTTGGCTTTTGAGTTTTAGAAGAGCATCAATATACTAGCTATGTGCAAATTTATGCAACAGCTACAGTTGTAGTAAATTGCCTAACAAATGTTTGCAATCTAGATTTAGTGGAAGCATAGAAAATGACTTGATTGTATAAAAAAATGGCTAATAATTTGAAACTATTATTTGTTTTCATACCATTATAATTTATTTTTTACATGAAACTCAAGATCTTTAAGCGTACAGGCCTTGAAATGGTACAATGTGTTTGTAGTATTCATGTCACATCTGGCACTAATATTACATTAAAGGTCAGACCATTATAGGGGAAAGGGTTTGAAAAAAGTCATACATTTGGTATTTTACGCGAAGGGTTAGTTTTATGGCAGATTTTGGTTTTACTCTCAATATAAACAAACTGTGTCTAGTTTTTGCATGTCTCAGCGAGCAGTTTGGAACTTTCTTCCTCTCTACTACAGTGTTATAAAATAGAGCTGTTTGTGCAGCAGCAAAGCAAAAACAGTAATATCACAGCAGCAAATAATGAAATGCTACACGATACTGTATATAGTGAACAGTCTCTGTGAAGTGTGAAAACATGTATTAAAAATGATTGGACCTGAGATAAAGTACAAAGCTGTGGTGAAAATGTGAAGCAAATGAGATTTAGTGGTAAACTAGTTTCTGATTCTTCTTTATGTCTCGAACTGAGGCTCATTCTGCACGTCACAGGCCGACTCAAGAAAACGTACTGTACATCACAGCAGAAACTTCCGCCTCTGCTGCTTTCTGTTCACGTTAGAAGATTTAAAGGCATGCAGGGTATCTCTGTCAACATTTTGGTGCCTTTTAAAGGTTTCAAAGTTGTTCCTAAACCCTCAGGAGGAATCTAAACGTGTAGGAGCCCACATAAAAGAAAAGAAGAAAAACGACTCGAGAACAGACGGGAACAGATAAAAACTGTGAATTTCCAGAATGGACAATCGTGTTTGGAGTTAAACCATAAAAATCAAAGTAGTTTAGCTGTTTCTGACATCACTCCTAAAGTCCCATGAAACAAACAGTCTGTCTGAGATGTGTTCAGTGCAGTGACCCCTCGGTAATGCACACGTCCCCCTGCAGGTCATCATCGTGTCTGTTGTCTGTCCTGCTGTCCGCTCATCGCCATCTCAGACATGTGTGTCACAGGAGTCTGCAGAGAGCTTTACCGTTCGCAGAGACATTTCTGGGCCAGCTGGTGGCCATGATTTGTGTTGAGAGCCTTCTGGAAATTACCCCGAGGAGAGTAACGAGAAATCAAAAAGTGTCCAGTACCTTCATTCCTGAGCCCAGTGCAAAGTCGTCTTATTTTTAAAATATGGTAGTTGTTGATGTGTCAAGCAAAATTTATATTTTTTATGCATTCCTTAATTGAAATATAGAAATATGTTTTTTTTGGCCTTTTTTCTCTTTTTCTTTTTTCTTAATGTCTTCTTATCGTCTTTACTTTTCACATTCTGTTAATGTTACATCAGAAATAGTTTGTTTCACAATGCAGTCCTTTCTCTAACAGTGTCCCTCTCTCTGTTCTAACATTGTGCTTTCGTACATAAACCTTCCATCATGGGAAAATAACCCAGCTCAGAACATCTTGACTGGAGACACACCAGTAATCAGCTGGATAATCAGAACCAGGTAGCGTTGATCGGTTGGATGAGAAAAACCTTTTTGTCTGGTCAGTGTCCCATAAAGTCAGAAAATGGAACAAGCTTATGAGATTGTGAGTGGATCATCTCTAACCTTCATATATCTGGGCAGGGTCAGTAATTTCTGACACATTTCAAACTAATGCAACCTCATTTTTCATTCACAAATATTTTTATGCACACTACTTTCATGCCCAAGGTCTCACCTGTGCATTAAAAATGTATTCCTGTCAAACTGCAGATCACACAGCCCTTTTGACTGCCATTGTAATTCTTCTCATTGATGCTGGAAGTGAATGTTGTTTTTAACTTGTCATATCTGACAAACAAAACACAGCAGGGTCATAAAAATGTCTTCTATGTGTTGGTTGTCCCTCTCAGTTTTCTCTATAGTGACTGTTTTGGTTTAAACTCTTTCCTGCCTTATTTAAAGTGTTGCTGTGGGCTTTGCCTCTCGCCAGGTCCTTAGAAAAAGTGGTAGTCACCATAGCAACCAGGTTTTCTTTTCCTGTTTAACCATTCTTGGCTCCCTGCATAAACCCGGCACAACTGTAGCATTGTAATGTCTGGGTATATCATATTAAAGCAGAAATTAAGTGAGAGGTTCTGTAGAATCCAGTATTTCAGAGGCTGAAACCCTGAAGGGAAAAGGAAATTATTCTTCTAAAGCTAAAGGATAACAAACTAACAAATTAATCTGTCATGTTTTAGATTATTACATAGGTTGTTTAGAAAATGTCGAATGAGATTGAAAGAATGAAGTGGATGTACAGTATCTTACAAAAGTGAGTACACCCCTTCATATTCTGTAAATACTTCATTATATCTTTTCATGGGACAACACTAAAGATACAATGTACAGTAGTCTTAAATAACGGTGTAAATCTGCTGTAACCTCAAAATACCTCAACACACAGCAATAAGAGTCTAAACTACTGGCACCAAAAGTGAGTACACCCCTACGTTAAAATGTCCAAATGGAACCCAATTAGCCATTTTCACTCCCTGGTGTCATGTGACTCGTTAGTGTTACATGGTTTCGGGTGTGATGGGGAGCAGGTGTGTTATCTGTTCCTCAGTGTGTTTTCTTCAGTGTTGTCCCATTTAAAGATTTAATAAAATGTTTAAAAAGATGTGAGGGGTGTACTCACTTTGGTGAAAGTATGTTAGACTGTCTTCACTGGTATTTTTTCAGGAATTTTGTTTTTGTAAAAAGGACAACTATAATCAGGATAAAGTCCTCTCAGATCATTTGGCAGGAGAGCTACGCAGTCACTTTGTTCAGTGTTTTCCAGGGATTTCATCAGTTTTTTGTTTTAAAGGTACCTAAGATCTTAGAAGTCGATTCCTGCAATGTTCTGTACAACCTTGAAACAAAAACAGGGGTAGTGTGATTTTATACAATCATCGTTCATGAATTATATTTGATGAAACAAGCTACATGCTTTAAGGTTCAGCTAGCTCCAGTAGAAGTTCTCTTACTGCCCTTTGTTGCACAGATGTTAAGAGTTTCTTATTTTTGAAGCACAATCGTAGCTGGAAAACAGCCTTCACAGAGAGCCTGGCTATGTGTGGAGAACAGTCCTAATACAGTAATCAATAAAGAATAAGACCAGTTGCCATGCTCTTTGGCTTTCATCTGTACTTTATTTTCCACTTTTGCTTTGAAAGGTTACCTTTGTTGCCCCGTCTTATTTTACATGATTGCCCTTTTGTCTGCCTTCTCAGCCTCATAACCATTTCCACCCTTTTTGAGTTTTTCTTTCAGCCCTTGAGAGCAAGAAGTTGCGTAGTTTTAGAAAGGATTCTTTAGAATTATCTGTGATTGGTTGGCTTACCTCACTTTTCAATTTTAAGGCCACCAGTGACGCATTTTAACTACTAGTATCACTGCAATAAATCTGACATTTATTATCCATCAGCAGCTGGCTGAATGCAGTGTAGAAATTCAGATTTTTATTAATCTGCAGCAGAAAAACACTTGATCAAACATGGATAAATACAGTACAGCCTACTGCCAGTTTCTTTATTAGTCTACAAATAGCTGGCTTGCAGTGTCAAGTTTGCTGCTTCAATTCAAGCCACTCCAGGCGCAGCAATCTTCTGATTTGTAATAGGTGCCTGCACGTCGCCGACTTCTAATAATCGGCGTCTGAAATGTTTTATCCAGTCGACAGCTGTTATTTATGCAATTTTGTGATTACGACATTAACAAGACCCATTCGTAAACATCTTTTCATCTAACTGCCTGAATCACTCTCTGCCCTGTGACTTTATTTTAGCCTCGTATTTGGTTACAAAGTGAAAGCTAAAATAGCTGTCATGATTTCCCCACGGCGCCTGGCAGCAGCTGTTTTTTTTTCCTGTGCCTGGAAAGTCTTTGCCACTAAAATAATCTGTGTTGGAGGCAGGGAGACAGCGTGCCGAGAACTCACAGAGCTTTTCTAAATATGGACAGCGCTGTCGCATCAGCACCTGCTCAGGACAGGCCCTGCTGCAGCTAAGTCAGCTTAGTGCACAGCTTACACACTAGAGCAGGAGAAAAGCTGTACAATAGGTGATAAGCAGGACTTCTGAGGCTTGACAAATATGCATTTAGACAATGGATCAGAACAAAACAAGAATTCAACTGCTACCCTCAAGTTCAAGTTCTAAAGAACACAAAAAGTAGATAAAAACTCTAGGAAACTGAAAGTACAAATTCTTTTTAAAACATCTTTTTTCTGGATATTTGCCTTTTCCAGAGTACTGCAAAGAAAAAAAATGATTGAACACAGCAACTTTCTCTGTAAATAAATCTCCAATGAGCCTTTTGACACAAACTTGACAACAAATAAATAATCCGCACACACAAAGAAATCTAAACAAATTAGTCCATAAATGATGTGTGGACTGACACTGTGAAGAAGCATTGAACACGCTGACTGGAATGCATTAACCTACTTAGTTGAAAAGTCTTTTTCTTTTGGAACACTAAAGTAAGATTTAGCATGGCGAAATGTTTTATTTACATTAGTTTTTTGAGAATTATTAAAGGTGCTAATAAGTGTGGTGGTGGTAATTTTGTTAAATGCAATGATTTCTCCATATGTATTTTTTGCCTCACCGAGTAAGTGTAGCGGAGTTGACGGATTAAAAAAACTCTTTGTGAACTCATGCTGCTGCAATGAAGGATTCATTTATTTTAAGGTTTTTTATGCATGTTTACCAGGGATGCCAATACCTCTGGAGGCCGCTGCTCGCTCTTTTTTCTGTTTTAGATCATTGAACTCATTTCTTTTTTGTTGCACCTTGAAGTACCTGCGTGTGGGCAGCTTTCTGTCTATATATGGATCTTTTCTACAATCTTCTCATTTTCTTAAAAAGGAAACGTTCTAGTTTTTCTGCAGAGTTTTAAAACTTTGACCATAAAGTAGGATTTTAAGCAAGAATTTAGCTGTATCTATAAAAGATCACAAATAAAGGGATCCCTGTTTAAATGCAGAGACTTAACCCAAATTTTAAGCATTGTTTTATGCCAACGTCTTATAAAAAATATACAAAATAGTTTAAGTTAATGTTAAATCGATATTTCTAATTCATGCTACAGAGCTACATGCTCAGTGTAAAATGAAAAATGATGCACAGCGTGACTCTGAAATCTTAATTCAAGCTTTACCTGATGGTGGCATTTGTTATACTATGGAGTCATACAGAGAGAAATAATCTCCACTGCTGTTTCCAGAATCCTGTGACATTTACTGACAGAGATAAAAATTCATAGAAACACGACCTGTGTGATCCCATTACTCATTGATTTTAGATTCTCTTTATTGCTCCAGAATTGAAGTTTAGGATGGATGTGCTGAAAGAGTATTGCATCAAGTTGATATCTATCTTTGCTGGAACAATGGTGAACCAGTGTTAGGGCCCCGGAACTCAATATGCCGTCCATGATTTCTTTTTGGGGGAAACTGTGATAAAAATTAGGTTTTAGAGGTGAAAGGTAAGCAGAAGATTAAATGCAGCCTCAGAAATGATCAGGTTGTCTGCATTTAAAATGGGACAATTGTCATGTCTCCCCGTAGCTTCCTGACCCACATGATAAATCACACTCAGAGGCAGAGTAGATACAAAGAGTAACAAAGGAGAGAAGGTGCCAAGGGAGACTACAGTGGGGACTGCTGCAGCGTTCTGGGAAAACAGGAGTATGATTACAAGAAGCAGGGATGATCTTTGGTTTGTGAGGAAAGGTCACGATCCTGGAGATGACTTGATGTTTGCGTAAAGGCGAGTTCCAAGGTTCAGTGTGAGGGATCAGCTGCAGCGAAAGACAGAAGACTGGCTTCTGGAGTGATCTGTCTTGAAGAGGTGTGAGGCCATCAAAAGGAAACCAATCTAGGAGGTTCAGAAAAACACTAAGCATGAATCCAAGGCAGGCAAGGTAACGATCAAAATGAGGCATAAGCAAACGTTTCTCAATGACACTAACGTTAAGGCTGAGCATCAGGCAGATCTTCCAGCAGCTCCTAAAATGCCCCAGCAGCTGATGAAGAAATTGCAGGCAGATGTTTGAGACCTGCAGCCTCCAGTGAGGATCCTGTCTGCAGAAAAGATGTCACACTGCGAATACCTACTTGATTGCACTGAACAATGTTTAAAATTTTATATTAACAGGAGCTGATTTTGATGAATACAATCGTCTCAGTTTGGCAAATGAAATTATAAAGGTAAGACATAGAGATGTGTTTTCTCTGCAGGTCTCTCTGTAATTTAGCAGAATTTCACTGAGCCTTCATTCAAGCAGCCTCTCCAATTATTCACCTGTGAGACACAGAAGGGAATTAACCTCTCTAATTAAGACGGCCTGACTGTTAGTGATTGCATTGTGTCTGAACAAGTACAGGGAGCACACAGTGACTTTTGAATGTTACTGTCTTTTAGCAGATTTTTTATCCTTTATTTGCTGAAATACAAAGAAAAAAACAGAATATTTAGTTTTTTACCCGGGCTGTCGTGGTTTTTCTTCCTCTGCAGCCTGGAACAACAGGGGTTGAATTTCTCCGTAATGTTTTCTTCACAGCCTGATTCGGATGTTGCATTCTTTGAGAAATGTTGAGGACAAATTGCTCTCTGCAGGGTTGCTGATTAGAGGCAATAGCCTTTGGAGTTAAAGGTTATTGGGCCTTCGGCGTGCGAGCCTTTTGGGGCTGTTGCCCAGGAAATCCACATGACAGTTTTTTTTTTTTTCAGTGGGTTGAAGATTTATCTGCCTCTGCCAGAAGTGCTCAGAGTTGCATGCAGCCTTTCTCATGTATCCTGGCAGTTTAATATAAATACATGTGCGCGTGTTCGGCCCATGTAATTCCAACTTTGTGTCCAATGGACTGCCATGATGGTTCTCTTAGTACTTTACGGTACTCATAAGTTGTTCCTGTCCTGCCCCTAAATGCAGATTTTTCCAGGTTGGGGAAATGCCAGAGCAGCATTTTTTGGTGCTTTTACAACTTCGCTGCACACATAACTTGCTTATCTAACTTAGACATTGGCTGAATCCCATTTCCTGGTTTCAACTTGCATACAGTTGCACCTGCCCCCAGACCTTAACCTATTTCCACACTGTTCCCAATCTTGCTATGTTTGCTGTCATATTAAAAAACGCGTGTCGAGCAGGTCTAAACGAAATAAAATGATGGTGATTTTGTGGTGGTTCTGTCATGTCTTTAAAGTATGAGTGTCATTCTGAATAGAGTGCATATATTAGGATGAAAGTTGTGGAGCTTATGGAGCTCTAATCTTAAAATTTGGTTTCATTTACACCCCTGGCAGAATCTTGTATCTTGCCAGGGGTGTAAATCAGAAATATGAATATTTTTGGTTTAACTGCATGCATTAGAAAAATTCAAATTTTTCAATTTCAGGAAACTTAATTCATCCCAGAGAGCAATTAAAAAAGCTGTTACAGTTCACTGGACCACATTCAAGTTTTTTTCAGTTGGCAGTTTTGCATTACCTATTTCTCTCACTGGATGTGCACATCAGCGTGATTTCTGCCTGTTTTTAGTCATGTTGTTTGATTTTTGTTCTTCTCTTCTCTCTTTCAGCCCTCCCTAGATAGTGCTATGTTCAGCCTTTAGTTTGCCACCTTTGTTTACTTCTCTGATCTCGTTCACTACTCCAGAATAAATAAATAAATACCTAAAACCATGACTCCAAAGCTGCCAAATTCTGATGAAAGACTCCACCTTCCTACTTTTGCATTATTCCATATTTTTCACAGCATAAACCTGCAGACTTGTTGGATATAATTGCAATATCTGCACTAATCACCCTCAAACGTGTGTGTAATCCATTTCTTTTTTTTGGGGGTTGTCATGATTCCCCTCCTGCATGTTTGAGATGTTCTTCTGCTTCTGCATCACTGATTTAAATCAATGGACCATTACTGGCTTCAGCTAATCTCAATAAGTAGCTGATGAGGTTATTTGTTCATTTCATTCAGGTATGTCGCAGCAGATCTAAATAACCCAGGCTAGCTGTAACTCAGCTCTGGTTTTTAATAATACTCCACTTAACCTGTGGGTTCTTGTTTTGAGCCCTATCATCCTTGATGGTTTATGATTTTTGTCTCCAGTCAGTTCGACTTCAATTCACCCATCAATAGTGACATGATGACCTGAGACGGAAGTGAAATTTCATCACTGCTATGCCAGTCATGCCTCATCCTCATCATAATTGCATCTGTCAGATCGGTTTCATGATAGATTATGCAAAATAATTATCCAGTGCTGTGCCCTGTGGGGGAAGGGAAAAACAAGCGACAGAAAGCTCTTGGCGTCTTTGAGCATGACACAATTTGTTGGCTGGCCTCCTTCCTTAAAGACCTTTGGAGCTCAGAGTCTGAGATTGAAGCTGTGAATGTTCTTTAGTTTTCTTTGTATGCTTGTAGTCCTGCTGCAGCTGCTCTGAAGGATTCATAAAATAAATTATCCTCCTGTGATGCCATAGATCTCTGTTTAATATTTTCTGACAGGTATATTTCCAAACACAGATATTAATTTAATGAAAAGGAAGGAGTAGTGTCAGCTGTGTTCGAGTGTGTGACAGAAGGCTGGCCTCATTTATAAAAGCTATAATATTTTATTAAATGGTGTGATAGGTGTCAGCAACACTGATGAGAATTTTACTAGAAAGCAGTCCAGGTTTTAGGACTGTGGTCGAGCTTATTTAAAGATAAAAATGAGTCCAACTTAGAAAAGTAATAAGATGGAGATTCAAAGAAGCCACCGGAGATTCAAAGAGGAAAATTAAACTTTCCGAAATAAGAAAAAACCCATCTGAGAGAAAATGAGGAAAATAAAAACAAGAAAAAAGCCACCAGGGACCTTTTACAGGGAAATGAATTCACATCCAGTCAGAAAATGGAAAACATCACTGAGATGGAAACATTAGAGAAAGGTTTAGAACAAGTGACAAACTTAAAAATAGAAGAGTCAAAAGTTTTGTGGCAGGTTTAAAAACATTTTTTTGAAATAACAGAATTTCCTCCAATTTTCATCCCAGAATCTTCCTACAAGGTTCTGGGTTTCAGGGAGCTGTCCGGGTAAAAACTACTACAAGAAAAGAAAAACATGTCCTTTAACATTTTAAATGGAGGCCATTCAGATTCAGGTTTAGGTGCATAGGATTCAGGGTATTTATAGGACACCAATTCAACAACACATGTCATGTGAAGGGACTTTTCAGGACCAATGGGCCCAATTTATATCCAGTTGAATGGAATCCATCTCGGTTCAGTTCAAGGCAGTACAGTCCCATCAATAATCCAATAAAGTCTTCAGAAACTCCTACTGATTAAAGGAGAACTTCGGATTACATCAATCTCTTACTGTTTGGTCTAAAGACATCAATGCACGCCACTGTAGGCTTTAATATGTGTTGTTCAGGCATCTTAGAGAGGATGTTATATATGAAAGTCCTTAAATCAAATAAAAACTGCAATCAAAAACTTGATGGAAAGTTTTCAAAGTGAAACCAAAGTTTCTCAGATCATTTTTCAACTAGTTTCATTCATCTTAATCATCTTTTCTCATGTTCCAAAACAGCATGACGTTCTTACTTCTTCACATTCCTCGAGTCCTTCTGCATAGTTAATTCTCACTTTTCCAAGCTTATTTATAGCAGGTGTATTATCATGCTGCATTTAGCAGGTTTTATGTTGCTGATTTATTCTGCCGTTTGGTTGGACCATTGGAGTCTGTGTGGAGCTGCTGAGCCTTTGACTCCGAGTCCTGCTGGGATCCAGGGACATCAGCCACCAAAGGTCGTCTCCCTGCAGTGAAAACATAAATTAATGGTTTCCATATCATGGTGGAGATGGTTATATGTTCATGAGGAGACTAGACATCATGGCAGCTCCTAGTAGCAGCCAGCTGATGTCTGCAGTAGGGACTTGAAGTTCAAACATTGTTTAAAGATTTAAAAAAAAAACTTCAGACAAATTTGGTAAATATTCTGACTTTGTGTTAAAAGGTATCCTTGGATGTTCATTAAAGTATACATTAAGCATACTTTTATTCATTTAAAATTTTGTTTAATTGCCGTTTAGGAATGTCCTCAATAAACCATGAACCAAAAAGTCAGTGTCGAGGTTTATGATGGTTAGTTTTTGCCTAAGTTAGATGATGAATGCTGGATGCACTATGATTAATATCAAAAGAGGCCTAAAACCATGACCTCTGGTCACAAGTTTATGAATATATTAATCGGATATAGCTCCATGCACAAGTGATTCTAACTTTATTTCTCATGAGGTCCCCAACTTAAATCTACAACACCATGTTCGTCAGAACTGGGCCTGTTCTCATGCACGGAAATATTCCATCCCATTAAGTAATTTATTAATTATTAAGCAGAAACTGGTTCTCGGATGTTTTCCTTCCAGAAAAACTGTTAACAGTAACCTCGGTCTTGTGTATTTATGTCAGGATGTCTGCAGCACAGTTAAACATAGATTTTCTATTGATCATTGTAAGGTGTAAATTAAAAATGCCTAAGGTGTTAATTATGCACACAAATCCAAATAAGCAGCTTTTATTTTGAAGGTGACTCCTGTATCTACGTTTGGGTAGCTGCATCTTTGTGTAGCAATGTTGGCTCATGCTAAGATAAGGACAACTGATGCAAAAGGGTGAAGGCTGTAACCATACATGGACTGCTAAGTGAGAGTGTATTGATAATATTAATATTAATAAGTACTGTTTGTAGTGGTTGTTATTTCCAGTTGTCATTAAGGCACACTTTGTATGTCAATAAGATGTTGAGGCTGTTGGATGGAGACTCGCTGCAGGAGTTTCCCACAACTGTCACCGATGCTAAAGGTCACAGAGGGAGTTGGAAGCAATAATATTACAATGCGGTTCCCTAATATCATGCAGCGCTCTTCTTAAGCAACTCTATTGTTGCTGTTTGTGGAGAACACATTTTTTTTTAATGGATTACATCTTGAATTAACATAATCAGACTAAACATGCAGTAAAATACAGTAACTTGGACATTTTTCATTGTTTTTGTAAATATTTTCTAATTTTCAGTTGCCACTATGGAGTTTCACGTTTTATTGTTCATATAAAATAAAAGCCACTATTTAAGAGGTTATTGTTAAATATATTTTCTAGATTAATTGAGTTCAGCCAATGATCTGACCTCAACAACAATCACAGTTACTAATGTATCCCTTCAGGAAAACAAATTGGCCACACCTTCTTTACGTGAATGTTTCAGCATTGCCCAAATGAGATTTAACTTCCTTATGGAGGTTATTAACAATCTGTGTGTAATAAGGCTCAGAGGCAGGGTGCTCCATCTGGGGGGAACGTTATTGCAAATCCTGTTTTGACATTTTTCGAATTCACGTCTGTGCTTCAGGAAGCTGGATCTCCTTGTTGCTCCGATATTAGAGATTTGTCATGTCCCTGCTAAATCTGTTTCAAGATATCTGTGACATTCGGTTATTACACTAAGCTAATTCAAGTTACATTAGAGTAAGTTCTCTCGTTCTGATTATAAAGCTGAAATCAGATATTTACATACACCATATTTAAAAATGACCTTTTCCCCTCACTATATTACATTAAAGCAGATCAAACTATTCCTGTTTTAGGTCAGTAAGGATTACCAAAATTATTTTAATGTAAGACTTTTGTGAGAAAGAGTTTTTATAACTTTTATCAAACTCAGAAGTTGACCTACAGTAAGATATGCCTTTAAACTGTTTGTGAAAGCCCAAATTATGATTTTATAGCTTTGTAAGAACTGCTTCCACGTGTAACATCATGGCAAAATCACCCCAGATCTCAGAACAATAATTAGATGGTTCATCCTTGCGTACAATTTTCAGATACCTGAAGTTGTCACTTTCATCTGTTCAAACAATTATACTCAAGTCTAAACAGTGTGGTAATGTCCAGCTATCATACTGTTCAGCAAGGAGACAGGTTCTGCGTTCCACAGATGAACTGGTTTTGGTAAGAAATGTCAGAATCAAGCCCAGAACAAGAGAAAAAAGAGCTTGTAAAGATTCTGGTACAGGGGAAAGGAGTCCTGTACGTCATGGGCCACTTTGTGAGGAAGAAGCTAAAACTAAAAACTAAAATCGAAGAGTTCTGTTTTGGGGGGAACGGGAAAGTGCAAGTCTTGAAACATCCTCCCAACTGTGAAGTACGGTGGTGGCAGCATCATGTTGTGTGGGTGTCTTGCTGCAGGAGGGATAGATGCACATCACAAAATAGATGGCATAATAAGGAGACATTATGTGGAAATATTGAAGCAACATCTCAAGGTATCACTCAGGAAGTTAAAACTAGGCACAAATCGGTCTTCTATATGGACAATGACCCAAAGCATGACTTACAAAATGGCTTAAGGACAACGGAGTCAATGTTTTGGAGCGCCTATCAGTAAGTTCTGATCTCAAAACCACTGAGGAAATGTGTGAGGAAATGCACTACTAAAGAAATGATTTAAATCTAATTACTGTGAGATTTATCAGTTTTATTGCTTCGTCTCAAGTTGGTTTGGTTTTCATTAGAGGACGGTAAAAAGTACATAAAGATGGTCCAGGTGCCAATTTAGTCTTCAATTTTTCTAATGCTTACAGTTAAATTTAGTCTGGGCTCCTTTGCTTTAGTTTCAGAAGAAAAAAATCTAACCTGCTTCAATTTGATCCGAGCAAGAACACACGTTCTATATTCTGGATGTGCTCATTATTGGTAAAGCAGTTGGATTATCAGTGACTGTGTTGGGTAAACCTGCAGCAACACCCCCGCCCTTTCCAAACACACACACACACGCACACACACACACACACATACAGTTCAACAAACACCACCCCCTGTTGCCATCCCCAACAATATGCCTCTGCAATTTATACACAGCAAGAAGTGATGTTAGAGGCGTCAAGCTGCACTGTGGTGTTAACAAGAGTTGTGGCTGCTGCTGCACTGTGTGTGTATGTGTGTGTGTGTGTGTGTAATCTGATCGTTCCTCTCTCAGCTCTATAATTGGGTTTTGTGCTCAGACCCTGACCTTATCCTTCCCTTTGGGGTGGATTTTCTACTTCCTCATTATTTATTTATCTATTAGTTTATTTTAGGACTCCAGGCACCCTGCAGATTGCCACACCCACACACCCACTGTTACACAGATACAGGTACGGTTTGGCCAGCGACCCTCCGCTCATCTTTATTAAAGAGACTAAGAGGGTGCAGCGGGGCAATAACCCAGCATGCCAGGGAGCATTTTGTGGTTTGGAACAAGCTCCATGCAGCTCAGGCACAAGTTGTTGCAGGTTATGTTGTGGTATTAAAAGTGAAATGGTTATTGTTTTACTTTTAGGCCTGGTTAAACCACTGTGTGATTTCTTGTAAACCTCCCTGTCTTCTGACCAGGTGTGGTAAATAATTTAGTTTTTTTCACCAGACTATGACTTATGAAGGAGAATTTTTACTGTGGCAAAAAAAATGACACAAGCCGCTTATGGTTTCAAACACAGACTACGACAACACAAAAGTGTTGTCGTAGTCTGTGTTTTAATTCTGTAAAAAGGCCTATAGTGTGAAATAAATGTTAAAATAAACCATTTTAATGTATTTTCACATACTGATGCAGGAGCTACCTGTCAATTCTCCCCTTCGCTGATTTTCTTCCTACTTCCATTCTGCACATGTAAACAAACCAGTTATTTTGGTAGGTAAGCCTACCCTCTAATGTCATCTAGTTGTACATTTTCTGAAGATTTTATGTGAAATAGTATTTCTGTTGATTGTAATGTTTCTGCTCTGTTAAGTCAGAGTTTCCTTGGTCCTGCTGAGATTTTCATCAAACTGCTCATTACTCTTGATACTGCTTTTATTTGGGTCCTCAGACGACACATTACATGAGAAGCATGGCGTGCTATCGCTACCTAACCCAAGCCTAGCCATGTCTGTACTGCTACTGGGCTATATCAGAAATGTAAAGATTCAACTAATTAATTGTGACATTTTCATTGAAACACTTTTCCAAAAGTGTAAATGTACCAAATATTTGTATTGTTTTATCTCATTTGCCTTTTACTTACACTGATAAATGCAGATGAAGTCCAATAACAAGATATGTGTTCGTATTATGTCAGATCAGATGACTTTGATTGTAAAAATGTTTCTGACTTCTAACAAACATCAATGTGTGCCTGTGCACACAGCTGTTGATTGGGACTGTTTCCTGCAGCTATAAAGCTGTTTGCAGTCCTCCCACTTCCTTCTAACGCTGCTTTAATTGTCTTCTCCTGATGCACAAACACTCACACACTGAAAGCAAATGACATATGTTATTTTGTTGTGTAGCTCAACATTTGGAGGCTGGAATTATTAAATCTAATGATGGCATGCAGCTACAGAGCGCCTTGTTTCCTGTTGGGTTCCCCCTTGCTGCTGAAGCCGTCATGACCAGTCCTCCTGGTAATAAGTACATCAGCGGCAGGAGCTTGGTCTGCTGGGTTTACTGCCACAAGGACCGATATGCAAACTTCTTGCTCCTGTTTTACGAGCTTTAGATTTAGTTTTTATCATCTTCAGCTTCCTGAACTCACTGCATCATATTTCTCAGAGCGGATGCAGCCACCGAACAGGTTTCTTTTATCACAGCTTCCTAAATTGTGGCACTTACTTTCCCATCATAAACAGAAAGCTTTGCAGCTTTTAAAACCTGGCAGGAGGGACAAATTAGGCTGAAATTTGTCCTCAAACGGCACTTAAATGACCAATTACACAGAATGTGGCAGCATGATTAGCTCACTAAACAACCTGGAAACGTGCTTGTAGAGTGAGTGGAGGAGGGGACTGATGATAAAGGGTTCAAGAATGTAATTCAGTTCATTTTATGTGGCAGTGACACATTTACCAATTTCAGCAGTATATAGCATGTGTATAAATTAATGATTCAAGGTGCAGTGGCATAGAATGAGATCTGAAGTTCATTTACGAAAAACTTTTCAATTCTTAGTCTAAACTTTAAACAGAAATGACCTCTGATCTACGTTCTTCATGCCGTAAATGTTGAGATGAATTTCCCCAAAGCATCCGCTTATCTGATTCATTAACTTTCATGCAAGGTGGTTTAAAAAAAGATTGTTTCACCGAAAGCTTTTCAGATGACCTCAGCTTTTTCTCATTTTCTTCTGCAGTCTGCTTTCAGTTAAGCGTCATTTCATCGTGTAAATTAAGGAATACAACAAAATTAGAGAGCGTTCTCCTCGGGTGCTTCTTTATACAGATGCTTCTCCAGAAATTTGAATATTCTCAAAAAGTACATTTATTTCTGTCATGGAATTCAGAAATTTAAACGTATATATTATATGCATTCATTACGAACAGAATGATTTATTTCAAGTGTTTATTTCAGTTTCATGATGATGCTTATTGAGTCTTCTTAGCTGTTAGATTTCTTGCCCTTTCATGTCGGGTTCTACATCTCGCTGTTGTTTCCTGTTTTAGCAACGTTTCTCAGCAGACAAAAAAAATGTTTCCTACTATAAAACCCTGAAGGCTTTTTCCAAAAACCTACTTTCCTGGAACTGTCAATGACCTTAGACATTTTTTGCATGCATTTTCACCGTGGAGGCCAAATCAGGCAGAGATGTAGCAGCAGTGTCGGTGGTGGTCTCGCTCAGCTGCTGAGTGTGGGAGAAAAAGGCTCCCATTCCAAAATCCCAAAAAGCAATAAAAAGCCAAAATGTAGCAAATTGGACTTTAGCTAATCTTCCCTAATTCTTTCCATTTGTCGTTGTTAGTTTGAGATAAAGTGTGGGCTAGGTTGTGTCTGCTGGGTCCATCTGCAGTAACTATTTTAGAAACATTTTTGGGGAAATCAGGTCTTAGTTTTGTTTGATCTGCTCACAATGTGACAGTGGCTGAAAAGAAATAAACCAGAAAACAAGTCTGTCAAAATCATCTTTAATACAAGGACTTAATGCAGCACAAACATGTTGTTTTCTCCTGGAAAGAAAGATGCTTTTTTAAGAAGGAGGGCCTTTAAATGATGCATGAGTCATTTTAGTTGCAGTGATATATTTAAATTGAAGCCAGTAAAGCTGCAGACAGGACATCCTCTGACCTTTCTCCTTTCCTTCTTCTAGATCTGAAGTTACATGAAACTTTATCCAAGCTCTCCAAACATGCCTATATTTCAATGTCCCTCTTGGCACAAAGCAAAAACAATTTAATCAACAGAAAGTTTGTGAAGTAAAAACAGAGGCTAAATCTGCCAGGAAGCTGCTTGTCATCAATCTTTCACTGAAACTGCATTGTCAGCAGTCGTCTGGACAGAAAACAGTGATTTAAAAACCTGCTCAGCCTCAAATCGCGGGTTACAGTGTCGCAGGCAGATGATAGAGAGCTGCTGTTTGCAGTCAGCGAACATGACTATTACGGAAACCAAAAACAAGTGCAGATGCATTATTTAGAAGTGTGCCTGCGTGTCCACGAAGGTCAGAGTCAGTGTGGACCTGCAGGAGAACACCCATTGACGGGATGTTCCTCCTGGTGTTGTGCAGAGAAAGCAGTGAAGAACAGCAAAGGTTTTCTCAGGGAGTTATCTGCATATATAAATTATTTACATGTGTTTGTCTGAAAATGTTTGCTCTGTTTTCAGACTTCATGCATGGCAGAATGTTTTGTGTGAAGGTGAAGGTTGCAACAAGGGTACAAGTTTTGCAGCACGTCTGCAATATGTTGGTTTTACGGATGAGAGCAACAGAGCTTAATCAGATGTTAAACTAAACAATAAAAGAGGCAGCTCCTCCAAAAGCTAAGAATAAATGCTGGGAGCACTGCAGATCTTAGTTTGTTATTTAGTTTCTGTTGTTTTCTGTTCATCTTCAGCTCCATCGCTGTAATTTCTTTTTCTTCGGGCTCTCTTCACTCTAACACTCCTGGAGACCTATTTTGCTCCCAGAAGCGTTTCCTTTTATTTTAACCTGCCAAAAGTAAACTGCAATAACTCTGAAGTTCAGTGAAATCCTGTTAAACTTTTAGATGGACGGGCAACGTGGATTTCCTGCTCATTCTTGCAGCACACCTTCGTCTGTCAGCCGTTCCTCTGTATTTCTGACGTTACAGATGATTTAATGTGTCCTGCTGGTTTCTTCATTCTGTTATCTGCTTTCATTGTCCTCCCCAGAACAACCCAGAAAGTTGGAAAGTTTAAAGCAATCTCATGAAACTTAAGTTTGTTGCTTTGAAGCATTGGATAAAATGAAAACATATTAGTGACGCATTCTTCAGTTTAATTGATGATTTTGGTCAGTCGCACAGGTCTGCATTGCTTCAGTGTAAGCCTCTCATATTCCACCCGTCTGTTTGATGATCCAGAACCCATTACTCGCTCGATGCTTGATATTTGGCTGCAGGAGCGAAAGCGTGATGGCAGGCAGGTGGATTTATGGGCGGTGGGAGCCCAGCGATCAGCCGGTCATTCATCATGTCCATCCAGCAGGTCCTTTAATTGAACCAGAGGCATGGATGAGGCAGTGATGTTGAATTGTTTGAGCTCAGGCACAACGTTTAAACTCTCAGTGTGGCTGTTAGAATAACGGTGCCAACCATGAGGCTGAGCAGACACAATGCTCTGGCTGTACGTGCACATTTGATGGTAGCCGCACAAACTGAAACGTTCAGATGATAGATAACACACAGAATAACCAGAAAACTTTACGATTCCTTCTTAAGCTGTAGAAGTCTCATTTTCTGATTGTGTTGAACATGTAATTGAATACTAGGCTTTCTTTTGGCAGAGGTAGTGACAGCTTTACGTGGTTTTAAGGTCCTGTGGCTGAAACTCAAGGTAGAGATAGAATAATGGATTCATTTTGGTCTGTAAAGACCTTTTTAAACCCAGAACTAATGTGCATCCTGAATGGTTCAGTTATGAGTGGTCAGCTTTAATTACAACGGTTCACAGATGGCATTAAAAACCAGCATAAATAGTCAGATCTGTTCCTCTTCCTAATGGAATTAAACAAGTGGCTGTCCCTCACCGTGAGCTCTCATCATCAGCATGATTTATTTTCCTGTAAAATTACAAATACTCATTAAAGTGGTTCACATTATGTTAAATCACATTTTATGGAGCTACTTGCAAAAATCCTGATGAATATAAATATCATTTTTGTCTGTATGTTACTGTCTGTACTGTCTGTTACTAAGTGTTTTTCAGCTGATCAGCGAATAATTTGGCTGCTTTAGGGGATGTCAGGTCAGTGGGAGGTGCTTTACGGTGTTTCAGGGGTTTGGATTCAGACATGCATGTGGGCTGGTATCATATTCTCATTGTATGACAACCTTTCTTAAAATTATCACAGTTTCATTGGATTGAGCCAAATTTCAACCCAAAATGTACTTAATTCTGACTTTAAAACCAAACTGTGTAACAAGTTGTGATGTTTGTGTACTGTTAACCCACTAGCATTAAAAGATTAGTCCTAATTTTTGACTCCAATCATTAGTGGCTCGAACCTTGCTCTGTTGCATGGATTTGCTGCATGACCATTATGCATGTAAACCATTTGGAGTAAAACAGTGACTCATTATGTCAAAAAGTGAGACTTTCAGCTGCTTTGATTCAGTGTTGCTTTATTTTATGCAACCACAGCATGGCTCTTGTGTTTTCATGAAATAGTTTTATAGAAAACAGGGAGTAATAATGCTGGTCACTAGTACTATGTCTACAGTTATTCGTCAAGTCATTCGCCGTTGTGATAAATGACTGGGCTTGCCACAGAGTGCTTTTAAATTCCTTGGTAGGGTACCGGTTTGTTAGGTCTCCAAGCTACTGCCTCCCCTTAGGACCATTCAGCATATAAATCTGCATTTTTTGAGCTCACATTGGATCAGGATACTTTGCTATCACTGCCTGTGTCCAGCTTTGGTAAACCTTGAAGGCTGGACGCAGTAATCAAATTTAACAGTTTAAATGCCACTAAAAGGTCACTATGAGTCAGTTCGCAGTCATAAATATTTTGGCTTTAGCAAATATTTGTTTCTATGACACAAAACTCCACACTCTCTTGTTTTGCTGTTGAATAAGAAATGAGAAAGGATAATAAAACCAATTTATGGAGCATAATAAGATGAATTATTCCTGCTGTTATGAAGGGAGGCTTCAGTGAGATCTGTTTTGTATGGAAGGCTTTATTGATGGACGTTTTCCCCCAGAGGATAGTGTTATTCCTGCTTTTTGAAGCATCTCTGCCAGCAGCACAGCTCTTTAGTCATTTTGTGTCTCCAGATTGAGTTTGTTTCAGTAATAGCTTCTGTTTTTATCAGCACCTCGTCCAATTGTGGCTAAATCCTGTTTTGCTCGCTTGACGGGCTGCTTTTCTTCACACTTCCCTGCTCTAAATGAGAAAGTCGGACTAGTGCACCTGACAGCTAAACAAAACGGTGGCCGGTTAGTGTTTGGCTCTGCCTTTTTCTTACTGATTGGATTTTAATTGAATCTGCTTTGCGCTGACTGAGCCCTCTTCTCATTCTGTGTTAATCCGGACAGAATCGACTCAAAGATGCAGGTTGTTTTTGCCGTTTGTGGCTTGTTCAGGGAGGTGCTCTCCTAACTGGGAGATTTTCACTTCAGTCACAGTCTCAGGATGAAAACAACTAGGTTTAGAGCACTGTCATGTTTTAATGCTCCATACATTGTGTAAGAATAAAATCTATCTTTTGCCGCTCACTATCAGTCAGCTGGCTGAAAGAAGGCGAAAGTACTTTTTCCATGCTTTAAACAAAATAGAAAGTTTGAAACATTCCGGGTGAGAGGGCAGACCCGTAGCTGCCGGTAGCTGCGGCTGTAAGGTCTGCGGAGAAGGCAGACCATCAAGTTGCAGACTGCAGGTTTGCTACTTGAGCAGGTAGGCTGACTAATTAACCAGCAAATATTCTGTTTTCTCTATGCAGACAAGAACAAAATAAGCTATAATATTCTGCAACGTGGGCTCTTTAAAACTAAATTTAGAGAACGTTCATTTCATATTTTTGCTGAAGTCTTTATTAAGATCACGATAATAAATAAATGTGTATACAGTCGTGGCTAATACATTAGAATATGTTCTAATGAGCCTAATTTAAAGGTACTGTCAGATTGAAAGTGCCTTTTGAAAATAACAACCTTTAAGCAGGTATCAAACATTTCATTAAACCCACATTTCTGTATTACTCGTACTCGTCGTCTTCCGCTTTATCCGGGACCGGGTCGCGGGGGCAGCAGACTCAGCAGAGACACCCAGACGTCCCTCTCCCCAGACACCTCCTCCAGCTCCTCCGGGGGGAGCCAAGGCTTTCCCAGGCCAGCCGAGAGACATAGTCCCTCCAGCGTGTCCTGGGCCGTCCCCTGGGCCTCCTCCCGGTGGGACGTGCCTAGAACACCTCCCGAGGAAGGCGTCCAGGAGGCATCCGGTATAGATGCCCGAGCCACCTCAACTGTCTGCTCTCAATGTGGAGGAGCAGCGGCTCTACTCCGAGCCCCTCCCGGATGGCCGAGCTCCTCACCCTATCTCTAAGGGAGTGCCCGGCCACCCTACGGAGAAAGTTCAATTCAGGTGCTTGTATCCGGGATCTCGTTCTTTCGGTCATGACCCAAAGTTCATGGCCATAGGTGAGGGTAGGAACGTAGACCGACCGGTAAATCGAGAGCTTCACTTTTTGGCTTTGGCTCATTTCTCTCTTCACCACAACGGACTGGCACAGCGCCCCCATTACTGCGGCAGCTGCGCCGATCCGTCTGTCGATCTCCCGCTCCATTCTTCCCTCACTCGTGAACAAGACCCCGAGATACTTAAACTCCTCCATTTGAGGCAGGAACTCCCCTCCAACCTGAAGAGGACAAGCCACCCTTTTCCGGTCGTGAACCATGGCCTCGGACTTGGAGGAGCTGATCTTCATCCCAGCTGCTTCACACTCGGCTGCGAACCGCCCCAGCGCATGCTCTAGGTCTTGGCTAGAAGGGGCCAGCAGGACCACGTCATCCGTAAAAAGAAGAGACGAAATCCTCTCGTCCCCAAACCCGACCCCCTCCGGCCCTTGGCTGCACCTAGAAATCCCGTCCATAAAAGTTATGAACAGGACTGGTGACAAAGGGCAGCCCTGCCGGAGTCCAACATGCACCGGGAACAGGTCCGACTTAGTGCCGGCAATGCGGACCAAACTCCTGCTCCGCTTGGACAGTGACCGGATGGCCCCTAATAAAGGGCCCCCGATTCCATACTCCTGGAGCACCCCCCAAAGGGCATCACGAGGGACTCATTCGAATGCTTTCTCCAGGTCCACAAAACACATGTGGACCAGTTGGGCAAACTCCCATGAACCCTCGAGTACCCAGCAGAGGGTGTAGAGCTGGTCCAGTGTTCCATGGCCGGGACGAAAACCACACTGCTCCTCCTGAAGCCGAGGTTCGACTATCGGCCGGACTCTCCTCTCCAATACCCTGGCGTAGGCCTTACCAGGGAAGCTGAGGAGTGTGATCCCCCTGTAGTTGGAACACACCCTCTGTTCACCCTTCTTATGAAGGGGGACCACCACCTTGGTCTGCCAGTCCAGAGGCACTGTCCCCGACCGCCACGCAATGTTGAAGAGGCGTGTCAACCGTGACAGCCCCACAACATCCAGAGACTTGAGGTACTTAGGGCGGATCTCATCCACCCCCAAAGCCCTGCCACCGCGGAGCTTTTTAACGACCTCTGTGACTTCAGCCTGGGTTATGAAAGAGTCTAACCCTGAGTCCCCAGCCTATGTTTCCACCAGGAAATGCGTGATGGCAGGATTGAGGAGAGCCTCGAAGTACTCCTTCCACCGCCCGATAATGTCCCCAGTCGAGGTCAGCAGCCTCCCACCCCCACTGTAAACAGTGTTGGTGAAGCACTGCTTCCCCCTCCTGAGGCGCCGGACGGTTTGCCAGAATCACTTCAAGGCCAACCGGTAGTCCTTTTCCATGGCCTCACTGAACTCCTCCCAGGCCCTGGGCAGCAGCATCGACAATAGATGCGGAGAACATGGTCCACTCGGACTCTGTGTCTCCAACATCCCCCGGAATCTGGTCAAAGCTCTCCCGGAGGTGGGAGTTGAATACATCCCTGGCCGAGGGCTCCGCCAGACGTTCCCAGCAGACCCTCACTATGCGCTTGGGCCTGCCCAGTCTGTCCGATTTTCTCCTCTTCCAGCGGATCCAACTCACCACCAGGTGGTGATCAGTGGACAGCTCAGCCCCTCTTTTCACCCGAGTGTCCAAAACATGCGGCCGAAGGTCAGATGATACGACAACAAAGTCGATCATTGACCTCCTGCCTAGGGTGTCCTGGTGCCAAGTACACTGATGGACACCCTTATGTCTGAACATTTCTGTATCAAAGATGTTGTAATATTCTAAAAACATCTCTTTGCCTAATCAAGTTATAACATGTGTTTCACTTAGTGATGGAGTTACTGAAATAAATGTCAATAATATTCTCATTTATTGAATATGGCTGTAGATAACAGTGTTATATCTTGTGAAAAATTGTTGATTTTCTGTTTAAAATAAAAGCAATTGGATTATGTTTTTTATTTTTATTTTCAGTTGGGAAAATTTGAAAC
Organism: Crenichthys baileyi; assembly: GCA_036173005.1. Taxonomy (NCBI): domain Eukaryota; kingdom Metazoa; phylum Chordata; class Actinopteri; order Cyprinodontiformes; family Goodeidae; genus Crenichthys; species Crenichthys baileyi. Next base: position 1,219,266 of record JAHHUM010001449.1, on the reverse strand, counting down.
TTTAAACAACAAATGAAGGAATTGCAGTATTTCCCTAATTTATGCAGCAAATAAATTGTCCCTAAGCCGTTTTCATAAGCACCTGAGTGTTCACCTGAACAATAAACTGGACTGGAGTCACAACACTGATGCTCTTTACAGGAAGGGTCAGAGCAGACTCTACCTGCTAATGAGATTGAGATCTTTTGGAGTGCAGGGGGCGCCCCTGGAGACCTATCTTAACTCTGTGGTGGCATCAGCCATCCTCAATGGTGTTTTCTATTGGAGCTGCAGTTTATCTACAGCTGAGAGGAAGCGGTTAGATAAGCTCATCCAGAAGGCCAACAGTGTCCTAGGAAGCCCATTTGACCCAGTGCAGGTAGTGGGAAGCAGAAGAAGCTGTTGCTGAACTGGAGACCTCCATCAGAGACAGACTGCCTCATCCTAGGTGCACAGAAGAGTGTTATCACAGATCCTTCCTTCCAGCAGCTGTAAGACTTTATTACCATTACTGCTCCCAACAAACTCAAAAATTGTTTACATCCCCTCTGTTACTTGCAATGTTTTCTTCATTTCTTGATCAAAAGTCTGTTGTTTCTTGCAAAATTATACGTGCACATTTTGTAAATTTTTTCAAGCAGTCCACTCCGTTGCACATTTCTTTGAATCTGAGTATGCAATTGTTGCTAGTATTTATTTTCTCCCCTACTGTACAGTCTTTTATTCTTAGATTTTTGTTTATATATTTTTTACCTTCGTGTAAATCTGCATGCTTCCATTTGCCTTTCAAGTTGCTGCTGGCACACCAGAATTTCCTCATTGTGGGACATCATATTTCCATTCCTCCTCTGTTCTTGACACACTGCTCCTTTCCTTTTTCTTTGCAGTAATCGACACATTTCTTTTCCCACATTTGTTCCACTCTGACCTTCCTCTCATCACATTCGAACCTGAGGTGTCATATGTTAATGACTGAGAGATAATGATGCACAATGTCAATGAAAAAAAGACTTTAGACATGCCTAGGATGCTCCTCCTTCGAACCTTTTTTTGGCTCTATGGCCTTTATCGACAGTTACCAGACAGGAAATGGAGAGAGAGAGAAGGATGGTAGACATACAGCAAAGGTCAGGAATGGAGCCCTCGTCAGCTGCGTTGAGGACTACTTCACATTTTTCTTGAAATTTCTAAGCTGGTGTGGACAGATTATTTATTTTAGAAATAGAGAGAAACAAAAATTGAGTAACGGGCTATTTAGCAGGGATCTACCTGAGATTAAAAATGTAAGGAGTTGGGGACTTTTTCCATCTTTTCCTGGAGAAAGATTTCTCCTTCTCATCAGATATGTGGCTCCAGTTTCCTGAACAAAAAATAGATCATACAGTTTGGCAGAAGCTGCTCCTTTACTCAGAGCTGAAGTTTAAGCTGGCTGTTACACGGCTTGGTGTGAACAGAGGTTGAAAGGCCAATTTTTGTATAAAAAGATCCCATTCTGCTTATGTTCTGTTCAGAATTGAAAGCAAACCTCCTCCTTCTGAAAACTGAACTGAAATGCACTCTGAGCTGTGAAACTCTGTCAGGTCAGTCACAAATATTTCTAGCTGCTCTGCTAATTTTACTCGTCTCTAGTAAGGGAGACATGAAAGACAGTCAAGGAGCCATAATAGGAAACATTATTTCTGACCACATATCGACATGCACGCTGGCCTATTATTAACCCCAGTGACACCAATACCTAGCTTAGCATGAGGTGATACAAATATTTTATCATGAACTTGTTCATTCTTTCAGATTTATACAGATTTTACCTTCAAATTAAGCTTTAACTGCACAGAACTGCTTCCTCACTTCCTAAAGGACAAAGGTGGCAATTCATTGATTTGATGTGTTTAGGCAGCCTAATATTGTTTTTTTAAACTTAATGCCATATTTTTCCAAGTATTCAAACTGCTGCCTGGGAATCGGGAAGTTAATCTCTAGGAAATCATGTTAAATTTTGAAAGACAGTGTTATCTGAAATTCTTGCCACAGCTTTTACATTTCACAATTTAAAAAGTCCTGTTCACAGCTGTCGGGTACAGAGTGGCCTGGTGGTTAACGCTGTTGCCTGTGCATTTATGACATTTCAGGGACTCCAGCTTCCTCCTACAGGATATAATATGCATCCCAGGTTAACTGGAGCCTCGAAATCAGTGATGCTCAAGTCCAGTCCTCAAGAGCTACAACCCTGCAACTTTTAGATGCGTCCCTTCCTCCTAAAAAAAAAACACCTAAATCAGAGGGAATGGGGTTTGTTCCCCGGCCTCTCCCAGAGTTGAATGCCAAACATGAAAAAAGGGGAATTAAGCCTTTTAAACTCATTTGGGGTTTTGGGAAGGAGTGCATCTAAAAGTTGAAAAGATTATTTGCTCTGAGGATGGGAAATTTTGGGGCACCACTCCCCCCCCTTAAGGTGTGTGTGGTGGCTTGTTTTTTTCCCCCATGTAAAAAGGGGTCTTTGAAAAAAGAAAGGCTTAAAAAACCACAAAACAAATGGGGCCCCCAAAGTAAAGTTTTAAAAACGGGAAAAGGGTTAGAAGCAAAACTGCAAAATGATAATCAGAAAATCCAAAATCCTAAAGAACAAAACCCTAAAACCCCAAAAAAACCCATAAAACCAAAAACCCCAAAATATGAACAAAAAAACTGGCCCCAAACAAAAACCCAAAAAAAAGGTATTAGAAAACCACAGGCGACAAAATTTCCCGGAAAGGGATTAGTTTTTTTGGTTTTTGCCCTGAATTTTTGCCCAGAAAAAAAAAAAACCGGCTTTACTTGATCAAAAACCCAGTTAGAAAAAGTTTTGTATTTTGGTTTTTTTAGGAGAAAGGTCACCCGAAAAAAACAGCAACAGTGCAAGTTTTGCAATAGGCTTGTAGAGTTTACAGCTCCTTTAGTGTTGAACCTGTGGTTGCACAGTGGGGAATGTCACGGGAATGGGAGAAGGTTTGTTTTTAATGTTGAGTTAAACCCCTTTTTGCCTTTCTAAAAACCCCCCCCCAAGGCCCCAAAGGGTTTGTGGGGTTCCCCTTTGTTGGTTTCTGTCATAGTTTATTACTTCAAATTACCCAAGCAAAGGGTTTTTTTAAACCCAAAAATGCCTCCTGCTGCGATTCACCCGGTTTGCAAATTTCCCCCCTTTTTTTTATAATTTTTTAGATCCCCATTTGTTTTGGGTTGAATTACGAGCAAACTGTTTGACTTTTTGGGGCGTGTTAAAAATAACCCAAAAAAAACTGAAAGGGAAGGTAGTGTTCTGTGTTGCCCCTGTGTTTTATATTGTTTGGAGGGATGAAAAGACTAAATCAAAGCTGGGGGTTGTAATATATAGCCCAATAAAATTTCCCAAAAAAAAAATGATAAAACCACTAAAAAATGATTTCTTTTTTTTTTAGGTAAAATGGGGGGCCAATTTGGGGTTTTTATTAATAAAAGGGTTGTTTTGGAAAACCTTCCTGTTAAGGAAAAACCCTGGAGTTTTAAGGAGAAAGGGAAGGGGCCCTTTTAAAGGGAAAAATCTCCAGTATCCCCCCAAAGGGCATGTCCTCCCCAAGTCCGGAAAAATTTTCAGTGAAAGAAAAAAACCCCAAAACTAGAATCCATAAAATATAAAATAATATTCCCAATTAAATAAAACCGAGAAAATGTTTAAATTCAATACATTTAAGTAAATTCAATTAAACTCAGTTGAGTTCATTTTCAAGGAATTTAAAGAAATTTAAAGGGAAATTTCCAAAGGTGAATTTCAAAGGTAGTTCCTTTTTTAAATTATAATGGCAATCCCGTCCCAAGTTCCATGAAAATTCAACCCCTTTTCGGGTTTTTAAATTCAGTTAAGGCAAAGCACCCAAAAATTTTTTTCAGGATTTGATAAGGGCGCCCCCTGTCATGCCACTAAGGTCCCTAGAGGGGGGGTCCCCCCACTAGATCATTAAAAAAAATGGGACTTTCAAATACTTAACAAGTTGCAGGAGGAATGCATGTACGCAAAGGTAAAGTGAAAGCTGGAGGAATTTTAAACATTTTTTTCCTTTTGGTTTTAAATTGTATTTATTTTTAAAAACTAAAATAACTGTATGGGAAAAAACAAAACCCAACCAATTTTTAAAAAGTTTTGGTTTAAATACTTAGTCTTTGAGTTTTGGTGGTTAAGGGTTTTTTGTTTTTCTGAAAATTGTTTTCCCCTTACTAAGTCCTTATTTTGTTACAAAACCTATACAATAAATCTTCTCTGTCATTTTTGTTTAAAACTTTGCAGAACCTTTTCTTTGATTTGCAAATCTGAGATTTAGTTTGTAGTTAACCTTTGAGTCCATTTACTCGTGTTCTGACATTTTTTAAGTTCTGTTTATTTTCTATTTTTTTTCCCTCTTGGTTTTTTCTCTGCCCTTTTCCCTGAAGTCGGGCCCGGGCCAAAAGGGGCCTGATTTTAAAGCCCTTAAAGGGGAATTGCAAATTTTCGACCGATTGAAAAAAAAGCAACCCCATATGTAGTTACTCCAGGGCCGGGGCCGGTTTTGTTTGCACCCTGTTTTGACCCCTTTCCCTTTTTCCCATATGTAAAAAATGTTAAAAAACCTCAAGTTTTAAAGATATACACCTTTTTAAAAAAAATAAAGTTTTTTGTGGGTTTCGTCCCGTGTGGGGGGCCCAAAAGCCCTTTTCCCTTTGGAAAAATCTCTTCCCAGCCCCCCAAAAGGTTCAAAACGTAAAAACCCCCAGAAAATTAAACATCTGAGTGGGACATTAATCATTCATCTGAATCAGATTCATGGTCTGCATGATGACATATTCCACCCCTATTCGGGGCATTTGGAAAAATTGATTTAGCTAGGGGTTTAAGTTTAACCCATAAGGGAAAATTGCCACCCAAGGTGGTATGGCTTTTGGGGAAAACCAAACCCCGGGATTTTTAAAGTGAGTTTCCGGGCAGGAAAAACTTTTTAAAAATTACATATTCGTGTCCTAAAGGGGTTTCTTTCAAGTGAAATAAACCCTTTTTTTTACTCAGCTTGCAGCAGGAATTTTCATCAGTTTTTTGGGGTTGTTTGGGTTTTAAGAGAATGGGTTAAGTTGGGTACCATCCCTTTAAAGGTGTGGGCCCTATCCAAAAGTCCCAAGACGGGGGCCATTTGAATTTCCCTAGAATAATTTTGTGTGGCCCCCCCAAAATTGGGAAATTTAAAGCTGGTTTTTAAAAATCCCCCCTCCCCAGCCCGTAAAAAAACCCCTTAGGGGGGAACCCCGGTTGGGACATAAAATTTCACCCCCAGAGCCCGGGTAAAAAAACCCAAGTAACAACACTACAAAAAAATTTAAAAAAAAATTAAACATATAAAAATGAAGGGGAAAATTTGGAAAGCCCAAAAATATAAACACACTTACAAAATGTAAGTAAAAATTATTAGAAAGGAAAAGAATTTATTTGGGGAATAAACAGCTTCAAGCCCCCGGTCCCCTTTTTAAGAAAAAACAGTCCCCCCCAATTTTTTCCCTCAGGTATAATTTCCTTGTTCCTTTACACACATCTTCAAATCTCTAAGGTTCTGGAGGCTTCTTCTAAACCTCCAGATCTTTAGTTATATCCATTAAATTGGATTTCAGATGGGTGGGGGATCATGGTCTTATTTAACCTTCTCAACTTATCCTTCATTCAATCAACGGGTTTAAGTAGGCGTACCCCCCCAAAAAATCTTTAAAGGGCCCCCTCCTCCCAACCCGTCACTTTTGGGCATGGGGGTTTTAGAGGTAAGGTGCAGTGCCATTTCTCTCTCCAACCCTTTGATTTCCCAGTATATCCAAAGACCCTTATTTAAAAATTTCCCAATTCCCTGCCCCAGGCTATGTTCCCAGTTTTTTCTAGCTTGTCTGAATGTACAGGAAACTTTAAATCAGCTCAACATATTTTATATTTCAGCAGGGAAAGTCTTCCATATAAACTTGGAAGCACGGGAGGGCCATTGTTGGAGGGCCCAACCTGTAAGTTTTTCCCAAAGGGTTGTCTGAAGCTCTGTGTGTATGGTCTTTAGCTCTTGAGCAACTCTTCTGATTATTATTTTGACAGCGGCTCACTGGAACATTCAGAGGTTTAGAAGTACATCTGTAACAAATGCTATCAGTATGTTTTGCTGCAATAATTTTGCAAAAGTCCTCAGAGACCTATTTGGTTTTGCCCATCCTGAAGTGGTTCATGTGCTATACTTTAGAAATGAGAAACCTTTTTATATGCCATCATTTAGGACTTTCAACCAGCCAATATTAATCTCTCATCAATAGGAAACAAGACTGCTTTCTAAACACTGACAGATTTCAGGTAGTTTCTTCGCTTTCCTTGCAGTCTAATTTCTTCAAATGATTAGAATGTATTCCCGATGCATTCCACTTTATAACACATTACTTTATTATGAATGTATTTGTTTGGATATGTTTGTATGCCTGAATTACCTGGACCTTTACTGACTTCTGATGTCAACTAGGGCTGCAAGACATCAGAAAATCTTATTATATTTGTAAATATTGGGATGACGATATCAGGTGCAATTTCTGCCAATTTTCTTCTTTCCTCTCTTTCTCATCTGTGCTTCCATCACTCTTTAACCTTTAGGGTAATGACATTAGAGTACAATGTGAGCATCTGCTGTCCTGAGACTCTGTCCAACTAGATAAATATTACGTTAGCATACAAATGCAAGTTCATAACGCTTGGATTATATATTCCAACAATTACTGCACTCCAGACAGTCCTATACGAATTGAAAATTGCATACACTGATTTTGCATGACGATATATCTGCAATATATTGTAAAGCTTTCTCAATAGCCTCATTAAAAATATTATTGCTGACAAAAGTGTTTCACATGAATTGTCCTTACTGCAACCTTCATCTTGAGCATCATTTTAAAGCAAAACAAAAAGCTAGTTTCACATCTGGTAATAAGTCTGTGATGTTTGTTTTCAACTTTGTCTCCACAGAACAACACATCATGGTGGCCCCAGTCGTGTCAGGAGTGTACCTGCTACAGCGACGTAGCCATCTGCAGGCCCATCTCCTGCCCAAACCCCCAGTGCGACTTCCAAAGGGTAAGGACTCCGAACGGACGTACTTTCCCAGTGTTGGATGCATTATGATCAACACATGGGCCTGACGTACTGTCCAAAAGTCTTCAGTCATCCCATCCTTGCATACAGACCTTAATATTTTAAAGTGGTTGTCCAGACTTTCTGGGAGTCCTTTAAAGCTTTTCTTTGTGCTTTGATTGTTTTTTTTACTCGCATTCCTTTTGAAGGTCTTTTGTCAGGTCTTTGCTGGATTTCTTCTTCGTTTTTGAAGTCATGACTTTCAGATGCTCTTCACCCCCTGGAGAGAGTTTCTTTTTATTCTTTTGTACTTCACCAGTCCACTTTCTTATCATATTTAGGAAAAACTCCTTGCAATATTTGGTCATGGCTTGGTTAAAGGAATAGATCATGGGTCAACAACTTTTACAATCCAAAGAGCATTTTTTTGCCTTCATTCTTCATAGATAAAATTTGCGGAACACCTACTTTATAAATTGTTTATGTTTTATAGTTACATGTAAAAAACTAGATATTTATATGTAATTTTAGTACAAAGAAAAATATAAGACTTTTCTTGTATAATTAGTACTATTCTTGAGGAAATTCTATGCAGATTAAAAACAAAGAAAACATGCTAGAACTTGCACTTTTTTACCTTTATCTTTAAGAATATTTCTCAGGTCTATAACATTTTAACAAGTTATGAAGAGCCACTGTTGATGGCCACACGTGGCTCCAGAGCCGCAGGTTGCGGACCCCTGGACTAGACTAAAGTACACTAGATAAAACGAAGCAGCCGAAGTCCAAAGTAAATGTGGAAAGACCTTTTAGACCCCTGATGAACTGTTGACCAAGACTACTGGTCAATACGTAAAAAAATAATTGGTGGTTTAGGAGTTTTGGACAGGATTATTATTTAAAATACATCTGTAATAAAAACACTGACCATTTCAGAAGTAAAAACTAAAATCACAGATGAAAATGTTATATTTTGGGGAATCTGAGAGTAAAAGTTTTTGATCTCAAATGTTTGCAAGGATTGCCTATCTATGTTTTAAACATCCTTTCTCTACATGGAGCATTTTGTGCACATTTGTCTGCAGGTTACAGCTTCTGTCGCACATTTTTAGTCCTAAATCTATTCCCTGTTTTCTGGCACATGCCTCTCCCTAAATGGAATTTTAAACATGAAGCCTGCAGTGATAGCTTTGGATATGATACCCATGCTGAGTTAAGGCAACAATCAAAACCTGATGAATTCCACTCTGCCGGCTGGCAACCCAGCGTTAATTAAAAATTAGTCATCCTCAGCAACCCATGTACTCCCACCATTAAGAAAGCTCTTAAAATCTGACTCCCTGTCACCTAAACTGATAAAACACTTGAGATTTAATCATCTGCAAGGATCTGAACAAATGCCTTTCCTTTTAAAATCCTCTTCCTGTATGTTTGAGCTCATGTTTACCTTATTTTTCTATCTTTCTGCCAAACTGACCGTTCTGTAGTGAATCTTTAGATTGTTTAATGCTGGCTTAACAGTCATTTCAAGCTGCATGTTTGGTAAAACGGAACAGATCAAGACATTTCCAACAAAGTTAATAATAATAATTATAATAATAATATATATTTTGTCCATTTGGCACAGCTCTAGGTGGGTCCCATATGTGCTCCTTTGAACACTCGGTAAATCCTGAACACATAGAACAAATTAAGTAAATTTAGTGACAAAAGCAGTTGAGAACCAGGTTAACCAGGTTAGGCACCCTGAACGATTGGTCTTATATAGTGGAATACGGTTCACATGCAGACCATAATTGGGTATATAAATGATTAGGTTTGCAAGGAGCTGTTGCTTGTAAAAAAAACATCAGAGGGCATCAAAAGTTGAGTTATTGTATTTTCAGGCAGTTTCTGCAGTGCCTGACAGTCAAAAATGTTAGTGAAGACCCTGAGAGACACAGGATTGGCTCATCGATGCTTCAGACAGCATTACCAGCATGGAGTTTGATAGATATCTCAATGTAGGTCTGGATGATGCTGGGTGGCTCATGGCCTGATGTTCCCATGTCGCAAGAAGTGCTCTGGTGCAAGCAGAAATGGCAAAATTAACACATCCATCACTGACTTCCATATGAAGCAAATTATGTTGATGGGTTTTGCAAGTAATACAAAACCCATCAGCAGAACGTATGTTTATTAAAGAACTTCCTTTTGAAAGACACATTAAGCTTGTAGCTTACAAGAATTATATTAATTTCCATGGCCAAAATCTATTTAAAAAGCATTGAAAAGTAAGCACAAGTCAGCCAAGAACGCCAAAAAAGTTATCAAGGGGTGATGCTGTTAAATGTGGAACACCAAACTCAGGCATTAAGACATTGCATAAGGGCTGCTCAAGACAAAGTTAGTGTTAGCAAACTGAAGTGAGGAAGAGGAAGTCCGGAGAAATGTTGTTTGAAGCAGTAGCTTGAAGATCCGACAAACTGGCACCCTGTTGGAGTGATTTAAAGTGTTCTGTATGTGAGCTCAGTTTGCTGTTGTTCCTCACAGTGGTGAATGACTGTATATAATAAAGATATCCAGCATTGTTTCTCTGATGTGCACAGACATGTATCAGCCTACATTGTATTAACAAGCCACACAGTGAATGTCTGACTTATCTCCACATAACTAGTCTGTATTTTACCAATGAAGGTTTAGCTTTAGTAAAGTAGCTGTCGAAATAATATTCAGATGTCAGTTTGCCGCTCCCCTTTAAAAAGTCCCAACTACAGTTAGCTTTCTCTCAACAATTTTGTTTTTGCCCCACAAAGTCATTTCTAGGTAAACCTACATGTGAGATGAATGGATGGGAAGTTCAAATGCTGTTATACACTCAAATGGTAGCTACAGTAAAAGACTCTCCTTCCTTTGGCTCAGACACTGAGGGAAAAATTGAGTCACAGCTGAAGCTAAGGAACTGTAGGGGCAATGTTTGTGGTGAGTGGTTGTTGATTTAACAAAATCTGTTCAGATCATCAGACATTTTTACTGACAGAGTAAACATAAATAGTGAAAAAACTGTAAAGAAATGCATTTTGTTCCTGATAAACATTATGCTCACAAACAGCACCCATGGTCATCTCAGTGGTCTGGCTGTTGATTCCCTGTTCAAGCTATATGTCCTATCGGTTGTTATGTCCTCCTCCTTTAGGTTTGGGTTGTTCCTTCTAAAATCTAAGAGTCCTGCTGTTTCATAATCCGGGGGCAAAAAGTGTTTCCAACACAGACTGTTTTTGATACTGTTTTTTGTTGTTCTTCCTCAGAGCTTACCCACATGTCCTTCATACATGGTCTTTGTAGTAAAGTGTTGGCTTTATCCATTTTCTGTCAATAAGCAGCCACATTTGACATTTTCCAGTTTTTAAAAACATGTTTGTTAATCCAGGTATAATGTGCCTCTCACTTCCTGTTCTTAAGAGAGACATTTTTTTCTATCAGAAAATAATTTTAAATTACTTATTTGATTTTAAAAACAAATGAAAGAGCTGGGAATTTTATCTTTCGTGCTTGGTACTTTCAAGACTTTGTGGCTCAAAAATAGGATATTTATCCTTTAGGTTATTGATAATCAGACAGAGGTCAGGGACATATACTAGTGCAATTGCAATATATGTGTATGTGTTTTTATAAGAAACCTGATTCAGGAGGTCAACCCTCAAAGAAAATCGCTATTGGCCATTAAAAGGCCGACGGGTGCTATCAGATGGTGAATGCTGAGCTGTGAGGCACATTTTAGCACTGACCTGTTACCTACAGCGCTACTCATTCTACATTCATGCAGTAGATTTTAATTGTACTGCTTGTTCAGAACCAACTTGCCTTCTGCTGCACTCCATCTATAGCCTCCCCCACCCCCTTTTCAATTAACACAATTCAGCTGCTGAAGCTCCGTGGGGATGTTTTTTCTCACCTTTCAGAAATTGTATTCTTCCCCATTACTTTTCCACCCCTTACCATTTTTATTCAGATAACTAACACCCAAACTACCAAGCCCTGGCTGTCGCTGCTTTCACATTGATTTCTGCCACACATCTGCCCCCAATTACCGTGTGAAAGCAGAGCGGCAAAAAAAGCCTGGCTTCGTGGATTGTAATATGTGTTGTACGCCTGAACATGTTGTGTATCTGATAAAGTTCTTATATATTCATTACTGCCAGGACCTCTTGGCAGTTAATAACTATGGAAATAAATGTGCTGAATTTGATATGTTTTGTATTCGTGTCAGTTATTTATTTTCCCTTTCTGACTCTGGGTTTTTGTGTGTGTGTTTTGGTCAAGCTCAGCATGTATTCATGCATGTGTGTTTTCCTAAAGGGGGAATTTTTGAGGATTTCTGCCAACAAATGCTGTCCAGAGTGTGTCTCCTCACCCCAGGACTCCTGCCAGTATGAAGGACTTACTTATGGGGTAAGTAAAGTCAAAAGTATTGCTTTTTCTTTCCTTTTCTCCAATCCTTTAACCCATTTACAGTTAATTAACACACCATGCTCCATGAAAGTATTGACTCCCCTTGGACATTTAGTCACATTACAACCAGAAATTTTAATGTATTTTATTAGAATTTTATGTGAAAGACCAGCATAAAGTTCTGCACAACTGTGAAGTGGAAGAAAAAATATAAATAGTTTTCTCACATTTTTAAAAAAAAAAAAAAATCTAAAAAATGTGGCCTGCTTTTGCATTCATCCTCCTTTACTCTGATACCCCCAAAGAAAATCCAGTCCAGTCAACTACCTTCAGAAGACACCAAATGAGTTAATAGAGTCCACCTGTGCGTAGTTTAATCTCAGTATAAATCCAGCTGTTCTGTTTCAGGCCTCAGATGTTTGTTGGAGAACATTAGTGAACAAACAGCATCATAAAGACCAAGGATCACAGGAGACCGGTCAGGGAGAAAGTTGTGGAGAGTTCTAAAACAGGTTTAGGTTCTAGAACAATATTCAAAGCTTTGAACATCTCACAGAGCTCTGATCAGTCCATCATCTGGGCATGGACAGAGGATGGACCCACTGCAGACTAGCCAGGACATGGACGTCCACCTAAACCCACAGGCCAGGCGAGGAGAGCCTTAACTCTGGAGGAGCTTCAGTGGGACAATCTCTTGGCAGGAGAACAATTAGTCATGGTGGCTTATGAGAAGGGGGGCATGAAGAAGCCATTATTGAAAGAAAGCCAAAAAAATTCATGTTAAGCGGTGGGGATATTTGTCAGCAGGGAGAGGGAAGCAGAATCAGAGTTGATAGGAAGGTGAATGGAGCTAAATAAAGGACAATTCTTGAAGAAAACCGTTTGGAGGCTGCAGAAGACTGGACACTGGAGTGGAGGTTCACTTTCCAGCAGGACAAAGACCCATAAGCCCGAATTATTTTTGGAATGGTTAAGGTCAAAGCTTATTTAGATTTTCGAATGGCCCAGTCGAAGTCTAGACCTACATCCAATGGGGAATCTGGCAACAGGTGAAAATTAATGTTCACAGACACTCTCCATCAAATCCAACTGATCTTGAGCCTGTGGAAAGAAGAATGAGCATCAATTTTAGTCTCTTGATATGGAAAGCTGGTAGAAATACCTCAAAAGTTTATAAAGTGTTGACTCAGAGATGCTGAATTTTTTATTAAAACTTACAGTGATGTAGATCAAATATTTTGCCAGCAGTTTCTGACTTTTCCATTTTTAAATGATGTTGCCTCCTGGTAGAAAGGCTGTTGAGAAAGAATTGCTCTCTCAGTTGGCGCACAAAGCCTGACCTTGACCTTATCCAAAACTTCTGGGATGACCTGAAGTGTCAAATATGGGATATGCTATTGGTGTTAGGTGCTAGCAGCAGCGGCTGGACACCCAGAAGCCTGAAAAGAGTCAACAAAGAGGTATGACATGTTGTGAAATACCACCATGAAATATTGTTGGATATTAACGTTTTGGCTGTCTTGGAGCTCGACTGTTTTCCTCAGTGCGTTCTTTGTCTTTGTAAAATGTTTCAGATATTACTTGAAATGGGTTTTCAGGTAATAAGGATCAGAGTTTTATCTAAAAGTTTAAAAGACAATTGTAGTGGATAGAAACCTTTTAACATACATTAACTCTGCTTTTCCTTTATTTTTTGGTGGCTTTAAGTAAAATGAAAAGTTGGCTTCTCTTACCAACGGAATTGCCTAGATTGAACAACATGGCAACATAATTTCACTGATTTGTGGAAGCCTAAATTACAAACATCCATCAACACATTTTATGTCACGTCGCAAATTATTAATTGGATTTACGTCTGAACCATTATGTTTTGATCTAAACCGTCCCATTGTATCTCTGGCTGTATGTTTGGGTCGTTTTTCTGCTGAAAGGTGAACCTCCTCTCCTCTCTCAAGTCTTTTGCAGCCTCCAATAGGTTTTCTTTCATAATTGTCCTGTAATTGCTCCATTCAACTCTGTCTTCCACTAAACTCTGACCAGTTTACCTGTCTCTGCTGCAGAAAAATATACCTACAACATGATGCTGCCACCTCTGTGTCTTACCATGGGGGATGATGTTGAGGGTGCTGTGCATTATTAGTTTTCTGCCACACATGGAATTTGCATGCAGGCCAAAAGACGTTTTATTTTGGTTTCATCTTCGCACAGAGAACCTTCTTCTACATATTTGCTGTGTTTGTTAATGCAAACTGTAGGTCTTCTTATGGCTTATGTCAAAAAATTTCTTCTTTACGCCCCTGCTATTGTTAGTCACCATGTGGAGTGCACACAAGGTGGGACAATTCATAAGAGAGTTTCATGAATTGTCCCACCGGAGCTGTGGATCTCTGCAGCTCCTCCTCCTACCATGCACCAACTGGCTGCTTCTCTGAATAATGTTCTTCTTGCCCAGCCTGTCAGTTTAGGTGGACATCCATGTCTTGGTAGGTTTGCAGTTGGTCCATTCTCTTTCTATGTTTAGATGATGGATTAAACATTAAAGTAAATACAAATGCATGCCATATTTTCCACATTTTCAGTGCCATTTATTATTTTTTCTTCCTCAACACAATTATGCACCACTTTGTGCTGGTGAGATAAGACTTCACTGTACAAGTCTCTCTATTTTCAGATGCAATTCACTGCCTTACAAAAGCGCTCCTTTGTTTATTTACCAATGGAAGTAGAATTGTATTTTAATACAGTTGCTGACATTACTGACATTCATCTTGGTAGAAAACTTGTTTCGAGAGACTTGTCCACCTCTCGCGTCACACAGAAAACATCACTCCCTTGTTTATCTTCAGTCAAGTGTCCTTCATCTTTTTGGCAGCCAATTTGGACAGTACAAGTTCTCAAGAGATACAAGTCTTTTTCTTAGCAGGGCTTACAGACACTGTTGGCATTGCTGCTCTGGTGAAGTGGCGTTTCACACGGATCTGAGCAGCTGGGGGAGACGTTGTGCTGAGAAGTCATCGCTTTTTTGAGGATTTAATCTTTTTCCACTGAAGGACTGTGAATATTTTTAAACTGCTGCAGCTCATGTACCCTAGATGATTGTTCTAAACTATTTTGCAGACATCAAAAGACTTGAATCCATTAATAGTATTTTTAGCTTTCTCACAGAAAGCACACAGAAAGCACACAGAATTCAGATGATCACAAACGTGTGTTCGTTCACTACTTTATTTTAGCAGTGATGCAAAATTTAAAAAACGTTCAGTCCTCAAGTAGAAATATGTCAGTAATAATGGGTTTGTTGGTCACATTAAACCTTAATGGGATAAGGTAAACAGTAATTATGTATTATATATAAGGTTTGTAATGCAGGTCTCAACATCTGAAAGCTTGGAAATTTTCACAAGGCTTAAGGTAGGGTTATGGATTCCTACAGAAAACTTGGTGCCATATCAGCTAAAGGTTGTCTTGAGGGGGTGTATGTGAGCAAATTTGTCATCTTGAGACAGTCATTAGAGTGCAGAGAACGTTAGAAGGCCCGCAACACAAAGCACCATAGAGCAACCAAAGACAGATGGACTGGGCTCCGGAAGGCCACTGCAGACCCAGGGAAATATACATAGCGCATCACCCCAGAGCAGCCATAGAGGTATGTCGACTGTGACAGGGGCAGCAGCCCCCAAGGGCAGCAGCCCCCAGGCCAAAGAGGCACAGGGTAAGACATAGGGCACCGAGTCCCCCAACCGAGCCACAACCTCTGCCGCACAGGCCCAGCTTACAACCCAGTCCTTCTAGCGGCCAAGGGCCTGCACCAACCGCTGGCATCAAGACTGTCCAGGACCAACCAGTGGAGATGCCCCCAGAGCCCCCAACACGCCGGGCTGGCACCAACCCACCACTTGGGAAGGACCAAAGGATGGAGGAGCTACCCCCTGAGAGGTCAAGGAGGGATACCCCCACCCCTCCGCTGCCTACGACCGGCCCGACACAACCCTGGAATCCAGTGTAAATAGTTCTGTCAATCAGGGAATTAAATTTATGATTTGCTGTATCTCAATAATTGTTACTGACTTTGTTGACCCTAAGTGACTTTGTAACAAAATTGGTAGTATGCTTTGGGTTATTGTCCATTTGGAAGACCTGTTTGTGCCCATGCCTCTACTTAATGGTTGTTGGCTTGAGATGTTGCTTCAGTATTTCCACATCATGTTCTTTCATCATGATCCCATCTCTTTTGTGAAGTGCACCAGTCCCTGCTATAGCAAAACAACAAATCACCGACATAATGCTGCCACCCCTGTACTTCCCAGTTGTGATGGTGTTCTCAGGCTCACAAGCTTCCTCCTTTCTCCTCAAAATAAAACCACGGTCAAATGGCCAATAACCTAAAACAACAGGACATGTCTCCAGAAATAAAGGTCCTTGTCCCATAATCACACAGTAATCTGGCTTTTAATGTAGCTTGTGAAGTACTGGCTTCTACTTCTCTGAGTGGCCTTTAGCTAATGTTTGTTTCAAGGTGGATAATAATGCTCTCCTACAAGCCTCAACCAGCATCTTCACAAGGTCTTCTACTTTTGTTCTGGGACTGATGGGCACATTTTGCACCAAACATCTCTGGGACACAGAACTTGTCTCTTTCCTGAACAGTATGATGGCTGGACATTCCCGTCCTGTTTGTTCTTATTACTGTTTGAACTGATGAACATGGCACCTTCTGGCATCTGGGATCTGTACCCAAGAATGAACCAGACTTGTGGAGGCCCACAGTTATCTTCCTGATATCTTGGCTGATTTCTTTTAGTTTTACCATGATGTCACACAAGGAAGCAATGTGTCTGGGGTGAAATTATCTCATTAACCTTTAAAATAAGTACAAAGCCATGGCATCATCAAGTAAGCTTTTACAAAATGTTTAATGGTACAGTAGATGTAAATGTCTGACATCCCTCTCTTGTTATTCTAACATCTAATAAATAGAAATAATGTTGATAATCTTAACTGACCTAAAACAGGTTTAATGTCAGACAGCAAGAAGAAATTATTAGTCATTTTATGCAGTGAAATTAAATATTAGACTTCAACTGTATATTTAATAAAGGGTTTATATAACCAAAAAACCTTGTAGTAAAAGGAAGTTCTGGTTGATTGCCAACAAGTTTACTGTTAACTGTTTACAGCTACTGTTAGCCTCAAAAAGCTAAGCCAACAAAACTCTCTTCAGCTGATTTTCCTGTTGTTTAAAGTGAAATTAGATGCTTTTAAGAAATGCACCTGGCTATGTTCGCACCGTACTAATTTAGTACTCTTATTATTTTTACCTTTGTGTCTTTTATTTCAGCCTTTAACCATCCTATCCATGCTGAAATACTGTTTTCTTCTCTTTTTACCTAGGTCAATAAAGTTTCTCCCATTTATTGAATATAATTTCCTGTATCTATTTAGTCTAAAGGGCAAACAGTAGTATATGGACGGTTTTCTAATATTGATATGTTAAGGTAAGGATACTTCTCTCATAGAACAGAATCAAATATATGGTTTATGTCGACGTATTTCAGCCTGAGGTATATACAGCCAATAAATGTAATGTTTAAAGGAAATCCAGGAAGAACGTCAACAAGTTTAACTATGCTAAGAGTTTGCACAGTTAACTTTTAGCCCTGAGCAATCAATATAACTGTCAAAACTCATCTTTAGATGATTATCTGTTGATCGAGCTAAAATCACACTTCTGCTTTTCAGTTGTCAAATCTGCCTCCATGTTTACACCTAATTTTAAGCTATATTTGCAGATTTTGTAACTCTTCTTGTCTCCTTTTACAGCCTTTACCCCTCCTACCCACTTTGACTTTTTTCCTTGCTTTTAATTTAGGTTTTTAATTTTTGTTGTATTTTTAATTTCTTGTATTTGGTCTTGGTTTAGTTTCTTGTATTCATGTACAGTAATTTAAATGGGAAAGGACTGGTACACAGCATCTTCACATTGATATTGTTATGAAGTGGATGTAGGACCGAAATGCAGACAATGACAAAAGAGCCACAAGGCGAGTAATGTAGTCTTTAATAACAATAATAAAAAGACTTGCAGTCGATACAAGACAGGATCGTGGAGATAACTGGCATGAAGCAGGCAACAAACGGGATAGTAAGCAGGACGAACCAGTGGAGAATAGTGAAACCAGGGAGTATAAGTACTGAGGTAGGGTGGGGAATGGACCAATGAACACAGGGCGGAAATCAGAGGGGAATCAGGATCAGCTGGTGGGAGAGAGACTAAAGGCAAGAGAGGGAGAGTGACTTATTGACACACAAGGAAGTAACAAAATCCTAAACACCAGAATGAATCTAATAAACCTGAATGAACTGAAACAAAGCAAGTGAAGAACAGTGGAGAGAAAGCAACAGGAACACAAACTCAAAACCCCCAACAGGCAGATTATGACAGATATGGTAAGAGATAAAGTGCATAATGTGAAGGTGTGAATTCCATCCTTCCTTATAGTTCTCTCAATCATAGAAATAATTAAATTTAAGTTTTATTGAAGTGAAAGTTCACCTGAGGTATATAAAGCCAATGTGTCACATTAAAAGGAAGTCTAGTAAAAGTCTTAGCTATTTATCGTTAGCCAATGGCTAGCATAGTTTACTTTTAGCCCAAAGCAGTTAAGATAACTGTCAAGACTCAGTTTAAATTAAAAAAGATGTGTGGTTTTCATGCTCACGCTTCCTTTTAATCTCATTTTTCTGCTTTTTCTATCTTCTCATTTCTTCTTTTTAGCCTTTTACTGCTCCTATCTCTGACTGCTTTGCTTTTAATTTTGCTTGGCAAAGTTTCTTGTCCTAAAAGTTATTTTCCTTCTATTTTTACTCCTTTTATACGCAGTTTCTTCTGAATTATGAAAGGCAACGTGCTTCAAATTCATTTAAAAAGAAAGAACTGGTATACAGCATCTAAAATAAATAAATACAGAATGTAGGTTGAGGATGACATGTGTAAAGCTCTGTCTATCACAGAGCAGATTACATCTGCAGATTGCTTTCGGATTGTTAGTTTTCAGGTTCCTGTGATCTAGAGTCTGTTCGAAAGGGTATACATTTAATTTCACTGCTATGCTCATAATTGTTTTATATTCTCTCATTTAATCTGCAAGTTTTGTGATCATTTTTATTCTGAAGATGTTTATTTCATGTTTTTATTAAAGTGCCATTGCATCAGGACATATCAGCCTCAGGTGTATACATACAGGATATAAAAGTGCCTTAAGGCAGGTTACCAACAAGTTCAACGACAACTGAACTGAAGCTGCAAGCTAACAGTTCAGTTTATCGTTGGCCTTAAGCTGTTGAGCCGGGAGTCTGGACAAATGTCTACTCACTCAAACTGAAATTAGATTTTTTAGTGCTTTTTTAGTGCTTTTTTTATGTGCTTCTGTTTTACTTCTCTTTTGCTTTTTTGTGGCCTCTTTTCCCCTCTTTTTCCCCATCCTACTCACTCAGTCACAGTTTTCTCATCTGTCACTCAGGCTTAGCACATTTCTTGTCCTCAGAGAGTCTTTTTCATCTAACTGTCTCTTCTTCTTCCTGTCTTGTTCCTCCCCCTCAGGTTGTATTTCTCCATGTAATTGTCTCATTTTTTTATCTGTTTGTTTGCTTCCCACAGCATGACAGTCAGTGGAGTCTCTCACCCTGTTCGGTGTGTGTTTGCTCCAAAGGGAGCGTATCGTGCCACGCTCGCCCCTGCCCCCATCTGACCTGTGTGGGGGACCAGAACCCGGTTATCCCAACTGGGGAATGCTGCCCTAAGTGTGGTCTTAACGGAGGTGAGGGCTGCTTCCGATCACCCTGTACATAAAGAGTTTATTACAGACTGCATTTGTTCAAGATTTTTTTAATAAAGCATCTGTTGTTCAGCTAAGATATGGCTTTATATTTTGATTAATCACTGTTTTTTTGGAAAACCGCAAACAAATCAGGAAAACTTTTACATCTTCTAATCTCTGACAATTAGAAGTCACAGAATATTTTTAAGTAATATCATCTTAATAGTTTTTTACCAACATTGACAACATAACTAATTAAGAAGTACGTGAAAACTCTTATAATGAGTTTTTTTGAATGTTCACAACTGTATAAAGTCAGGAAATTATTTGAAGTAAATACGAACCAATGAATGAAAATGACTATACCTAAAATATAATAATTACATGGAAAAGAAACTTGTTTTGCAATTTCAAGCTGATACGGTCATTTAAACTTAACATAAAAATGAAAAAAATGTTATTTTTAAAAAGTTTTCCTCTCTACGTATAAATAAAGGGATCTTAAAACTTTTGGTTGACTTACCTTTAAAGGTAATTAAAAAGAAGATTATGTACATGTCTGTATTGTCCAACTGTATGAGAGCAACTTGACGTTGAATAAAAATGTCTTTTGGTCCTTTTAAAAAACTCTTTAAATATCCCTGGGGTCCGCAGTGTTATGGTGGCTGGTCCGGTTCCCTCAAAGAAAGGTCTGAGTCTGGGTTTTTCCAGGTTTTTCTATGGGGGGACAGAGTTCCTACGCTGTCTGGATATGTTTAAAAAAGTTTGAATATTTTCCAGGTCTGGATAACTATAGCAAAAGAAAACAACAAAATATTAGTATCTCAAGACTTTAATCCCTATCCTATTGTCTAAAACTTGTACGCTTAATTACATGCTTCCTTCTTTGTCTCCTTACTTTCTTCCTTCCTCGTATCATTCCTTGGGATCTGTCTCCCTTCCTTTCTTACATCTTTCCCCTCCTTTTTTATTTTCTTACCGTTTGCATTTTACAAGACTGTGTTTATGATAATGAGCACCGCTGATACACATGCTGCATTAAAATACAAATTTCGGAAAATGTGAACAAACTGCCACCAAAAAAAGATGTTTGTTCTTCTTAGGAAAACAGGAACCATGTCTGAGTTGGATGTTGTTTTTGTAGCATATCTCGAAATTCCAGTGATTCTTTGTTTCACAGATTTTGTGAAACACTGGGAACATTAAGGACAATTTTCCAAACAGTGCTTTAGCGTTGTTGAACCCCATATTTATTAATAAATATCCACGTACAGATATGATGTGGCACAGAGCTGCGGATTTGTGCTAAAATGTTAATGTTGGATCTAACAATGTCTTGGAGAGACAATGATTTATCTCAGTGTTTAGCAGCTAAATAGTTAATTGTCTTTGTTTCCTGACTCTAAATCACCGATCATGCAGGCGATTAATGCTTAAAGATCCAGCTTGTTACCCGACGGCCGTCTTTGCAGTTTACTCATTGAGTTTCTGTTGGTGCGTGTCAGAGTCTTGCTCCTGGCAGGGGGTGGTCTACAGGGACGGTGAGGAGTGGGAGCCCGGCATGTGTTCCAGATGTTTCTGCAGCAGTGGGAAAGCCCAGTGTTCAGTGGTGGAGTGTCAGCAAGTGGCCTGCAGACCCGTGAGTTTCATCTCAAACATACTTCAAACGTTTTCCTTTTTCATTTTCACATTGGCGGCCACCGTGGCTTTGTGTCTGCTCTGCTCAGCTCAATTACTTGAATTCAGTAGAGGAATGGTGACACAAAATTTTACAAAAAAGATGAGAAGAGAGTGAAAACGAACAACAACAAATAGAATAGTCACATTAACAAAAACGTTTAGGGTTTTACCATATAAATTACCTGTTTCGTATATTATTGACATATAAACTCAAGTGTATAAAAACAATCACATACCACACTGTCCTTATTTAATAAACAAAAACAAAGCTAGTAGAGAAACTTTTTCTATGAAAAACTAAGTACACCCATTTTGCTTCCAGAAGATTTTAGAAGGTAAACAGCAGCCATGTTTTGTAAATTAAATGTATGTAAATTACTGACGATCATCACTTCCACTAAAGCAGGGATTCTGGCTGTTTTCTAGTCTGGTACAGGTCTGTGTTAGCACAATGCCAAGCTGGAAAGACACCAGCAATGATATTAGATTCCAATGCATTTAAAGCAGTTAGTTGTAGGTAGTCGCTGTTCACCAAATAGTTTGATTAACTGATCACTATTGATCATGTGAGCAGCTCTAAAACCTTACTGGTGTGTGTAAATACCAAGACATAAAGACAACAGCAATGGACTTGGAGAAGCAACCGCTGCTGCCCGTTAATCTGGAAGGGGTCATAAGGCCATATCCAAACAGTTTGGGGGGCCATCAATCGACAGACCAAAATATTATCCAGATGGGAAAAAACATTTAAGCCAGCTGACAATCTTTCCAGGAGTAGACGTCTCAGACTCTAAAGCCTCAGGTATCGGGTTAAAGTTCATTAAGTTCATTACAGGACAATTAGATAAAGAATGATCAAATATGGCTTGTCTGGAAGGTTTGGAGGAGAAAGACTCCTCTCTATAAAAACAAAGCAGCCCCTAAATGAACCATAAGACTTCTGGACTTTGTTCTTTGGACAGATGAGACCAGAGTGGAGATGTTTGGCCATAAGGCCTTCAAGCTCCATGTTTTGAGAAACGAAGCCGATCATCAAAAATGCCACATTCCAACTGTGAGGCAAGGTGGTGGAGGGGTGATGATTTGGACTTGTTTCACAGCCACCGGACCCATGGCACCTTTCAGTGATTAAGTTGACCGTGACAATGTACGATGATCCCAAAAAACAAATCTACAACAGAATGAATGAGAAAAAATCAAGGTGTTGCAATGGAGTAGTCAAAGTCCAGACCTCAACTAGAAATTAATCCTGCCGTGGAATATTAAGCGAGTTGTGCAGAAACTCATGTAGACAAAATGAACTGAAACAATGCTGGATGAGCAGTGGGAGCAGCTGAAGATGGTTCAACAAGCTCTTATTGTCTAAGTTATCTATTTATCTGTCTTGGGGTCAGATTTTACATTCCAGAGTTTGGTAAAGGCAGATTATTAGGATTACTTAACTAGAGTAAGTTGTCCTTCAACAACAGTTTTACTAATCTAATGGGTTTTCTCCTCCTTCAGCATGAGAACCTGGTGATCCAGCCTGGCCACTGCTGTCCTCAGTGTATGTCCAACCCTTGTCTCTCTGCTGGAACACAGTACCAGGTATGCACTCTCTCCCTGAGCCTTATTTCATTTTAAAAGCAGCTTACAGACTTGCTCTTAATGCGCTCTGCTCAGCTGTTTCCTCCTGCTGTGTTTTCAATGCATTGCAGACTCTGATCTCTTACTTTGATCACATTCTGTGTCCCACTCTGTCTAATGTTTGGATCTTCATACACACACACGCACCAATCTCAGCTGTGAGTTTCAGAAGCAAGGGTCCAGTCTTTGTAAAGGGAGTTATTTACAAAAGAGATGCAAAGGCCTATTGATACTCCATTGATATCAGCCAATAAATGCTGCTCAGTGTAAAGTTTCAGACTTCCAGACTAAAGCAAATCTTTTCTAGCTTGTTTTTTTTTATGTCTGGTGTCAGAATACTGAACCTTACAACTCTGCAAGCATCTAAATAAACACCTAAATCAGTGGTGTTAAAAGCTTTTACTCAAATGGGCCAACATGAGGTTGAAAGAACTCGCGAACCACAATTTTTTATATTTTTTTTCAAATTAAACTCCTAAAAAAATAATTCTGTGATTTATTTCTTGCAATTAAATATACGATATTTAAATGAAACATAGTAGTCTTTTTTTTTCCCAAGTTTGTTAAAACAAAAGTAGGGGGGTGGTTTAATAAAATTTATGAGGGGTTGTTTTTCGATTTAAAGTACCTTTTGAAAATAACCTTTAAACATGTATTGAAAATACTTTTTATTAAGCGCACATTTTTTTAAGAATATATCTTTTATTGTTCTGATGTAATATTCTAATCTTAAAGGTTGTCTTTTCATTAGCTGTAAGTGGAAAATAAAGACTTGAAAACAGCGTGTGTAATTAATCTATAATGTGTTTAACCTGAGTTGCTGAAATAAATGAACTTTTCTATAATATTCTCATTTATTGAGATGCACCTGTAGATCTGAAATTTAAAAAGAGTCTCACACGTTTCACTCTTTCTTTGAAAACGTTTGCTGTATCGTCAGGTTTAATGAACGGGTGTGGCCCAATGAGTTTTAGAGTAAACGTCGCTCTGTGTTTGTAGTACTGCTTTCTATACAATTAGTATAGAAGCAATAAATGGCTTTTAAAAGTGCCCAACATTTTACATTTTAAGATTTAAATGAGAAAAATTACTAAATTTGTCCATCTCCATCGACTGCTTGTACTGGCGTAATTTTTAATTTGTGCTCAGGGGCCACATAAAATCATTCTAAGGGTCGCAAATGGCCCAGAGGCCACACATATAGGCACCCCTGACCTCAATGCTACACCCACACCTATAATGTTCTCACAGAGCCAACTGAACTTTTATTTCTACAGTATTTCCTCCTTAGTTTGTACTGGAATAATAAAGTTTTCCTCTGTCTCGTCCTTGCTGGAAAACTTTTTAAAGAAAAGCTTGTTGCCTATTCCCTTCAAGAGAGTCCTTACCTTTTCAAAAAAAGGTAATTTTAAAAAGCTTTTTTAATTAAAAATAATTTATTAAAAGAAAGTGGAATTTGTCTCTGTTTTTACTCACAGTGAGTGTGCTTAAATGTAGAGCAAGTCAGTGAATGTTAAAGCAACTATCTGCTTGAATATAGATGATTATTCTGAGCTCTTTTGATCAGTTTGTTCGGGGGAGAGTGAAACAGTTTAAATCCTCCTGGAACAACATAAATCAATGAGATGATTGATGTTCAAAGAGCTTCACCGGGTTTTGATGTCTTAAATACTGAAATAATTAGCATTCTTCGAGCCTTGGGTCAATATTTAATTCAGTCATTTAACTTTAAAGAGAAATGATGTTGGGATTGAAACCTGACATCTGCAGGACATTGACCCCAATTTTTACCAGATTATAAAAAGACCTAAATCACTCCAGACATGGAGCCAGTCTGGGGCAAGGAGCAATAGGAAAATGAAGGAAGCATAAGCTGCAGTTTCAGGAGCAATATTAATATCGGATATCGATGTTAAATAAAATTTTCATATCCATGCATCCCATCTTTTTTTGGCCAAATCGTCGCTTAAAAGATGATGCTTCAGCAAGCACTTGTTTTAATCTGTCTAAGAGGAAATTAAGCCTCCAGGTCTAGTTGTAGATGGTGTTAAAGACCACCTTAAACCATGATTGAGACCTAAAATAGTTGGATCAAAGCAAATTTGGAAAACCTCGGAAAAGTACTTGGCAGATAGACTATTAACGCAGTCGTGATGATCCTGCCGTCATCTGCTGAACCTCTCTCTACTGAAACATAAAACTGTTATTTCAGACAAATCTTTTCCTATTTTAAAGCAGTTAGGTTTACCACATTTATTATTGTATATACCAGAATATTGATTTTTTTCTTACTTTCTTCAACTTTAGAAGCTCACATAAACCTCTTCTGACCTGGCGGACCTTTGGACCATTCCTCAATCTCGGTCAGCTTGGACGGAGAGCATCCGTTACCATCAGCTTTCAAGTCCTACCAAAAATTCTCAATCAGATTTAGGTCTATACTCTCCTCTTTCCTTATTGCCTCTCCTAGCTGCTCCATACTATGTTGTTGGATTTTTGAGTTTTCCTCCCTAGAACAGGGTTTCAACTATATTCCCGACATTGAAGGCTAAAAGTGACACATTAAAAAATTTAATAAGTGATAATTTTAGTAAAATTGAAAATGGATATGTTAAATAATTAATTATACATAAATCTGTATTTTACTGCATCAATTTATTATTTAGTCAAGTAATAAAATAGGGAAATCTAATTAATTTTGAATAAATTATTTGTTAAAAATCATACAGAAATATGTGTTAATTTTTATTTGCTGTACAACAGTACATCATGAAATAATTTAAAATGCTTACAAAAACTCACAATGTGCTGCTAGCACATAAACAATAAATGAAATAATGATTAAATAATTATGAATATTTAAAATTTTAAATAAAAAATAACAATTTTCATATTAAAGATCCATTTGATGCATGGATCTTCAGTTTTATGGAAATGTTCATAGTTTGGGATACTGTTGTAGAACCTAACCATGCTTCAAACTTCTCCACAACCTTCTATTCTTCCCTGTTCCTTGGTGTTCATGATGCTGCTTGTTCTCTAATGTTCTCTAAGAAAGACACACAACAGCTACATCTACGCTATACATTAAATTACACACAGGTGGCTACCGGTTGATTTTATTTATGAAAGCAGAACACAAAAGCATACTTTTTTTGATTTTTTTATGTAAAAACATTTTAGAAAACATTTCTCATTTTTCTTCCACTACATAATTGTCCAGCACTTTATGTTGGTCTAACAAATAAAATCCCAATTAAACATGGCAGCTTATTGTTAAGGTTTTTGTGGCAAATTGTGAAAAAGTTACAGGGGCATGAAAGCTTTGGTAAGGTTCTGTAATCCTGTCTGAAGGTGCCCGTTACGTCTACATCTAGCCATGATTACATCAGAATTTACCAGGTATGGGAATAACTCCATTAGTTTTGACCATAAGCATATCTGGGTTGAAAAGTACAACTAAACAGCAGCTGAAATATTCTGGTCTGGGTAAACTGACATCTCGCACTGGAGATGCTTCTGGCTCGCCCGACCAGGATTGAGACCCTGCAGCAGACCCAGAACTCACTGGAGGGATTATATTGTATATACGTTAGAATGTCCCAGAAGGATCTGGAGTTTGTCTCAGTGGAGAGGAGGTGTCTGGGTTTGCCTCAAGGACCAGTTACCTCCATGAATGAATCTTAGATAAGTGCAGTTGATGGATAGATATTCCAGTTTTTCTTTTTTTTGATAAATGTTCTCATTTTACTTTTACGCCTGAACATTTCTACCTCTGTTATCACTTGAGGCCCTAAAACATGACAACATACACAGCAGTGTTTTCATTAATTAACCTTTTGCATGTTTATTTATTTGACATTTAGGGTCAGATGTGTGTTTGAATGCCAGCGTTCTCACTCCCTGGATGCCCCCGTTCTTCTGTCTCCTCCTCAAAGGAAGAAAGCCCACTGGATTTCAATGAGCCTCTGGTGTCACACACAGAGTCTAGAGTGATCTAAATGTGCATCTGTGTGTGTCTCTGCAGCACGGGGAGCAGTGGCAGAAGGACGCCTGCACCACATGTGTGTGTGACAGGGGTCAGTCGAAATGTCAAACAAACACCTGTCAGCCAGTCGTCTGTGACAAGGTGGGCAATCACACACACGACTTTCATTTTGTATAGGTTTTGTCTCACACACTTGGCTCTAAGTCGCGAAGTACAACGCATGCACTTGCCCATGTCCAACTCTTCCGATCTCATCTGAAACCGATTACTACAAAAGATGACAAGTCTTTAAGCTGAATGTAAATGTAATAACACAATCCACATGGAGGTTTGCATAATATTCCCAAAATGGAGACGAGTTCCCACAGTGCAGCTCTGTCAACAGTTTTACAGCAACACAGCATGACAACTGCAATTACTTATACACTCACCCACACACACTCAAACACACAACACATTCACATAGCATCCACACAGGCTGACATTTAATCCTTAATTGCATGCAAATTTCATCTTGCAGCTCCTTTAGTGTGCAGGAACTGTTGCTGGTGGACTCGCAGGGGACTAAACAACACACACACCACCACAACAAAACATTAAAGAGCTGCACCAGTGCACACTGATAACTGTTATGTGAAAAAAAGGATCAGATAACAGTTTTGAATCTCAACTCGGTCCATATTCTTAATGCTCACCTGAAACATTGGTTTTTTAATATATTCTCTGCTATAACAACCTAAAGTTCAATAACACTAAGAGCAGCGCAGCATCTTATTTCATAAATTTGTATTCATATAGAGCTTACTATTACTAAAATACACTTAGGAGAATTGGTGGGAATATTTGATTGTTTAATCAATCACAAAAAACAGCCAATTTACAAAATGGTTGTACTGTGTCCATACATGGTACATGAATACACATCAAGCTGTGAAAGACAAGGAGTGCAACAACAAAGTCAAACTAGAACAATCACTTCCGTTCTGGTGTACGGGGCATTCCCTAAAGATGCTACAAGAACTTAAATCAAGTGATGTTATATTCAGAAAACACATGTCTAAGGTCAGTCATCATCCACCTGGACAACTGGTTTAACACTTCACAATAATCCCACTAAGGGCGGAGAACAACCCACCAAGCCAGGCCAAAACCGGCATACAGCGGGCTTTAATGATCCTTCTCGTAGCACAACAAGGATGGGACATATATCCAGGACTCTGTTAGAGGACACAGTACTATGCTGTGGACGCTGATGTTATCGATTATCCAAAAGCCCTGGACCTGCCTAGTTGGTTGAACGCAATTAGCGCGTGCATCAATGGTATCAATGTAATGGACACGTGACAAAAAATTAACTATGGAGCAGACAAATGGAATAAAAATGTGGACATGATGTAAAGATGGATGCATGAATATGAATGGCGATAACATGAGACAGGGGTATGCTAATTCAATGGATTAGATGTGTCGACATGGACATGAGACATGGATAGATGGTAACAATGGTGACATGGATATAATAGATGGATGGAATGGATAGGATACTGATGATACTGGATTGCATAGACAATGGATGGTAATAGGAATAGGATGGATGGCGATCACGTGAGATACGAATGGATGGATGAATCTAGCGATGGATGGTGATGGTGGATGGTGTGAATTGATACGAATGCTCTAGATAGTAGCAATACATGATGGAATTCGATGGATGGAATGCAATGCACTCATTGGTGTGGAATTCCACTAGATGGATACAGATGGTAATAATATGAAATGCCATGGGATGATGATATAGATGATAACTTGCATAGGATGCAATGGACAGGACGATGACTTCATGTAGATGCAATGCAATGATGACTATACTATGGATGGATGGATGGAATATGTTCTCGACATACATTGATTGGAAATGGAATGTGTGATGCATGTCACATGCATAGCATGAATGGCAATATCGTAATGCGAATGAATGGATGGATGGATCGGATGGATTCAGCAATAGCATGTCATGAATGACTCATGGATAGGAATAGACTTTCTATGGATATGGATGGTGCAGATGGATTGATGATAGATAGAAATGACACTGGATGTGATGGATGGATGCGATGCAATGGAATAACATGATGATCGTGATGGATGCATAGTCACAAATACGGATTGGACTGAATAGAACATGGAATGCAATATGGTGACATCTGTCACATGACATGATAGCAATCGAAATACAGCATAGGGCTGGATATCTATGTGTCTATGGCATGGATATGGATGACAAAGTGGACATCCATGGATGGATGGATGTGATACCATACGACCACTACTACAAACTGTGGGGATGGATGGATGGTGGTGTGATTGAAATGACCTGTGATGGAGGGATGAGATCTACATGAAGGTGATACTGTGTTCTACAATGATGGATAAGCTATGACATGAATGGATTGCGGGTGCCATGGATCAATGAATGAATGGATAGCACATATGATTGATAATGGAAAACACAATTGATGCTCTCACAATACGATAGATGAAGATAAGATGGATAATATGGAATATGCCATGGATGTACATGGAATTCGTTACAATGATGGCAGTGGATGGAATGGTTGAATGGCATACATGGTAGGATGACATAGATGGATGATAAATATAACATGGAATACACTACCCTTTAACGATGCACATGGAATGGATGAATGGATGACAATGGATATGGATATGAATGGAATGACATGGATGCTCGATATTGATGAATGGATGGATGGATGGATGGATAAACGGATACATGGATGGATGGATGGATGGATGAATGGATACATGGATGGATGGATGGTTGGATGAATGCATGGATGGATGGATGCATGGATGGATAGATGGATGGATGCATGGATGGATGAATGCATGGATTGATTGATGGATGCATGGATGAATGGACATACATATGATGTGAAGTGGATGGATAGAGGATATATGGTTGCATGGATGGATGAATGGATACATGGATGGATGGATGGATGGATGGATGAATGGATACATGGATGGATGGATGGATGGATGGATGGATTGATGCATGGATGGATGAATGGATGCATGGATGGATGGATGGATGAATGGATGGATGCATGGATGGATGAATGGATACATGGATGGATGATAGATGGATGGATGGATGAATGGATGAATGGATGCATGGATGGATGGATGCATGGATGGATGGGTGCATGGATGGATGATAGATGGATGGATGGATATATGGATGCATAGATGGATGAATGGATGGATGGATGCATTGATGGATGGATGAATGGATGAATGGATGGATGGATGCATGAATGGATGGGTGCATGGATGGATGGATGCAAGAATGGTTGGATGCATGGATGGATAGATGCATGGATGGATGAATGGATACATGGATGGATGGATGCATGGATGGATAGATGGATGCATGGATGGATAGATGGATGCATGGATGGATGGATGGATGAATGCATGGATAGATGGGGGATGCATGGATGGATGGATGCATGGATGGATGCATGGGGATAGATGGATGCATGCATGGATGGATGGATGGATGGATGATGGATGCATGGATGGATGGATGGATGCATGGATGGATAGATGGATGCATGGATGGATAGATGGATGCATGGATGGATGGATGGATGGATGAATGCATGGATGGATGGATGGAGGATAGATGCATGGATTAGAAGGTGGATTAGTAATGCATGGATTGGACGTGTGTGTTTGTGATGACTGATGGATGGGTGTGGATGAACGGATACATGTGGATGGATGGCATGGATGAAGATGGATATCATGGATGGATGAATGCATGGATTGATTGATGGAATTGCGATAGCATGGATTGCATGGATGGATGTGGATGCACTGATGATGTTATCTTTGGGATGGATGGATGGGATATATGGATGCATGGATGATAATGAAAAAATGATGCATGGATGAATGTGGATGCATGGAGACGATGGATAGGATGGATGTTCGATGGATGAACGGATACATGGATGGATGATGGATGGATGAATGTGATTAATGGATGGATGTTGGATGATGCATGGATGGTGGATAGGATGGATGGATGCATGGATGAGGATGAATGCATGGATTGTAATTGATGGATGCATGGATGCATGGAGATATAAATGGATACATGGATGATGATGATGGATGGACATGGTCTTCATATGATTGCATGGATGGATGAATGGATGCATGGCATGGATGGAATGAATGGATACACAGGATATGGATGGATGGATGGGGATGGATTGATGCATGGATGATGCATGAATGGATGGGATGCATGGATGGATAGATGCATGGATGGATGAATGGATACATGGATGGATTATAGATGGACTGTGGATGGATAGTAATGATCATGGCTACTGAATGGATGCATGGATAATGGATGGATGGATGGATTGAGATGCATGATGGATGAATGATACATGGATGGATGATAGATGGATGAATGGATGAATGGATGCATGGATGGATGGATGCATGGATGGATGGGTGCATGGATGGATGAACGGATACATGGATGGATGATAGATGGATGGATGGATAGATGGATGGATGGATGGATGGATGAACAGATACATGGATGGATGGATGGATGGATGAATGGATTAATGGATGGATGGTTGGATGAATGCATGGATGGATGGATAGATGGATGGATGCATGGATGGATGAATGCATGGATTGATTGATGGATGCATGGATGCATGGATGAATGGATACATGGATGGATGATAGATGGATGGATGGATATATGGTTGCATGGATGGATGAATGGATGCATGGATGGATGGATGAATGGATACATGGATGGATGGATAGATGGATGGATTGATGCATGGATGGATGCATGAATGGATGGGTGCATGGATGGATAGATGCATGGATGGATGAATGGATACATGGATGGATGATAGATGGATGGATGGATATATGGTATTGCATGACATGATTATGGATTGTTCGTATGCATGTAGTGAGGGATGGATGGATGAATGGATGGATGCATGGATGGATGAATGGATACATGGATGGATGATAGATGGATGGATGGATGAATGGATGAATGGATGCATGGATGGATGGATGCATGGATGGATGGGTGCATGGATGGATGAACGGATACATGGATGGATGATAGATGGATGGATGGATAGATGGATTGATGGATGGATGGATGAATGATGCATAGATGGATGAATGGATGGATGGATGCATTGATGGATGGATGAATGGATGAATGGATGGATGGATGCATGAATGGATGGGTGCATGGATGGATGGATGCATGAATGGATGGATGCATGGATGGATAGATGCATGGATGGATGAATGGATACATGGATGGATGATAGATGGATGGATGGATGAATGGATGAATGGATTGCTGGATGGTGGATGCATGGTAGGATGGTGCATGGATGGATGAACGGATACATGGATGGATGATAGATGGATGGATGCATGGATGGATGGATGCATGGATGGATGGGTGCATGGATGGATGAACGGATACATGGATGGATGATAGATGGATGGATGGATAGATGGATGGATGGATGGATGGATGCATGAATGGATGGGTGCATGGATGGATGGATGCATGAATGGATGGATGCATGGATGGATAGATGCATGGATGGATGAATGGATACATGGATGGATAATAGATGGATGCATGGATGGATGGATGCATGGATGGATGGATGCATGAATGGATGGGTGCATGGATGGATGGATGCATGGATGGATAAATGGATGCATGGATGGATGGATGGATGGATGGATGCATGGATGGATGGATGGATGCATGGATGGATAGATGGATGCATGGATGGATAGATGGATGCATGGATGGATGGATGGATGAATGCATGGATAGATGGAGGGATGCATGGATGGATGGATGCATGGATGGATGCATGGATGATAGATGGATGCATGCATGGATGGATGGATGGATGGATGGATGCATGGATGGATAGATGGATGCATGGATGGATAGATGGATGCATGGATGGATGGATGGATGGATAGATGAATGCATGGATGGATGGAGGGATAGATGCATGGATGGAGGGATGGATGCATGGATGGATGGATGCATGGATGGATGCATGATGATGGATGGATGGATGGATGGATGGATGAATGGATGGATGGATGGATGAATGCATGAATGGATGGAGGGATAGATGCATGGATGGAGGGATGGATGCATGGATGGATGCATTGATGGATGGATGAATGGATGGATGCATTGATGGATGGATGAATGGATGCATAGATGCATGGATGGATGGATGCATGGATGGATGGATGGATGCATGGATGGATAGATGGATGCATGGATGGAAAGATGGATGCATGGATGGATAGATGAATGGATGCATAGATGCATGGATGGATGGATGCATGGATGGATGCATGGATGGATGGATGGATGGATGGATGCATGGATGGATAGATGGATGCATGGATGGATAGATGGATGCATGGATGGATGTCCAACAGAAGTGGCAGATATTTATATAAACAAAAGAGCCAAAAAAAGACTAAATAAATATTAATGATATCTGTTTGTGGAATCCTTCAGCTTTACCTGTAAGTTAGGTAGATGTTCCCATCCAAGCCAGGTTTACAAAAGATAAAATCATGATCTGCTGCGAGTCCTTCATTAACACAGCTGTTAACACTTTTCTGTCTAAATGTAATTCCAATGTCTGTCCAACAAAAGCGATTCAATCCCTTCTTACCTTCCCTCTAAATTGGTCCTGTGTCCGTCCAGCTTTGAACAGTGGAGGACACATTTCCTGCTTCAATGCTCTGCAGAAGGTGTGTGTAGCAGTTTTAGAGAAAACAATCAGCCCTGTGTGTTTGGCTCAGGGAAGGAACATGTCACTCGGGGAAAGTGTGTCCTGTTTGGCTTTTAATAGAGTTTTGAAAACAGTGGAGGTTTGTTGCACAGAGTCATTTGATTTAGCCAACAAATTCTTCTGACTTATGATGAGCTTTTTCTTTACTTGGCCTTATCAACTCCAAGCATTGGCTTACTCAAGGTGTTTGGGAACATTACGACAGCTGTAGATTATTGGGTCTGGTTGTCTTTGACTATATCAGGATAGTGTTTCCCATCATTATATTGGAGGGCCGCCTTGCCCCTTCAATGACTCCCTCCACCCCCTCCAGACGGTCGATCGCAACAGAAGTCATTTAAGGTTACCTTTCCAATATAAAACAGGCCTATACATTGTCCTTTTATTAAACAAAGTGATCTTGTTATTATTTATGTTATTTTTACAACACTATGTAATTTTTTTCTGTATCACTCGTGGTGGAGTGTGCTCTCACCAGTAGACTCAGACCACGCTGGAAAAGATGTCGCAACCACCTGCAAATCACGCTAAAATATCTGCGTTTTTTAAACGCCTCCAGAGCTGTGGGGATAGCAGCACTGACTCACCTGGGAGTAGCAGCCATAACTCTCCAACTCCGTGTCTACGTCGTAGAAAATAGCCTAAGTACTTCAGACCCCGCCCCACATCACCAGGTGACAGGTCTTGACCCGCCCGGCTTGGCTGTCAGAGGGGAAATATTCCCCCTGGCTGTAGAAGACAGATCTTAGTAAGTAAGTATGTAAATACAAACACTGTATTGGGTCACAGCAGTGAATTATGGTGTTCCGATCACTTCCATGGCTGCAGGTGTGGAGAATCTTGACTGTCCTGACCTCAGCCTTCTTGAACACCTTTGGGATGAATTAGAGCAGAGGCTGCAGTTCTGGTTTTCTCATCTAACTATGAACAAACTCCTAAACTTTAGAAGATGTTTACAGAATAGTTAAAGTTGATATCGCTGCCAACGGTGGGTCCATCAACTAACTGGACGTTAGAGAATTATGATAAGATGTCATCATAGTTCATGTAAATGTAAAAGTAGACGGAAAAATACTTTTGGCAGTATAGTGTATGCAATGGATAAAGAAAGAGAGATGGAGAGAAACAGATATAAATACATAGATACAGATACATAAAGAACGAGGAAGAGATTAATAACGTTACATAACGTTATTAACGTTGGATGTTACATACTTTCTACATTTTTAGCTGTTCATTATTTTAATGTGTTTTCTCTCATTGTTTTTTTTTTTTTTTGAGACAGCATCCTCCACACTTATTGGCAGCCCTGGTAAAGATGTGTGAAAAGCTTTACAACAAATTCATCCTCTGTTGCAGCAGCAAATTCCCACATTAATAAAATTGCATAATCACTGATGCAACAGTTAATTTTTAATTTGAATCCATGGTAACAATAGATTTTTAAAAGGACAGTTATTAGGAATACATAAAGTGAATTAAAACTGATTCAGCTCCAGTATGTATTTATTAAAGTTTAACTCCCGAAGGTGTCGGAAGCTGGTTGTGGAGGCAGTTTACTTGACTTAAACTTACTGTGCTGTGGACTAGTATTTTCCCCTAACAGATTTATTGTGTTTTTGCTTTTTTTTTTGTCACACCTACATGTTTCAGATCATCAAACACATTTTTATATTTGATAAGGAGGACCCAGGTAAACACAAAAGGCTGTTTTCAAATGATGATTTTATTCATTTAAGGGGAAAAAGCTATTTAAACCCACCTTGCCCTCTAGGAAAATGCAATTTCTTTCCTTGTTGAATCATGAATTAACTGTGATTTTTTGAAAGCTGAGCTGAATTTCAAGAGTCGACCCCCAGGCCTAAATATTACCGGACCTGCAGGTATAATAAATCTCTGACGACTAAAAAGATCTCAAAAAGCAACACATATCTTAAAATAAATTCCACATGAACCAAAGGGAGAGCCATAATCCACAACTGGAGAAAACATGCAGCAGTCGTAAGCCTTCCCAGGAGAGCCCGATCAACCAAAATTACTCCAAGAATTTACTGATGATTCAGCCAGTAGGTTACAAAGCACCCCAGAACAACAGCACTGAAAGTCTCGCTGCCTCAGTTAGAGGTCAGGGGTCATGATTCAACAATGAAAAAGAGAGTCTGGGCGAAAATGGCCTTAATGGGAGAGTTTTACAGCCAGAACCACTGCTGACCCAAAAGAACACAACGGTCTGCCTCATATTTGCCAAAAAAAACCAAAAACATCTGGATGATTCTGGGCATTTTTCTGTGGACTGATGAGACAAAGCTGGACCTTTTAGGAAGGTGGGTGTCATGGTACATTGTATATAAGACTAAGTCAGCATTTCACAAACACAGCATCATACCTATAGTCTAGTGCTGGGCGATATGGAAAAAACCATATTTCACGATATAGACTATTTTATATCACAATAACGATATATATCACGATATACCCCCAATTTTTCTGTTATTCTCTGAAAAATATGACAAAATAATATCATTGCTTACTTTTTTCCAACTTTACTTTAAAGTGACGTTTTACTGAGCCCGTGAGGGGACATGGGGGATTTTGTTTTCTTTTGCGTCCCCAGGCAATACTTTTGCGTTCGCTCGCAAAAGTTGTTAATCACCTTGAGAAAGCTGTGCATTTTGGAACAGCAGCACATTTGACAAACTGCTTACAAAACAAACAGCACTGATATGGCATTGATATGGTTTATTTGTCATATGCAGGTTAACACGCAGTCAACAATGCAATTTAATGCTTAGGATAAGAAGAACCGTTCAAATCACGCTAAAAACAAAAGCACTAATGGCGTGCAAAAAAAAGTACACATCATGCAGCAGCAATAAGCTAATAAAGTGTCACAGATGTGGTTTCGTGCAGCATTATTGTCCAGAGTTCAGTAGTTTGACAGCTTGTGGACAATAACTGTCTTTAAGTCTGATTGAAGATCCTTTTATTTAAGGCCAATTTCAAAATAAAACTCCCCCATGTCCCCTCGCGGGCTCCGTAACGTTTAACTGAACTGTCACAAATGAGAAAAATAGATTTTAGCAATATTAGCAATATAAGTGTATCAAATGACAATAGATGAGGCTGAGGTAGAGCTGCAGTAGCAGCTTCTGGAACCCAAAATGTATCTAAATCACAGACGTACCCTCTCTTTTTGGTTAAAGAGCTTCTTCTTGGGCTGCCTGCGTACCTGTCTCTGTTTGTTGCAACCCCGGGTATGAGACTTCAGCCTCTGGCGTCTCCATCTTTCAGCACTCATGAGTTAAATAACGTAAAGCATGTCGCAACCCGGCGTGTGAGTCACATAATGTAAAGCAGCGTCAAGTCGCAAAACCACAAGACGGAGCTTCTTTGCGAAAAACCTATTTTTTATTCTTGTTTATCACATATATAAACTGAGTGTATGCAAAGTGACAACAGTACTACATTCATCGTAGCCTACTTTATGAAATATTTGCTTGAATAATTGATAAAATTATGTTAGAAACGATAGAAACGATAGAAGAGAAGTAGCACAATAGACACTTTTCTATCGTCCCCACAATATGTACTGCCTTATCGCCCAGCACTACTATAGTCAAACATGGTGGTGGTGGTGTGACGCTCTGGGGCTCCTTTGCTTCCTCAAGAACTGGATGACTGGTTTTAATTGATGGAATCATGAACTTTGCTCTGTACCTTCCTACAGGAGAATGACCAGTTATCAATACATGACCATAAGCCCAATCACATTTTGGTTCTCCAACAGATCAATGATCCAAAGCACAGTAGCAAGGCCACCTCTGAATGACTGAAAAAAAGCTAAATGAAGTTTTGGAGTGGCCTAGCCAAAGTCTGGACTAAAATCCTATTCAAATACTGTTGTTTGACCTTCTGGGACCTTCTTGCAACTCCAACTTTACCACAGAGCAGCCCTTCGAAACATAAGGAAACTATTCAAAAAAATTAAAAAGTGCAAAATTGAAAAGCATCCGTCTTTTCTTTGGAAACAAATTAATCACAAATATTTCCACACTGAGGACTTTTCTGCAAATGTTCCTTCTCGATATCTCGCATTTTCAGCTGTTGCAGTTACTACATTGTTGTTGGTAAGTCTGCTTTCTTCAGTATTTAAAAAAAGGCTATGAGAACAGCCTGATGGCCTAAACTGTGTTTTTCCTTAATGATGCAACACAAACCCTTTTTAGACTCTTATCTTCGCTCCACTGGAAAACAAAATAAGCAGAAAAGCAGCATTTCTGTGAGCGCCTCTGGTTTTATTTGTCTCCTCTAGCAGCTCAGTTCTTTTCCCTCCTTTATTTCTGAAAGTCACTTCTCCGTTCCTTTGCAGGGTCTGACCAAAGTGAGGCGCGCCGGTCGGTGCTGTGAGGAATGTGCTCCGGCCAAAGGAAGCTGCCTGTACCAGGAGGCAGTTCGTTACCATGGAGACATGTGGAACAGCACGGGATGCGAGTTCTGCACCTGTAACCGTGGTCAAGTCCTCTGTCGGAGGGCCGAATGTGGTCGTGTTGAATGCCCGCAGGTGAGCCTGAAGGAAGATGTTCATTAGTAGTAGTTTGTGGCCAGAAAGGACTGAAATGGGCTAGTTTCAGGAGGAAGACTTGCTTATTCCCTTATTTGCCTCATCTAAAGAGATCTCTGCAAGTTGTTTCTTCTTTTAAGCTTCCTTCAAATAAGGGTGAAAGTACAAGATTTTCTGTCTAAAGAGATACACTACAGATTGAAAAGGCTTCAGGCAGAAACTCTTTTTGTACATCTAGGGCCTGATCTTCAAAAGGTTTGCGTGTACTAAACCGCACGCAAACCTGTTTGCATCCGCAAAGCTGATCTACAAATGACATGGTAATCGGATGGCGTGTGCAAAATCAGCAGAACTGCGCAAACATTTTAGCGTGTCTGCCTTCATGAATATGTAGAGCGCATGATAATGACCCAAACACGCAAATTTATGGGAGGAGGATATGCACTGCGATTTTCCAAACCTGAAAGGGATAGCGTGTGAATTTAGCACGTTTGAAATTCTAACTCAGTCAGTCAGTCAGTCAGTCATTTTCTAGCGCTTATTCCATAGTGGGTCACGGGGGAGCTGGTGCCTGTCTCCACCAGTCTATGGGCAAGAGGCAGGGTACACCCTGGACAGGTCGCCAGTCCATCGCAGGTTAACACACAAACAACCATGCACACTCATTCATACACCTAAGGGCAATTTAGATTGACCAATTAACCTAACAGGCATGTCTTTTGGACATGCTGCAAGGCAACAGTGCTACCAACTGCGCCACCGTGCAGCCATTCTAACTGTGACGCAAAAATGTCTGCTGTCTTTGGTCATAAGGAGGCATAGATAAAATGACAGATGATGTGGAGAAATAATCTTCTGTACATGTGCCAACAGATTTGGGTTGGAAAAAATAAAATTAATAAAAATAGATGAGAATAGAGGATTCAGTCTAGGATTATCTAAGCTGTGATTTGGAGCCAATCACAAACGTCATGATATAGAAACTCCTTGAAACACTTTTTTCTTGCGTCTTGATAATTTCAGAATAACATCGCTGTCAGTGATCATCTGCTGAACGAGCACAAAGATCATGGCAAATACAAACATTAATGATCAAGTGTGCACACCCTGTTGACTGTAGTCGCACATCAAGCAAACGACACACTTTGCTTTGATGTTGATAATATAATTAATAGGAAAGAAATAAAGACGTTATAGGGCAGATTAAATCTTTCAGTTGCAAACTAGATGCTAAAATCACTTCTTAGCAGGTAAAAAATAATCATTGAAAGGCAGCTTTTCCATGTGGTGACAAAGACAGTGAATGCTTTAACCTTGTCACTTAACAAAACACATTGCTTTATTGACAGTAACATTATGTCAATGCAGGGCAATCAGAGCTGGATCAGTTTGATTTCATTGTTTAAATTGACATAACTATGGGGATGCAGGGGAGGGTTTTTTAAATCTAAGTGATATTTTCTCATCAAGTGGGAGAGAAATTAACTCACAACAAGAGAAAATTCTGGACTTTGTGTCTTTATAAGTTTTATTCAAAGAGGCATTTCTGGGTTTGAAGACCCTGTCACTGACAAGTCCAGTGAAGCAGAGCCCAGAGCACAGTTTAACAGACAGTATTTAAACAGTATGTTGGTGTTACCTCAACTTAAAAGAGTTTTGGGAGACATGGTTCCTCTAGACCCCCACCTGGGGTCAGAGTTAACAACTTAATTATGACGGAGCGGATCTATCCTGCTCTTCCTCAGACACAAACCCTCCAGGATGGGTTTTAAACCATTAAACTTCTGGTAATGGTTTTAACAGACCAAGTCCTCTATAAGTACTAACACAGAGGTCAGAGGAGAGAAGTAAATGAAAGTTCACAGCACTTTGGAAATACTTTTGGGCACTAAATAAAATTAATATTCATAACAACCTCCTTTCTTCTGATTACAGGATAATCACAACTAAAAGGAAAATTCTTCAAAACCATCACCTTAGATTATAATCAAAGTAAAAAAAAAAAAAAACAAAGACAACACTTTAAAATAAACATCAAAATCAAAAAGAAAAATAAAGAATTATTCCAATCTTTATTAACCAGGACCAAATTCCAAGAGGAACCCATATTTTTATTCAGTTGAGCCGTCAGCAACTCCTAATTTATCATGGATACTTATCATGTTGTTAGACACATTAGGAATAAAGTTACAACAGTGTTCCCTAATTAAATGACAAACACCACCCCTCTCAGCTAAGAGGTAATCCAAAGCCATCCTATTTTGCAAACTCATAATTCTTATATCCTGCTGCTCCTTGGTCAGAACAATGTAACCTTCCTCAGATAAAACAGTAATATTTCCTAACTAAACTAACAACTCATAACTAGGAATAAGTGTACCCAAAATCCCTTTCATATATAGAATCCTAGCTCTCTTTTGCCGTTTGTCTATCTTTCTAATAATAGAGTGATTGAATCAAAAGTAGTGACTGTAGGTAGTAAATAACTAAATAACATACTCCAGACCCATTAGGAGGCAGATACAGATATGATCTATTTCCACACATCCAAACCATGTTCTTAGGACACGAGTACCCATCTCTACTAGGGAAAGTAACAAGAACCCTGGTTAATTTATCTGCCTGGCTATTCAATTCACTTCCTTTCGGTAAGGCTGTAAGATTAAGAGTTAACACAAAAGGATCTGGGACCAAAGATCCTGAAATGGTATAGGAATCAGTTCTGATAGGACATGACTGAAATTTATGTCTATTGGTTAAAGCACATGAAACAGATATAATAGTTTTGCAACCCTCTGTCTTTCCAAGGAAATAAGGTGTGTTTTCCTCTGCAATACAAATATCTAGATCTTATTAATTCCTATTACCCCTAAATGCTATAATGAATTCCTGTAGTCCGCACATATTAA
Source organism: Crenichthys baileyi (assembly GCA_036173005.1). Taxonomy (NCBI): domain Eukaryota; kingdom Metazoa; phylum Chordata; class Actinopteri; order Cyprinodontiformes; family Goodeidae; genus Crenichthys; species Crenichthys baileyi. Next base: position 1,178,217 of record JAHHUM010001449.1, on the reverse strand, counting down.
ATTAGTCCTCACTAGAAAATCTACTAACATTTCTGCTTTCCTTACAATGTATTCTCACCCAGGAAAATAACCTCCACAAGCTGGTTATGTTGCCAATCTGGAAAGAAATATAGCTCGTAAATAGAATTAGTTCACTAGGAACAGGTCGCAAAATGGTTGATCATTATTATTCATGTTTGGAATCAAACAACAGACTAAACAACTGTCATTCCTCATTTCCTCACAGTTGGATGCATCAAGGGATGTATCCCTCTTCGATCACTGATGAGTATTATTAAGATAATTAACTCAGATTAGTCACTACATTGTCTTAGTCTGTCCCGAAAAAGGTTTTCCCCAAATAACACAGGAGTAATAAAAACTTGCAATAACCAAATCATCAGCATCAGAACATAATCATCCTTCCATATAGCTGGCATCGTTACCTTGAAGTGTGAATGTCCCCTTTCTTCTGGTACTGAAAACAACAGTTTTTTTTCGCCAAAGAAATAAATCATAAACAAAATTATAGAATCCTGCTGCCTCTCCAGTAGGTGGCTTCTTCTGCAACATTCAAAGCTTCCGCTGTTACTCAAAATAGGACAGGTGGGCAGTGTCGTAAGAAAACTCCTCTAGGTAGGAGGTTCAGACCAGATGCTGCTCAGGTGGTGTTCCATGAACACACTTCCAGTGTAGCATAGACCAGGTGTCCACATTCTGCTAAACCTTGACAACGGTGTAAGGATCTGATATGGGCCAATGCAGGCATCTGGACTTCAACTTGTGTTCTCCCTGGAATCAAGGAGTGGAGTTTGGAAGTAGTCTGGTTTTCACGCAATGCAGTCTTTCCAATCTATGAAACTTGAAAAACAACAGTGAGGACAGGTTTTTGACAAGATAAAACAAATTCCTCTCTTCACCAAGATGTGGAAGGTATAAATCTTAGCAATATCCCCATGCCCAATTAAGACGCCTGTCAAACAGCAACTTCAAAAGATCTCGATCATAAATGAAAGACATAGGAGAGCCTTCACAACCCTTGGCTAATTTTTGAATTTCAAAGTCCCATTCTCAAGCCTAGGTCTTAATTACATTAACTTCATCATGAACATCCAGTCAAAACCAAAAAGAATTAAATCTTCTCCTCCAACCTAGTATACTAGCAGTGACCATCAGCTAATTATTCTGATATTAAAAACATGTGACATATATGTTTGAGGGAAGGCCTGACTTCAGTCAATTATTTTCCATAGTTTCAGAATACCCAAAGCAATTTCAAATGGTCTTAATCTGTGGAGATGTACAATTTCACAATAAGAATCAACACCATACTTTCAGACAGGTTTTCAGAATGTTATCTTAAGGAGCTATGCGCCATTTAGTATAAACAAGTACAACGTCTCTTCAACGCATTGTCACTAAGTCCTCTTCACTTGAGGTATGAGCTACCCTTTTTCCCATGAGTGCTAACATGTTTAATTCTATGTTACTTCATTCTTTGATTCCTGAGCATTACACACTCTTCCTGGCGGCAAGGTCCAACGTAGTAAGCGACAATCCAGCAAAAGGTATGAAAAACTTCTAGTAATCAGGATTACATCACAATGTCCTTACTATAAATGACCAAAAGCAACATAAATAAAATCCAGATGTTTCTAACTAATTCAGTTCCCATTTCACAACAAAACGCAAACTTCAGTTGTTGTGCAGTTCATCCATGTCTCACTTAAGATTAAGTCACATCTCATCCTGTTTTGTCTTGTATGAAGAATGAGTATTAGGATTAATGGAAATCTAAATGTAATTTTGATGCATAAACTCTACAAAGTTTAATCTAATAAATAACTCTCACCAAATATGAAAGCTATGACTGATTCTTTTCAAAAATGTTCCTTACTTTTAGCATATCTGTAAACTGTCAGCTAGATTAATGGCACCAGGGTATGACTTTCAACCGAATAAATCACCAATTGACCTTTATGCAAAACTAATTCCTTCAAATTAGCTAAACAATTTCATTAACCTTTAATAGTAAAACACATAAATCTAAATGTCATGCTACATCCTTAGATTATTTATACAAAAAACTGTTAAGAGCAAACAATCACTAACAAGCATTTGATTCTATTGTCTCTTAAAAACAGTGTTGAAAACTCAGGAAGGGAAGTGCTGAGTGTTAACCATGAAGCAAAGGCGTGAACAAACCTGATAGAGGCAGTAGTCAGGCAGAACTAGCCTCTTATGGGCAGCCTATAGGCGGGACCCACGAGTTTCTTCATTCCAACCCATCTTAGTGTATCTTAAACGCTGGCAAAACCTGTTTAACACACCTAATTCAAAAACGAAGCTGCTTCTTATTCTCCTGAAAACTCAGGTTTTTAATCAATCTGGATTTAGAAACATTATTCTAGAACCTGGCATTATTATTTCATTGCAACACATAACAAACTTCAGTCAACAAAACATAAGAACAAAACTCAAGACAGACAAATGGCCAAATTTCCAAATTTGAAGCTTCAAGAATTCAAAGAAATTTTTAACAATCTCTTTTCAAAATATGTTTTCTCAGCCATATCTCGTAATGCTGTGATTGATCAATTTTGTTCTGACAATCTTCAGGATCCTTTTTAAAATGAGTGCACATAATCTCAAACAAGAGGTAACAAAGTTATTTATGAGGGCCCCATCTGCCCTCCCTCAAAACTTAACCCTTTAGGGAGTGTTAACCATAAACCTTCTGGTAATGGATTTAGAGTCATAACAGAACACTAATAAAAACACAGAGGTTAGAGGAGAAAGGTAAATGAAGTTCACAGCACTTTGAATTGAAAAGAATTTCCATAATAACTCCTTTCTTCTGATTACAAGATAATCACAACTAAAAGGAAAATTCTTATCATTACCTCTGAATTCTTCAAACACAGACTCTCAAAAAAACAAAAGAACCCGGTGAGTCTCCGAAAAGAATTAAAAGATCAAGGGAGGCAAACCTGTAATAAATTCATTAACAGACATGTTTGTCTGTTATATTGTTAATATTGATTGGCAGTTTGTTGCGTGTTACTACGTCGAGCAAGATAGGAGAAATTATCTTGTCATGACAACAAAAGTTAACCAAGTGTAACAGTCCAGAAAAGCAAGGGCTGAACGGAACAGAAGGTAAAAAATCAGCTACTGGATCAATCCCTGCATACCTCCAGCATCTGTTTGCCTTTCCTCTTGTTCCAGCCAGTAGAACACGATTTCATTTAAATTGGGCGGTCTGCACCTGTTTTGCACCTAATATCCATTGCATGCGCAATCTTTGAAGATCGCATGCAACATGCCCACTTATTGCACGTGCAATTTATTTATAGTACATGCAAATTAGCACGCGCCATTTGGGATCTTTGAAGATCAGACCCCTAATGTAGAGTCAAAGCAAAGCACAGCTAGACTCTCCATCAGTCTGAAGGGTACAGCGCCTTGGGGCCAATGTGGCCCAGTGGGAGAAGTAGTCATCTTGCAATCCAAAATTTGTGGATTTGATTCCAGTTTCCTCCTGTCACATGTAGATGTGCCCCTGGGCAAGGCACTTAACTAGCTTTGGAGCGGGAGACTCCCAGTGAGGGTTCTATCTCAGGACTTCAGCTCCAACAATGCAAACAAGGGCAAACAAATGAAATTAGCTCAAATGGTTGTAAGGTGAGGAGGAGTATAAAGAGAAGGCTGGGTAATAGGAGTTGTGGACCGTTCCTGAGCCTGAATTAACGCATTAACTGCAAATAATAAAACTGATCTGGTCTTTTCATACAGTAGATGATCCGATTAAGGATGATGCATCTCTCAGATCTTTGCTGGATTTGTTTAGTTTCTTTTTTAAAAAAAAAAAAAAGGACATGATTTTTTTACACATGGCCCGTTTCCCAAATAAAAAAAACCACTAAATATCTTGAAAACCTTTTAAGAAACTTTAATCGCCAATTCTATTTAAACACATTAAAAAAAAAATTTTCCCCTGGCTGCTTAAAAAAAAGAAATTACAAATATTTTAAAAATTTATTAGGGGAATTTTTAAATTTAAAGTGTTTTACAGTGCTCTGTTAAACTTCTGTGCAGAATAACTCAACAAACCTGTAGTACTGGTGGGCTGAGAGGATTTAGCCTGTGGATGCTGCCGTTTTTGGAGCTCGCTGTCTGTTTCTGTTTACAGTATACCAACTGGGACAATAAATCAATCAAAAGTTGTAACAATTTTCCCTTTTTTTTTTTACTTTTGACCCTTTTTATCTTGTTTTGGGGAAAACCCCCCGAACAGGTGCAAGCTTTTTCCTAAAACCAAGAAAAAAGAAAAAGGAATGAAAGATGGCCCTGTTTTTTAAAAGAAATGCATGTGTCGAACTTTACTTCAGGAGGTTCAGCTGAGCCTTTAACCTCAATGAGATTAAAGGGCCAAAATTCATTTTTAAATTTTCCCTGAATCAGGTTTAAACCATAAAAACGCAAAATGAAAACGGGAAAATGTAAGGCAAACAGCCCCCCAAAAACCCCCTTTTTTCCTAATTTAAAAAAGGCTTATTGAGGGGGGGGGGGAAAAGCTTTCCTTAGTTTTTTTTTTTTCCCCCATGTTCCTAAATTTTTTTTTACATTTTGCCCCCCGGCCAGGGGGAACTGAAGTAAAAAAAAAAAAAAAAAATTAATGGTTGGGGGGTTTTTGTCACGATAATAAACTTAGTTTAAGATGCAGAAATTAAAAGGGGCAAAGGGGAACAAATGAAAAAAAGCGGGGGTTTAAAAATGTGCTGCTCGGTCCAAAAAAAGAAAGAATTAACCCGACAGCTACGAGGCTTTCCTTCTGTGCTTCACATATAATGATCTTATTACGTGGCTTTCATTTTTAAAATTTAAAAAACCAGACTTCACTTTTAAATTAAAACCCCAAAGATAGGGGGGAAAGGGGGGGAAATACGGGTTTTTTTGGGACAGTTTTAAGCAACTCCAAAGATTCTTTAAGGTCAATAACTGGTGTTTCCATTATTTATTCTGAATGTCTGCTTTAAGGTGGGCAGGAATGAAGCTGATTTAATCAAAATTCCCTTTAATGTCCCCTCCCTGGGGAAACCCCGATAAAAACCCCATTAATACCCTTTTGGGGGTTGGATTTTAAATTTTGTTAATTTCCCATTAACTGTAAGTAGCATAACTGGCACTTGTCCAGCCCTGAAATGAACAAGGTCACTTTGCTAAGAAGATCATAGCTTTTTCAGTTTTAAAAACGTGTTGTGAATGTTTTCGTGCACCCTTTTTATAACCTTCGAAAAAGGGGTTATGGGTTTTAATGACTTTTTTTCAGTAAAAAAATGGGCCCAGAAGAAGGGCTAATTTTTTAAGTTAGGTTTATGATCGTTAGACTAATCCCGAAATTTGCTTCCCCAAAACTAAACCCTACCGTTTTTTAAACCTTCTGACTTGTGATCAACCTTTTAAAGGCCAAGGAAAAGGAGCATAACAAACTCAAACTTTATTTGGTTATGTTAAGGCAGGTTTATTTAAACAGCACATTTCAGCAACAATTTTTCAATGGCAACTTTGCCAGTGTTTCCCTTTTTTACCAGGGGTTTGAAAATTGGGTTTTAGGGCCGGGTTTTGAAGACATCTGAAACATGGAGGATTTTATTTTTTGGGAATAAAATTCAAACGTTAAACGGGCCCAAAACTGTCTTAAAAAACAGCTTTTGGATAAAATATTGAGACAAAAAAAAAGGGAGGAGCTTTTTTCACATCCCTTTTTTATGCCCAAAATGTGTTTTTGGTTGGATACAGCTTTTTGGGGTTGCTGGATTTTGATATTAAAGCACGACTACCCCTACCTCTAAATTTTTTAGTAAAAAGGAGGTTTAAAGCAAATAAAATTCCCAGGCCTTTTAAAAGTTTAGTTCAAAGTTCACAACAAAAGGGGGTTTGTTAACCTGTTGACCGTAGCAAACAAGGCACAAGCATTATTAATGTATTTGTTGATAATTAGAGCATTTCTCCACGAAGATTTCTTCTTACCAGAGACAACCTCCACCTTAATGGGAGCAATGGGAGCAACTTCAGACTGGAAGTCATCTACTAGCCCCCAATTTCCCTGATTTTACGAACAAAGAGAGGGGGAAAGAGTAAACAGGGTTTAAAGGGTTTCCGTTTCACTGCCCTTTAGAAAATATTTTTCCCTTTAATATTCTTATCTTTGGCAAATTTCCCCCAATCATAGAAATGATGCTTTCTAAGATTACAGAAAAGTGGTCAGAAAGGGCAACATCAATTACAAAGATCCTTACTGACGATTGAGACCAAGACATGTCCCCTTTTTTGTGTTGGCTGTTTAACATGTTGAGTCAAACTGAAATGTTTCACATAATGCTTTTGCCCCTTTGTCTTGAGGGTTGTCAACATGGATGAAGAAGTCTCCCACAATAATTTAAAAAAATCCCTAATCAACACATTAACGGGCCGAAGGTCTTGATATCTTGGGAAAAATTTTTGCTTTTGGGGTTTTTTTTTTGGGGGCCCCTTAAAAATTCATAAAAATAAACTTGAGCCCCGGGGTTTTTAAACCCCGGACGGCCACATATTCAAAAGAGTCAAATATGCTCAGGGACACCTTTTAAAATGTTAGTGAATCATGAAACAAACTGGTCACCCCTTCCCCTCTCCCATGTGCCCTGCTCTCACTTAGTTGCTAGTTGGTTTTTTGTATTTTTTGTTTAGTTTTTTCTTAAAATTTTATGCCCCGGGGATGTGGCAGCTGCTTTTATGGGTTTCATTGTAATTGGGGGCCCATCATTTCCCTCAGGACAGTGTTTTTAAACTGTGTGGTTAGTCACCTAGCAAGTTATTATTATGGTAATGGTAAAGAAAATTTAAAAAATAAAGGAAAATTTCTGTAAATTTTGACCCCCAAATTTAGTAAATTTTTAAAATGGGCCCCTTTTCTTGTTTTTTGTTTCTGATTTAGGAATCAGAGCTTGTTCATCTGTCGGGAAAGTGCTGTCCAGAATGTTTGTCTGCAAAACGGTCTTGTCTCTATGAGGGGAAATCTTACAAGGTACTTCTTTATGAGTAATTAAAATATGACATTAAATGATTGCAAATGAACATAATTAAAGTGGCTGAAGGAAGCAAGAAATCCAAACAATGTAGGTGTCTATAATCTGTTCTTGAAGACAAAAAAAGGTGTGAAATATTGTTGCATTTAAAGCTCCCATACAGCCAATAAATGAATGAACACAAACAGTAAAAAATAATTATGTAGTATGTTTGATTGATTATGTGTTTTATGGCAGATAAATCAAATTATATGAGGCTGTTTTGTCTGAGTTCTGTTTTCTTAAAATCCTGAAGGATTTCATTAATTTCATTACTAAAAGATAGGTATTGGACAACTACATTTTAGAGCCTAGATATTTTACAGTGTCAGTCAGTATGAAATCCAAGACGTTTGTCCAGAGTGAGCCCACAAACAGCAGCTGTCATCTCCAAATGGATTGCTATTTGTCTCCTTGAAGAAAGTATTTCACCATTAGTAAAAGAAAACAGATGCATTTGTGGTGGACTGATTACTGGTTATAATGCTCAAATGACCTTTAGATAACTAGATGGAAAGATAATGAGTTAGGATAATGAGCCACATTTATGTAAGACCTATCTTCGAGTTGATCTAAAGGCACAATAACAAGCAAGAGTTTCGCTTTTTTACCTAATAATAATTTGTTTGGCCCTGAATAAAAGGAGTTTTTGTTGCTCAATGGATCGATTTGTCCAGCATGAGCATCTGGCACTTGAAAATGGATTACAGGAGATTTTTTTTCAAGTTCAGACAAAGCTAAGGTAATGTGGATTAACCTAAAAGTGCTGTCTAATTTCTGTCTTCACAGGCCTATGCATTGATATATATTACTGGATTGGATATCAGGTGACTAACGTATGAAGCACATGCGCCATTGCTATGCATTGAGTCAGGACTGCTGCAGAAGCACAAACCTAGTTATTTTTAAAGGACAATAAAGTTGTATGAGTAGAATGACATGTGGTTTCACGGCTTGACTTAGATGTAATTCAGATGAAATGTATAAACATTAAATGTAATTTGGAGAAAATTCTAGAAAACATAAGTGATGTACACAAAATGCAAAAAGATGATAGGAGACATCAGCAAACTCCTGAAAAATATTACCCAAGGGAAGAAGATATAACAAAAATAGAATAGGTCCCAACACAGAACCCTGGAGCACTTCACACAACAAATCTGCAGAGTCAGAAATAAACTGGTTAGCCGAGACAATAAAACTCGTACCGGACAAATAAGACGAGAACCATGCAAGTACAGATCCTGTTAGACCAGCCAGATCACGCAATCTTCTCCACAGGATTTCATGAACTACAGTGTCATATGCCATAGAGAGGTCCAGCAAGACCAAAACAGTGCGTTTCCCAGCATCCGCAGACATCATAATTTCACTTGATACTTTGATCAGGGCAGTTTCCGTAGAATGGTGCTTACGGAAACCAGATTAAAAATGGTAGAAAATCTCAGAATTTTCTAAGAACAAAATAAATTGTTCGAAGACCACCTTCTCTTAAAGTTTGGACAAAAACGGAACTTTTGAAATAGGCCGGAAAGTACTTAACATAGTAGGGCCAAAATTGGATTTTTGGTTCCACAAAGGCCTGCTTGAAAAAAAAGCATGCCTTTCAATCAGGGTTAGAGAGGAACTGTGTACGGCGTGAGGCAGAGACGTGTGGTGCATACAGAAAACTCAGATCAAAACGTTCTAAAACGTTTCCTTGATTTTTTTTTTTTCGTAATATTGAAAAGGCCATAACTGGACTCCTACCATTAGTGACAACAACCTCTTATCCCATGTGATAACATTCATAAATGCTGACCCAAAAGCAGTTTGTTAAAATACCTGTCAGCTCATTAAATGTATCCTTTAAATAATGATTTTGTTTTTAGGTCTAATAACCATTAAAAAATTATCCGTGATCCTCAGATCTTAAAATATTAAATAAGTCTCTTCAATAGAGTTATTACACACGGAAATCTCAAAATTTAAATGGAGGATTCTAGCTTTATGTCATAGTTTTGTCTAAAATTTTGCTTCTCTCTGGTTTTAAGGATTTGGTGAAAAAAGTTCAATTTCCTTTTTACTGGCTTTTTACTTACGATAACAGTTTTTTTAACACATTTTTCTTAAGTCTTCTTCCTATTGATTGATCTGGACTGGTGACACATCTACGATTCAGACATGACGAAAAATTAAACATAAAACAAGAAAGAAGCTTAAGTCTATCTGGATCAGAACATGGGCCTGATCGATCTACCAATTTGGCAGAGATGATTGTTTTAGCTCGCATTATTGTCATGCTCTGCCATTTGGAGTTGTGTTTTTTATTTACTTTTATCCTGTTAGGTGTTTTTCTGTTCCTTTAGACTTGTTTACTTCTGTTAGTTATTACTTTCTAAATTCTTGTGTTTATGTGTTTGTTTTAGTTTCCTTTTAGATCAGGTTTTGTTATTTAGTCTAGTGCCCTTTTACTGTGTTCCCCTTGTTATTTTTCCCTTCAGCAGCCCAGCCTCGTTACTCTAATTCGTCACCTTCCCTCAGTTCCTCTGCAAGCTGGTTCCTCACCTGTTATCATTTCCAACTGATTACCTGTCACCCATTCTCATTGGTTCACACTCCTTTCCCCTCAGTTTAAAATACTTACTGATTTCATTTACTCCATCGCCGAATCAAATCAGGGGTGGAGGAAGATGATCTCCTGTGGTGAACTCTGATTCAAGCAGCTAAAAAGGAAGGATTTTAAGTTCAAGTTCAGTTTATTTATAATCACATTTAAAATACAAATCAACAGTGCTGCACAAAACATCTATAAACACTGAGAAGTTTGAAAGAGTTCTTTAGTTTCTCAGCAACACAAGCAAACATTTAGTTTTTTTTACTTTAGACATCTAACCTTTGGTTTTTATTAAAAGTATTCAACAGATTGAAGAAATTCAGCATCAAGAACATCTTCACTTAAGGTATGTATTTGTCTTGTTTAGATATTAAAACCATAATTAAGAGATTTTTGAGAGACAATTGCTGCATCATTCTAAAAATATATCAATTTTCAATGTCTTCCTGAGTACTGTTTGTTCAGTGTAGCTGATTAATTTAAAGTATTCTGAAGTTTTTTTTTTATGTTGTGTGTTTCCCTCCACAGATCTGCTCTTGAACCAAATGGAAAACAACCTAAGTTATTCCAGCAAAGGTACTACTGGTACAATGAGCATATTAATAAAATCACAGCTCACCTTTTGTGTTGTCAAAAAGTGCTCAAAGCTTCCAAAAGCAACATTTTGCAATAAAATAGATCTTTAATCCTCTTATTGCCTGTCCACATTGGTTATAGTACTTTGATATTGGATCCTGCCAGAGGCTTGGGTGACAGAAGGTTCTGCAAGTTTTCCAGCTTGGGGCTAAAATCCCTGAGTTATCTGATGACCACTGGAACCACTGAGGCCTTTGTCTTTCAGCTTTTAGTATTACTCTGAGTTTTTAACTTTCTTTTCTTCTTTTGGCTGTGACCTGAAGTCTTTGTGTCCATAGCTGCTGTCTTCTGTTGTTTGAAGACCACCATGTCTGGTTCGCTAGCTGTCGAAATATCTATCAAGTACGATCTGACTTGAAAAGAATACCTGCCTGAATAACCAGAGCTTTAAAAGAAAACAGTCTCTTTAAGGCTCCCACAGAATAATCTTGTTTCTTTTAGCTTGTCATTTCTTGAATGATGCAAGTCTCAGGAGTGCAGCATGCAGAAAAGCAGTTGATGGTGATTGTAACATAATTTAGAGCTTGAGATGTTGCCCTTGTTGAGTACTGAGCTCCATATCTCTCTTCATTTCTTTTCTTCCAGTTCTTCTGTCTCTCTAACATGTCATTGATATGTTTTTATAGTATTTTAAACATTTAAGAACTTATTGCCAAATCCCAGATTTTTGATGAGATGGAGAATATGGGATGATGTGTAATAACACCCATTCAATACATTAGAATATTGAAAAGTTCATGTATTTCAGTAACTGGCTTCACTAAGTGAAACACATTAAATAAATTATTACACATAGACTGATGTTTTCAAGTCTTTCTGTTATGATCATTTTCTTATTGGTTACAGCTAATGGAAACACAACATAAAATATTAGAATATTACATCAGACCAATAAAAAAAAATTCATACAGAATGTGAGATTCATGAAAAAGCATGTTTAATACCTGCTTAAAGGTTATTTGAGAAAAAAATACCCCTAATTTGACAAACGAGCCTCATTAGAACACATATTCTATTTATTATATTATTCTAATTGAATATGACTCTACCGGGGAGCATTCAGTTTGACGTGTTGGCAACAGTTGTTTAATCCCTGAGTAAAAAACCCTCATCTACGCGTTTTGAATAGAGAAATTTTCACGTGAAATCATAAAAAAATCCTAAAAGGTTGTTTTACTCATCAAAACACTTTAAAATAATAAAAATAAAAGTTTAAAAAGTGAATAAAATATCAAATATCATTTGATTTAAATATCATTAAAATCCTTGGAGTGAAAGTTAAAATAATTTACTACATGGATATTCATTTAGTATAAAAACATAACTAGATGTAACAATGGTTTTAGGAACAGCTTATATATAGAAACCATTCAGCAACATATTGTGTTTTTATTTTACAGACAAGATCTCAATACACCAGACTTGTCATCCCTACAACAAAGGTACTGTTCTATCGAATGAGCTAATGTGTTATTCCATTAAAGAAAAAACTCAAAATTAGACAATTGTGGAATATTCATAGTTTTTTTTATCAGTATTTATAACGATAGGACAAACATAAAAGTGCACATAACAAATGTCTGTTATATGTTATATTTTACATTAGCTCACTGATATAATTTGATTTTTCAAAACTAACATTTTGTGATGCTTTTAAGAATCCAAATGATGGAAGGCTTTCAAAAACAGCTTAACCTCAGGTAAATTTCAGGTTTTTTTTCATGCTGTGTATGGCATTTCCTTTCAGTACTATTCTTATGTGCATATAGTCGGCGTATCGTTCATGATTTATAGTAAATTTATGTTTACTTTTGTCGTTTTTTTTTTAGCATTTAGCCGTGGTTTTTGTGTATACTTTGTCTTGTATTGCTTGCACTATTTGTGCACTATTTTTATTTTACATATTTAATTTTCTTTAAATTAGTCCTACTATTGTGTGTCTGTGATCCTTTTTTTACTCCTGTTTTTGCTGCGGTGATAATTAATATGTTCTCCTGAGTGTGTTGACATCTGTGTTAAGTGCCATCAACATACTCACTCACGTCTTGCTTGTCGTCTTTTCTATCATCTCACAGATTCTTTTGTGTCTCTCTCTGCTGAAGACAAAGGACCAGTAAAATAGTCTCAAACTTCGCATAGGAACATAGTATGTTACATACTGTAGTACGATTTAGTGTTGTTTCTATCTACTACTGGCTCTCTCATTATGGACATAACTAATTAAAGTAAAAAGAATACATACTCTCGGGTATGTCGTCGTGGTCTAGTTGGGCTCGGTGGTAGTAATATATACTTCTAATAAACCTCTCCCATTCACCGTTATCATTTTTCTCAGGTCCAGTGCATCTGGAGGTCTTGCTAACACGGGTCTAAGACTGTGCGATCATCGGCTCTAGCAGAGCATAAAAGCTCCATTGCCAGGGTTTGCCCATTAAAAGAGGCAGGATCACTGTGTGCGTGCTTGCTGTGAGGCAGTTATTATTATGTGCTCTTCATTTCCTCAACATCATAATCGTAATTGGGTGTATGGTGATGACATATGCCACTCAGCTGATGCATGTGATGCCTGCTCCTTTTAATGGGAAACACTGCATGGAGCTTTTATGCTCTCAGACCTCTGTTAGAAGACTCCAAGATGAACTGGAACTGACGAAAACTGATAAGGTGAATGGGGAGGGTTTTTATTTATACTTTTTATATACTTTATAATTGTTTTATACGTTTAATTTTTGTTTTTCTAGTATATTACTGTCAGATAGTTACAATATAAATTAGTGAGTATCGTAAGCATATACCTTGTTTCATAATTTAGCAATTTTTGTGACTTTTTCTTCTATTGCTTCTTTCAGAAAAAGATTCTGTGTAGATAGGGAAAAGAGTAATGATTTTTATTCTTCCCCTACGGGTCGAATTTACATCTCTAAACTGTACATCTATACATTGCAGCAAAACAGAGTAAGGTTCACCACGGTCAGTTGAAGTTAGTCGAGTAGGCGTTTGAGAATGATTAAATTAGCTATAAAACAATAGTGCAAAATATAGTGCAGCGAGGAAGATGTGCCGCCATGTATAAGCATACAGTGTAGCATGTAAGTGCGTTGTTACACACTAGAACTCTAAGCGTGCTCTTGTAGTGCCTTGCTTCAATCATAAACGCCTCAGCCGTCTATATTTTACTCGGGATACGTGATGTTGTCACCAAGTATAATTTAGGTCGGTGCACTACATAGTGCATGCTGTATATTATGTTTTTTGCGAAAATTCACAGGAAATGCCATACACAGTTCTCGTTCTGTATAATTATAAAATATAAACCTGAAAATTGACCTTGGGGGGGTTGACTAACAATGGGTCGAAGTATTCTATTCGTCTAGCGTGTCTATAGAATATGATAGCGGAGGTGTGTTAGCTGTTTTTGAAAGCCTTCCATCATTTTGGATTCTTGAAAATAAAAAAGGGGGCATCACAGACGATTAGGCCTTTCGGTTTATGGTGTGTGGGATGTTCGTTATTTTGAAAAATCAACATTATATATATCCTATGTGAGCTAGCATGTGAAAATATAATCATAATATTATAACGAGCGATTTGTTATGTGCTATAGCTTTTATGTTTTCCGAATCGTGTTATATAAATACTGTGATAAAAAAAACTCATTTTTAATATTCTTCCACAAGTGTCTTATAATTTTTGATAGTTGGGTTAGGGATGGAATATTACACATTAGCTCATCGAGAGAACGTAACCTCTTTGTGTTGTACGGTGATATTGGAGTAGTACTGGTGGTATTGTCTAGGCTTGTCCTGTGTAAAATAAAAAGACACACATGATGGCTGCGATAATATGTAGGGTTTTGGTCTGCTGGTTTAAAAGCTTGTTCCTAAACCATTGTTGACATCGAGGGATGGGGTGTACATGTCCGTAGGAGGGCTAAGTGAACATCCTTTGTAGTTCTATGATTGATGTCTCGAGTGTGCGTAATGCGGTAGGAGGTTACTCCTAGGCAGGTGGGTAGATCGTTATAGTGCGGTGTTTTACATACCGCTAGAGTCGCGGACATACTACGCTGTGAGTTGTGGTATGGCGCGGCCTGCTTAGTACATTTTACTGAGGCTGTGGTGTGGTAAAGATCCTTTGAAGCTGCTGGGTGACTCAGGAGGTAGAATGTTGTGGGGTTGTTTGGGGAGATCACGTGGAAAGGCGACCTGTGAGCGGAAGTGTGTGGGAGCTGAATTTCACTAACTGGAGAGGAGTAGTTCTGCTGATCTTGACTACGACACGGTGCGAGATGGAGCCTGATGGCGTGTGGCTGAAGTCATAGGATGAAACAACGGTGCTCCAGCCAACAGTCAATATGCTGTGGCAGAGTGCGCCCCGCTCGAGGATTCAAGTATAACTTGTGCTGTAGTAGCTATAACTAATAGTATACTTATGATAGCCGATTATCTGTGGTGAGATCTATGATACATGCTAAATAGCTGTGCGGTTGGTGGGCATCAATACATATGTACCTAGGGGGATGTGAGTGGCGCAAGAGATAACCTTGTGAAGCTAAGGGAGGATAACACCATATGTTGGGTGTGTCTAGGTAAGTCTTCTAAGTCGAGAGAAGGGGGTTGACGGGCGGATGAAGATGCTAATAGTGGATGGGGGGGGACAGCGGGAACCAAGAGAGAGCAGACAAAAGACGGGAAAACATCAGCGATGGGAATAAGTGTTTAGTGATGGTGGGGCCGGATAAGCCAGGGACGCGGAAAGACAGACGGTTCAAGAGGCTAATGAGGAATGGTGGTATTACAACAGCAGCCCAGATTCCTCCATCGCATCAAAAACTGATTTGGCAGATTCTTAATGTTTGAAAATACTAGAAAAACATATCAATGACATTTAAAGAACAAAGAAACTGGAAAAAGAAATGAAGAGAGATATGGAGCTCAGTACTCAACAAGGGCAACATCTCAAGCTCTAAATTATGTTACAATCACCATCAACTGCTTTTCTGCATGCTGCACTCCTGAGACTTGCATCATTCAAGAAATGACAAGCTAAAAGAAACAAGATTATTCTGTGGGAGCCTTAAAGAGACTGTTTTCTTTTAAAGCTCTGGTTATTCAGGCAGGTATTCTTTTCAAGTCAGATCGTACTTGATAGATATTTCGACAGCTAGCGAACCAGACATGGTGGTCTTCAAACAACAGAAGACAGCAGCTATGGACACAAAGACTTCAGGTCACAGCCAAAAGAAGAAAAGAAAGTTAAAAACTCAGAGTAATAACTAAAAAGCTGAAAAAAGGCCTCATGGTTCCAGTGGTCATCAGAAAACTCGGGATTTTCCCCGCTGAAAACTTGCGAACCTTCTGTCCCCCAGCCTCGGGCAGGATCCAATATAAAAGTACTAAACCAATGGGGACACAATAAGGGGATTAAAGATCTTTTTTTATTGCAAAATGTTGCTTTTGGAACTTTGAGCACTTTTTGAAAACACAAAAGGGTAGCTGTGATTTTATTAATATGCTCTTGTACCAGTAGAAAACCTTTGCTGGAATAACTTAGGTTGTTTTCCATTTGGTTTAAAGAGCATCTGTGGGGGGGAAACAAAAAACATAAAAAAAACTTCAGAATACTTTAAATTAATCAGCTACACTGAACAAACAGTACTCAGAAGACATTGAAATTGATAATTTTTAGAATGATGCAGCAATTGTCTCTCAAAAATCTCTAATTATGGTTTTAATATCTAAACAAGACAAATACATACCTTTAAGTGAAGATGTTCTTGATGCAAATTTTCTTCAATCTGTTTGAATACTTTTTAATAAAAACCAAAGGTTAGATGTCTAAAGAAAAAAAAACTAAATGTTTGCTTGTGTTGCTGAAAACTAAAGAACTCTTTCAAACTTCTCAGTGTTTATAGATTTTTTGTGCAGCACTGTTGATTTGTATTTTAAATGTGATTATAAAAAAAACAAACTTGAACTTAAAAAATCCCCTTTTAGCTGCTTGAATCAGAGTTCACCACAGGAGATCATCTTCCCCCACCCCTGATTTGATTCGGCGATGGAGTAAATGAAATAAAAGTATTTTAAACTGAGGGGAAAAGGATGTGAACAATGAGAATGGGTGACAGGAAATCAGTTGGAAATGATAACAGGTGAGGAACCAGCTTTTCGAGGAACTGAGGGAAGGTGACGAATTAGAGAAAAAGGCTGGGCTGCTGAAGGGAAAAATAACAAGGGGAACACAGTAAAAGGGCACTAGACTAAATAACAAAACCTGATCTAAAAGGAAACTAAAACAAACACATAAACACAAGAATTTAGAAAGTAATAACTAACAGAAGTAAACAAGTCTAAAGGAACAGAAAAACACCTAACAGGATAAAAGTAAATAAAAAACACAACTCCAAATGGCAGAGCATGACAATAATGCGAGCTAAAACAATCATCTCTGCCAAATTGGTAGATCGATCAGGCCCATGTTCTGATCCAGATAGACTTAAGCTTCTTTCTTGTTTTATGTTTAATTTTTCGTCATGTCTGAATCGTAGATGTGTCACCAGTCCAGATCAATCAATAGGAAGAAGACTTAAGAAAAATGTGTTAAAAAAACTGTTATCGTAAGTAAAAAGCCAGTAAAAAGGAAATTGAACTTTTTTCACCAAATCCTTAAAACCAGAGAGAAGCAAAATTTTAGACAAAACTATGACATAAAGCTAGAATCCTCCATTTAAATTTTGAGATTTCCGTGTGTAATAACTCTATTGAAGAGACTTATTTAATATTTTAAGATCTGAGGATCACGGATAATTTTTTAATGGTTATTAGACCTAAAAACAAAATCATTATTTAAAGGATACATTTAATGAGCTGACAGGTATTTTAACAAACTGCTTTTGGGTCAGCATTTATGAATGTTATCACATGGGATAAGAGGTTGTTGTCACTAATGGTAGGAGTCCAGTTATGGCCTTTTCAATATTACGAAAAAAAAAAAATCAAGGAAACGTTTTAGAACGTTTTGATCTGAGTTTTCTGTATGCACCACACGTCTCTGCCTCACGCCGTACACAGTTCCTCTCTAACCCTGATTGAAAGGCATGCTTTTTTTTCAAGCAGGCCTTTGTGGAACCAAAAATCCAATTTTGGCCCTACTATGTTAAGTACTTTCCGGCCTATTTCAAAAGTTCCGTTTTTGTCCAAACTTTAAGAGAAGGTGGTCTTCGAACAATTTATTTTGTTCTTAGAAAATTCTGAGATTTTCTACCATTTTTAATCTGGTTTCCGTAAGCACCATTCTACGGAAACTGCCCTGATCAAAGTATCAAGTGAAATTATGATGTCTGCGGATGCTGGGAAACGCACTGTTTTGGTCTTGCTGGACCTCTCTATGGCATATGACACTGTAGTTCATGAAATCCTGTGGAGAAGATTGCGTGATCTGGCTGGTCTAACAGGATCTGTACTTGCATGGTTCTCGTCTTATTTGTCCGGTACGAGTTTTATTGTCTCGGCTAACCAGTTTATTTCTGACTCTGCAGATTTGTTGTGTGAAGTGCTCCAGGGTTCTGTGTTGGGACCTATTCTATTTTTGTTATATGTTCTTCCCCTGGGTAATATTTTTCAGGAGTTTGCTGATGTCTCCTATCATCTTTTTGCAGATGATATCCAGCTAAATTGCTCCTTTAAGCCCACAGAGATTCAAAAACTGGACTCTTTAAAGAACTGCCTTATGAAAATTAAACAGTGGCTTGGCACTAACTCTCTGCAGTTAAACTCCAGTAAGACTGAGGTGCTGGTGATTGCTCCAAAGGATGTCATTCCTGGAATCAACCAGTATTTGGGTGACTTGAGCTCATCTGCTAAATCAAGCCTAAGAAATCTGGGCGTGATTTTTGATAGAGAGATGTCACTTGAGCATCATTCAAAGCAGCTCACTAGGGACTGTTTTTTCCAGCTCAGGAATATTTCAAAACCAAGAAGATTTGTTTCCAAAGATGATCTTGAGCTGATCATTCATGCTTTTGTGTCTTCTCGTTTAGACAATTGCAATAGCCTTTTTTCCTGTCTTAACAAAAAGGAGCTGTCTCGTTTGCAGCCGGTCCAAAATGTGGCGGCTAGGGTGCTGACCCGCACCAACAGAAGGGCTCATATTACCCCAATTTTAAAATCTCTCCATTGGCTCCGAGTGTTTTTTTACTTTAATTTCAAAATCCTGGTTCTGACTTTTAAAGCTCTCCATGGTCAGGCTCCCCTATACATTAGAGCCCTGTTGTGTCCATATCCCTTCTTGAAGGCTAAAGTCATTGGATCAGAATCTTCTTAAGGTCCCCTATACCCGTTTTAAGACTAGAGGAGATCATTCAGTGCATTATTATTTTTAACCCTACTCTTAGAGTGGTTTTTATTACATTTTTTGTGCTTCTATTGTTTTATCCTAATGTATAATTGTGCACTTCTGTAAAGCACTTTGTGACCCTTAATTTCTGTGAAAGGTGCTACATAAATAAAGTTTTACTTACTTACTTACTCTCTTGCCCTGGTTTTAACAACTCGTTTTCAGATATTAAAGTCAGGTTCCCCAACTGCATCCAACTATATTTACTACAGCTCTGCACACCAGTACCTGTACTCTTCTCCTCTGTTCCCCAATCTGGTGAAAATGTCCAACCAGAAGAGACATTTGTAACACATATTTTTAGGGTCCATAAACAGAAATGTACCTTTGTTTGAGTGATTTCAGATTTTCCTTTTCCTGTTCCAAAGCAGATCTGGAAAATTAGAGAGAACATAGAAAACATAGAAACAAAAAATACCTTTAATAAATTAAGACACACAGAAAGACAAACATTGGCCTCAGTGAGATTAGTCAGTGGATCTTCTGGATTATTCTTGGGAAATTCATTAATTTGAAACTTTATGTTATATGGGTTAGGCTGGATTTAAATCTTTTTCATGTGGTTTTAGGATCAAAATCAGAAAGAAGTTTACCTTATCACATGATGCTGGTCTTGACAATCAATTACACTGGTTGACAGACATCACAAAAATGTCAGTTTGGGTAAATCAATTCACAGATTATCAGTAAAATAGATCTTTATAGTAATGCTCAAATTGTGTGGTCTGAAACTAAATAATCATAGATTACCTGTTATTCTGGTATCTAGTCTCATTCCAGTAATTAGTGATACAGTTAATCAGACCCCTCAATGTCTGAAAGATGGTCTGGAAAAATGTTGAGTCGTTTATGTGGCTGAAAAAACAGAACAGTGCAACAAAATCATGAAAAAGTTTTCTTAGGAAGTTTCAGGACCCTAAAACATTCTAATTTAAAATTTGGAATTCTTTTCTTTTTAATACTTCATTAAGAAAAATATTACTTTCTGTGGAAAAGAACAAATATTATATATTATATATATTATATATATATATATATATATATATATATATTATATACACACATATATGGCCCCCACAGAGCCCTGATCTCAACATCATCGAGTGTGTCTGGGATTACATGAAGAGACAGAAGGATGTGAGAAAGCCTACATCAACAGAAGATCTGTGGTTAGTTCTCCAAGATGTTTGGAACAACCTACCAGCCAAGTTCCTTCAAAAACTGTGGGAAGTGTACCTAAAAGTGCTTGGAATACCTCCTATGGAAGGGGTCCATGGGGCATCCAGAACAGATTCCTGTGCCACCTTAGCTGACTCCTCTTGATGTGGAGGAGCAGCGGCTCTACTCCAAGCTCCTCTTGGATGGTCGAGCTCCTCACCCTATCTCTAAGGGAGTGCCTGGCCATCCTCTGGAGGAAGGTCATTTCGGCTGCTTGTATAATAAGATGATGAACATGTTCCACTTGGACTCTATGTCTCCAGCCCAGATCCAGGAAAAGCTCTCCTGGAAATGGGAGTTGCGTCCCTGACCGAGGGCTCAGCCAGACGTCCTCAGTATACCCTCACTATACACTGGGGCCCAAGAGACCTCCCCCTCACCAGAAGGCACAGTGATGCGACCCTTTCATCCAAGTACTTTTTCTAATTACAGTGTCTAAACCTATTCATGTCCATTATGCAAATTTACATATTTTAGGGTTTTTTATGTTGAAAGCTTCGATTTATGTTGGAAACTCAGTTTCTAAAGTTAATTTAAATATGTGGTAGGCATAAATGCATGCCAGGCGACTATCTCTCTACAACTAGAGAGACCAGATATTTTCTTATTACTCATCCAAGTTTAGTTTGACTCCCAACAAGCTAAAATAATTTAGCATTTATTCATGAGATAAGATTACACATTTATCTTTAAAAACAGTTGAATTGATCATTTATTAAAATTTTTTCCCTAAAGGTCCCTGACCAATTGCTGAGTTTAAGGTTTTGGAATTTAATTGAAGTACGGTAGCTGAATGCAGTGGTATTTTTCTATAACCACAGAAATATGTTTTTTTTTGTTTGACTTTTCCTTTTTCAGTTTTTATTTCATACCTTGATCTTAGAAACTCTTCCTCTTCTTCCAGAGCAGACCTTAGGAGTAAAATACACAGTGTTGACGAAGATTCTCATGTTGTCAAATTAATACTCAGGAAAAGAGACATCTGGCTGAGTTCTACTGAATTTAATGCACAAGTTTTACATTGTATTGGTTGCATTGGTTCGCAGTGGTCCAAAATCTGTCACACAGTTTCAAAAACAAAATAGAGAAAGATTACCTTATTAAAGCATGTTGTTGTTGTTGAATGTTTTCAATCTGTTTGAAACTTTTGACAAATATAAAAAGTTAGTTTGATGGAATAAGAAGCAATACTACTTATCTATATAATAATATAATAATAATGCTTATCTATATAATGACAACAATGTCTCTGAAATGAATATTTTCAAAGCTTCAAACACAAAACACCAAAACGTTTTATTCCAGAGGAGTAAATATGCAGTACCTTTCTTTAGCTAATGTTAGATTTTCTCTTTCTTGATCCAAAGCAGATCTGTGACGTTAAAAAAACACAGAATTAAAAGTGATCACAGTGAAGACTTGTAGCCTGAACATTTACTGGCCTGGAAAAGACCACCTCGGTGATCCCTACTGAGTTTACTGCAGAACATTTACACTGTATTGGATAAATGACATCTGTACACAAATGACTTTCACATACAAAAGTTTCAAACTCTATTAAATCTGACATAAAAATCAAATTCAAAAGTTACCTCAAGTGTTGATGTTGCTGCTTTTGATATTCATCAATCTGTTTCAGCCTTCAATAAAACATTGAAAAATAAATCTCATGTTGAATGATTATTTTCATTCCACCTAGTCAATATTACAACCAGTGAATTTCAAATCCAAGGCATCATAGAGGGAATTTTAAATTTTGTAATAATTCTGTAATAAATTCTATTATAATTTTAAAGACTAAAAAAGCCGATTAAGCTGACCACACATTTTACTTCTATCCAATAAAGATGCTTTTTCAGAAATCATAATTTAAAGACCCAGTGTTATTTTGTTTGAAAGGTAATACAAATGTTTTACGGTTACTTGTGGAGTTCTACAGTGTTCAATTTTTGGGCCAAGTCTCTTCACTATATAAATGCTTCCAAAAGGTAAAACTATCAGGCAGCATGGGATACATTTTCACTGTTATGCTGATGATACCCAGCTTTACTTATCCATGAATCCTAATAAGCCCAACCAGTTAGATAGACTACAAGCATGTCTTGAAGACATAAAAACTTGGATGACTTTAAATTTTCTGCTTCTAAATTCAGACAAGACAGAAGTTGTCGTCTTTGGACCGGAGTCTTTAAAAAAGAAACTGCTTAGTCAATCACTTAACCTGGATGGCATTAAATTGACCTCCGATAATAAAGTAAAAAACCTTGGTGTTATTTTTGACCAGGAAATGTCATTTAAATCCCATATTAAACAGGTTTCTAGGATTTCCTTCTTTCATCTCCGGAACATTGCTAAAATTAGAAATATCCTATCCAGGATTGATGCTGAAAAACTAGCCCATGCATTTGTTACTTCAAGGCTGGACTATTGTAATTCTTTACTATCAGGATGTCCACAAAATGCAGTTAAAAGCCTTCAGCTGATTCAAAATGCTGCAGCAAGAGTTCTGATGAAAATTAAAAAGACAGATCATATTTCTCCTTTTTTTAGCTTTAAGGTTTAGCTGAGCACTACAGCCACAATCTTCTACTACTCTCCAAGTTTGTATTATTTTATGTTAGTTTATTATTGGTGCAGGAAGGTGCCACAGCTAACCATAGAGCCAGGCCAGGTGTATCCAGGAGGAATGAATGCTGCAAGTCACTGACTTGAAGCAATCCGCTGTGTTTCCTTAGACAGAAAACTTTTGAACCAATTTAAATAATAATCAGAATTTGACTGCATTGTTTAGTAACTAGGATCATTTTGGAAGTATGTACTTGACTTGGCATCTGTCTGTATGATTAGACTGAATTGACTTTATAAAGCGCCTTGAGACGAAGTGTTGTGAACTGGCCCTATATAAATAAACTGAATTGAAAACTGATCTATAATTGTGTTCATAGAAAGAAATATATTTAATAAACACATTTTTACACAGTGATATAAAGCATGTTTATGAGTGTTACCTTTTATGAAGCTTTCTCAGAGTCTCCTTATTAATGGAAGAATTTCTGTGGAAAAACAAGAACTGTAATGTAATGTATGAAATAACTACTCTAGTAGTAACTAATAGACATGAAGTAATTTTAGTATAAATTAAACAATAAGTTATTACAAATGTTGCAATTCTGTACATAAGCGTCTTGTGCTGCTTTGAAAAGAAATTAACTCAATCAATGCTATGTAAAACAGAGAGAGAAAAATTTGATCTAGACACAATCAAGGCTCTTTTTGTTAAGACATGTAAACATTTTATCAAAATGCTCTACAGGAAAAGAGATAAAACATTAATAACTGTCTATAATTTATCAATTCACAATAGCTTTTTTAATTTAAACAGATTTCTTAGTTGGGAAAACTGGTTTTAACCAAAGGTTTATAACAATTTTCTGACAAATCAGGGACAAATTGACGAAATAGTGTCTTGTCTGAAGACAATGATGTCAGTCACAACATCAAAGCTTGGCTTGACAAGTTAGTCTACATGACCAATATTTTTTTCAGATTTTTGGAAACCATTTTTAGAGGAAATAATCAGCCATTTGTTCTTCGGTTTTAAGTTTACAAACATTAATATTAGGAGGCGTAGTTGAATGCAATCTGCATAAATGTGTTAAGAGATGTTACTACATGTAAGATCACCGACACAAAGGTTATTGGTCTGGAGGTGAAATTCAGGATTAGCCTAAAACTGAACAATGAGGAACACATGGATAAATATTGCCAGACATAATACTTTGGTGTTCATTAGGCCTTTTTTATTTTAGGGACCTAATATTGGCCAGGTAAAGATCTATCTAAACACAGATCTTTACTGGACTAAAGGTTAATCTTCACCTTCCTCCCAGCAGTTGTAAGACTCTAATAACCATCACTGCTCCCAACACATATATAGAGCATAGTTTGAACATTTCTCTTCTAATTATCTTACTAAGTTGTACATTTCTCAGAATTTGAGTATGTTTTTCATAACTATACATTTTTTTCTTATGTTTTACATTTGATATTACTGTACTGACTCCCCTCTGACCTGATGAAGCCAATACACTGACCGAATAGTGTCAAACAAAAACAAATCTGTAACTTTTTATTTCACTTTGTTCTGTAATGCGAGGTCAGTGAAATCAGTTCTGTAAAGTTAAAAAATCTTTTAAAAGCTTTGAAATGAATGTAGTACAAATAGAATAAAATACAACAGCTCTATTTGGCA
Source organism: Crenichthys baileyi (assembly GCA_036173005.1). NCBI lineage: Eukaryota > Metazoa > Chordata > Actinopteri > Cyprinodontiformes > Goodeidae > Crenichthys > Crenichthys baileyi. The sequence continues at coordinate 1,154,033 of JAHHUM010001449.1, read as the reverse complement.
AATGGTAATACCATTTATTCCATACTTTTTTTTTCTTTTTAGAAAGGCTTAATAGTATCAGAACATTGATATGGTGCAATTGTTGTTTCCACAATAGATGTAAAACCTAATTGAACCAGACGAAGACTGCATGACAGCCTCATGGGTTTGCATGTCCTCAGGAGCACATGCTGCTGTTGTTGGTTGATGAAGACTAAGAAGCCCACAACACCCAGCATGATACAGATGAGTTTTTTGGGGGGGCTTTGTCCGTATTCTTTCAGAATTAGGAGCAGTAACGACTATATTATACTAGAAAAGCCACTATATGTGACAAAGACATTTACTTTCCATGCAGATCAAGCAGAGTATAACTGAAGCAATGCCAATGTGAAGGAAGGTGGGACTACAATTAAACATAAATTTTAATATAAAATTTTCAATTTCAAATTCAAAAAGTCAAAAGATAATAAACAGTTACTTTCCAGCTGTGACTGCAATAATGTCCCTTTTCTCTGGACAGTTGAGTAATATTTTGCGTAGCTTTGAAATTTCTTCTATCTGGCATGATCAGTTTTATTACGTAAAAAAGCAGGGGAGTAAAAACAGACTGGAGGGAGTTCTTACCAAATAAACACAGGAGGGATACAGATTAACCCACACATATGTCTCACTTTACTATTTAGTCTAATTTCTTTGTACCCATTGTGGTGGACATGGAGTTTGCTCTAAAACTTTTGAACAAATAAACATGGTTACCTTGTCCTCTGTAGTTGTCCATCCATTTCAATTATTCTGTTAAAAAACAACAGACATATTTATCTGGATATAACAAGAAACAGAGAATATAAAAAAAGGTCGATTTGAAAATCTCTCAAATCTGTAACTACAATTTAGGAGGCAATTTTTTTTATTTTACCTCCAACAATAATGACACACTCACACTCTTAATGACAATTTAAGACTGTGAGGTAGAAAAGCTACAATGAACGAGTCTTTCTTTGTATTTTTGTTGGTTTTCTAATGCCTCACTTTGAGACCTCTTAACCTGATTGGTGACCAATCTGATATTTCTCTATACATTCCACATCAGTTTTTTTCCTGATTCGATTTCCGAAGTAAAAAAATGTGCATGCAATGTAGTAAATGATAGTTGGGCCTTTGAGTAAGACAAATCAGACTAAGTGGCTGTTTGGTTAACTCCTAATTGATCAATCAGTCTTATATCAGTCTTTTCATACACAAATGCAACACAAAGTGATTTTACATAGGATGAAAGAAGGGGGCAATGGAAACAAAAAATAATGATAAAACAAGAGAAAAACAACTAATATTTTTATACCTACCATGCTTAAATAGTAAAGGCAAGATGAAAAAAGAAAAGGGAGAAATGTTGACGATATTTGGCTGGAGTCTAAGGTGACTTTCCAAGTAAGTAGCACAAGTGTGAACCCCCTTCAGTTAAAAACAAGAATGTTTGAATGTAAAAGGAAAGAAGAGGGACCAAGGATAGACGTGTAAAAGCTGTGGAATAAGAAGCTTAAAAATAGCGAGGCGTGATTGGACAGCGAGTGGTTTAGACATGGTCTTTTTCTTAACGCAAAATATATTGTCAACAAGAATTTTAAGCTATATTTAATTTTATTGTGGGAGAAAACAGCAGAGATGGTTTTCAAAACAGTTGTCTTATTAATAGTATTATTTACTTTATAAACATAAAGATTCCAGTAACAGGACGTTTGTTTGCCAAAATGTTCAGCAAAATTAATTGGTGCCTAATTAATGTTGGGTTTGTTATAATTATTATCAAAAACTCAAAGACCATACTGATGAATGACATCTTTAAAATTTTCCAGGATTATATTCTGACAAAAAACAGTCTTAGAGTCAAACAGCAAATCAGAAAAAACAACAACATCAAATCTTGTTATTGTGTACGTTATTTCTTACACTTACACACCTTACACACCCGATTAACAACATGGACTCTTCTTTTTGGCCAGATGGGAAATATTTTCTAATGTCCTGCTCTCAGTTGAACTTGATAACTTATTCAAGATCCAGAGGTTAGTTGAGACAAGGAGAATAATCAGGTTCACAGAGCAGGTGGTTTTCTGTGTTGGAAAGTTTGTCATCTTGGGCAGGCTGTTGGTGTAACAATCAAGGACTACTTTTTATTTAGGAGATACAGCATGTGGCTTTCTGTGATTTAAATGTAATTTGTCAGGGGTTGGTTATCAAATAGGTTTAAGCACAAGGTTAAACCCATTTTTAGACCTTAAGAGACTGTTTCATAGATGGATCTTTAATCAACAAAATTTTGCTGACCTTTTTAGTTAGAAAAATGTTAATGTTGTGCTTCACATCATTAAATATAAAGTACCTTTGCTTGACTGCTTCAGTTTCGTTTTCTTTGTCTTTTAGAGCAGCTCTGTGGAGTAAAATACACAAAATGTAAAGGCAATGCATTTTCAACAAACATCTCATACTGAATTAATGCAAGGCTAAACAAACACTGGCCTCAGTAAATTAAAATGATCTATCACCTTGATTAATTCTGCTGAATTTACTACAGAAAATTGGCATTGTATTGGTTAGCTAAGATGTTCATGAATTTAAATTCACACATATGAATTTAAATGTATTGCATCTAGTTTTGCCATCTATCCATGGGTAAAGGTTTTCCTTGGCTACTGAAACCAAACCCTGATATGAACAAGTCTAGAAACAAATATTAGGCATTTAGTAATTTCTGTCTCTCCACTTGTCTTGAGTGTGCTGTTCATTTAGTATATCCATCAGGTTATTCAAAATGGCGCTGTGAATAGCTGCCACGGTACTAAGCTCGCACGTACAGGGGTTAGACAATGAAACTGAAACACCTGTCATTTTAGTGTGGGAGGTTTCATGGCTAAATTGGACCAGCCTGGTAGCCAGTCTTCATTGATTGCACATTGCACCAGAAAGAGCAGAATGTGAAGGTTCAATTAGAAGGGTAAGAGCACAGTTTTGCTCAAAATATTGAAATGCACACAACATTATGGGTGACATACCAGAGTTCAAAAGAGGACAAATTGTTGGTGCATGTCTTGCTGGCGCATCTGTGACCAAGACAGCAAGTCTTTGTGATGTATCAAGAGCCACGGTATCCAGGGTAATGTCAGCATACCACCAAGAAGGACGAACCACATCCAACAGGATTAACTGTGAACGCAAGAGGAAGCTGTCTGAAAGGGATGTTCGGGTGCTAACCCAGATTGTATCCAAAAAACATAAAACCACGGCTGCCCAGATCACGGCAGAATTAAATGTGCACCTCAACTCTCCTGTTTCCACCAGAACTGTCCGTCGGGAGCTCCACAGGGTCAATATACATGGCCAGGCTGCTATAGCCAAACCTTTGGTCACTCATGCCAATGCCAAACGTCAGTTTCAATGGTGCAAGGAGCGCAGATCTTGGGCTGTGGACAATGTGAAACATGTATTGTTCTCTGATGAGTCCACCTTTACTGTTTTCCCCACATCGGGAGAGTTACGGTGTGGAGAAGCCCCAAAGAAGCGTACCACCCAGCCTGTCGCATGCCCAGAGTGAAGCATGGGGGTGGATCAGTGATGGTTTGGGCTGCCATATCATGGCATTCCCTCGGCCCAATACTTGTGCTAGATGGGCGCGTCACTGCCAAGGACTACCGAACCATTCTTGAGGACCATGTGCATCCAATGGTTCAAACATTGTATCCTGTAGGCGGTGCCGTGTATCAGGATGACAATGCACCAATACACACAGCAAGACTGGTGAAAATTGGTTTGATGAACATGAAAGTGAAGTTGAACATCTCCCATGGCCTGCACAGTCACCAGATCTAAATATTATTGAGCCACTTTGGGGTGTTTTGGAGGAGCGAGTCAGAAACGTTTTCCTCCCCAGTATCACGTAGTGACCTGGCCACTATCCTGCAAGAAGAATGGCTTAAAAATCCCTCTGACCACTGTGCAGGACTTGTATATGTCATTCCCAAGACGAATTGACGCTGTATTGGCCGCAAAAGGAGGCCCTACACCATGCTATTAAATTATTGTGGTCTAAAACCAGGTGTTTCAGTTTCATTGTCCAACCCCTGTACTTTTTTGTGTATTTTCACTGTCTTGCTGCTATACTGCAGTCACTTTCACCAGAGAGCAACTCTTAAGCATGAGGCAGTCCTCTCAGGACAGATTTTCTCAGGTGTTCATCGATCTAGAGAGTTTGTCTGAGACCCTAGTTGAAAGTGAGACAGTTCTCTGTTGGATTTACTGGAGATGCAGATGAGGGAAATTCCGCTTCACCGAAACTTGCCTCAGTAAACACTTCTGATACCAGGCTTTTAGCTGTTTCAAGTGGGCCGCTGCACAGAGAGCTCGTGGAAAAAGAGAGGACATGGATTCTGCTTTTATATAAACAAAGGTTGGTGTTCTAATGTCTAATGTAAGAAGACATGCAGCCCTCACCTAGAGTCATTTCTTATAAATTGCAAATCCTTTTATTTACCAAGGGAGGTCACCTGCTTTGTTATGACCGGTGTTTATATCCCACCATAAGCCTGAACATCAGAAGCTGAAAAACAACTCGCTGAGCTGATAACAGACATGGAGAAAAAACACCCAGACTCTCTCATCATTGTTCTTTGTTCTCAAATAAACCTCTAAAGTGCAAACAGCATGTAAACTGTCTCACCAGGGGCTAAAAGCACTCTGGACCACTGTTACAGAGTTTTAAAAGAAGCATACCACACAGTTCCCAGTGCAGCTTTAGGACTGTCTGATCACTGCCTGCCTCACATTATCCCAACTTACAGGCAAAACAACTGAAAACCTCTTAGTTAGGAAGTGGACTGATGAGTCAAAGCAGATGTTACAGGCTTGCTGTGACTGCACAGATTGGAGTGCTTTGGAAGCTTCATCCATTGACCTGAATGCATTTACTGACGCAATGACATCATACATCAGTTTCTGTGAGGACATGGGTGTGCAGACCAAAACCTTTTACACATATAATGACAATAAACCATGGTTTTCTTCACATCTGACGAAGCTGTGTCGGACCAAAGAAGAGGCTTACAGCAGTGGGGACCAGGCAGGCAAGAAACAAACTGACAAATGAGATCAGGGCAGTTAAAAGAATCTACAGCGAGAAGCTGAAAAGCAGCTTCTCAGCTTATAGTCCTGCTGCAGCTTGGAAGATACTGAACACTATTACTAGCTAGAGGAGCTGGTTCACATTTCCTCTGATTAGCACATCTGGTTCTTTTGTCATGTTCCACCCCTGCCTCATTATTTAAGCTCCTGATTTTCTCATTGTTCAAAGCGGGATTCTTCTTTTACACTGTTGGCTATTCTTCCTGTACTCCATGACCTGTTTCTCCTGTGATTCCACTTGTAAGTTTTCCATATTTTTACATTACAAAAACTTTGATTTGCCACAGCCAAACTCTGCCTTTGGGTCCTTTACTACCGCAAACATAACACCATAGTTATCTTTCCTTGGACATATCTTCAACTCTTACTTCCTTGACACTCACTTTGAAAAAGTTTGTTTGAACTCCCTGGAGGAGAACTTTCTGTACTTAATTGAGGTTTTCTGAAGCACCTGTCTTGGTCTAGTACAACCTCTCCCTTAATTTCCTGCTTGAGGCTGATACATCTAACTCTGATGTAGGGGCAGCTATGGTACAGATGTCTGTATTGGATAAAAAGTTTAATCCTTGTTCTTTTACTCCATGACTTCCCTCACATGAGAGAAACTAACAGGGTGGAGACAGGAAACCTATCGCTATAAATGTAACCTTTAAAGAATGGCATTACCTTTTGGAGGGATCAGTTCATCACATGGTAACTGATTAGAAGAACCTTTCATACCAACAATCTGCGAATAGGTAAATGTCAACCCACCAGGAAAACAAGAACGTCACTTCACTGGCAGTGCCGGTGGTCATCCAATAACAAAGAAATTAAAACATTAATCTTTGCCCATCCATCATAGAAGACAGTAAACCCAGCTGAGGAACAAGGACAGATTATTCATTGCTCACCAATGTACCTTTGTACCCATAAATTGCTTAACATTTCCCTACTTTGCTCTCAGACCTATTTTGATGCTTGGATCTTGCTGTCAGCAGAATTTTGTTATTTTTAATCGAACAAAAGTTTACCTTATCCTCTCATGTTGCTGTCGTTGAAGGTCTTCTATCTCTTCAATACTTCATGCAAACATGAAAGACATGTTAGTCTAAAGTTAATCAGTGTTGTAGGATATTTCTATTCTATTCTAAAAACACAGAATTTTACGAACTGTTTCAGTGAGTTCAATAGATTCCCTCTTGTGAACATAATCCCACTAATCTGATCAGAAAGTTTGGACTGTGGGTATAAAACTAGCACGGGTGGAGTGCGGCAAACTGAGGAGAGTAAATGCTGAAATACTGAGATTTTATTCTGTTTTATACCTAGAACCTTGTTATTTGTTGAGATACAGTACCGTTTGTGGAGCGAGTTCATGTTTTCTTTTACTTGTTGAAATGTAGATCTGTGGATAAAATATACATCATAAAAAAGGACAATGGATAACCCAGAATTTTTCTGCTAATTTTAATAAATAAAATTTTTATTGCATGGATTACATAACATTTGCACTCTTTATTTATTTAACAATAGGGGATTTTAAGCCACACTGCTTGAAAAATAAAAATCGTATACTTACCTTATTTCATTATGAGGATGAAGATAAGAGCCCGTCATTTGTTCAACTCTTAAAAATGAAATAGAATGAATATTAATTTTGATACCATCTAAAGGATCACAAATTGTTTAATTAAACCAGCAATTATAAAATCAGTGCTAAATTGTTGGACTGAATACACAGATAACTGCTACATTTATTATTCCACAAACGAGAAATAAAAGATTAGTTTATTCAAGAACCGTAGTGTTTATTCACAGAAATATGCTTTGATAGTTTCATGTCTCCCTTGGCACTACTCCAGTTGTATATATGTAGATTTTAAAACAAATTGCAATGATATAAAATACATGATATGAAATACATACAAATAACCAACTGCCAACCAAAAATCAAGTTATTCGACAGGATTTTAACCATACCCTTTTTTTCCTTTTATGCTTTGAACTGAAGTTGGAACACTTTTTGCATATTTTAACTCTCTCACTAATTTATTAGGTTGATAAGTGAAAATGTTTTAGATTAAAAGGTAAATGTATTTGTAATTAATTGTCAATCTACTTTATGCAAACATTTCATTCTATAACTCTGTTTAATCTGATGCATTTACCTGGAGTTGCCTGCAGCCATCTCACTTTCTGTTGCGCTGCCTTGTCTTGTTCAAAGTGAATGCGTCAGCCAGGTGACATTCATAATAATCAAGATATCACTTCATACAAGGGTTGGACCTTTGGTCAGTCCTGCCCAGTTAGATTATATATAAATATGTACCTGAAACACCTGCCTCTCAGTACTTGATCCTTTTCCTCAACACAACCTGCAGGACCTGTTCCTACAATGGAGGAATCTTACATCATCGCGATAGATTTTGGAACAACATACAGTGGATATGCCTTCAGTTTGACATCCAGAGAAGAAAAAGTAGATCCACAGGTAAAACTATGGGGTGAAGAAGTTGGACTAGAAACCCCAAAGACTCCTACCTGCATCCTATTTGATGAAAATCAACAGTTTGTCAGCTTCGGATATAAAGCCAGACAAACATATTTAAAAACAACAGGCAGAGATTCCAGAGCGAAGTTCTTCTTTGATTGCTTTAAGATGTCTCTCTATGACAAAGTGAGTAAAAAATAAGTAAAATAAAATGATCCATTTGACTATATCTTATCTGCTCCTGAATTTACCTGTATTTGGCACTGTTTTACACAATTTGTAAGAAAATGACTAAACATTCACACGTAAAGCTTTAGAAAACCTGTAAACAAAAATGTGTTTTTGACTGTAGATTAATTGGATGAATTCTTTCTCATTCTTTAAGTGTTTCACATGATTGTACAAATATAATTATGAAACATCTCCAGAAAATCACCACAGATCTGACAATTAAAGCGGCCAATGGGAAGGAAATGAAAGCTTTGAAGGTTTTTACAGAAGCTCTAAGATTCCTGAAGGACGATGCTCTGAAAACCATTGAACAAAACACTGAAGGAAGGATGTTCACAGCCTCTGACTTCACCTGGGTGCTGACTGTTCCTGCCATCTGGGATCATTCAGCTAAACAGTTCATGAGAGAAGCTGCGACCCAGGTAACCCACAGACTATTTACACACTACAGTGGTAACATATCCTTATTGTTGCAAAATATATGTATTTCTTATTCCTTGCAGGCAGGTATTATGACAGATGGAACAGAAAACAATCTGGTGTTTGCTCTGGAACCAGAAGCAGCTTCAGTCTATTGTAAAAAACTACCGTCTGAGGGTTTTGTGGCAGAAAACCAGGGAGAAAACAAACTTGACCAATCCCCAGGAACTCGGTACATCATTGTTGATTGTGGAGGTATGACATTTCCAATAGTGGCTGTTTTAAATGAATATGAGGATTTTATAAGAATTATTTAAAGTGGTAACATATCTATATATGTACTATATGAATACAGTGCTGTGCAAAAGTTTTAGGCAGGTGTATAAGAATGCTGTTAACAAAGAATACTTTTGGAAATATAAATGATTGTTTATTTTTATCAATTTATAAAATGCTAAGTGAGCAAACCTAAACATACAGCCAAAGTCATTAAGATCTATCTTCAGCGTAAAGAAGAACAAGACTTACTGAAAGTGATGGTATGGCCCCCACAGAGCCCTGATCAACATCATCCAGTGTATCTGGGATGACATGAAGAGACAGAAGGATGTGAGAAAGCCTCCATCCACAGAAGATCTGTGGTTAGTTCTCCAAGACGTTTGGAACAACCTACCAGCCGAGTTCCTTCAAAAACTGTGGGAAGTGTACCTGGAAGAATTGATGCTATTTTGAAGGCAAAGGGTGGTCACATCAAATATTGATCTGATTTAGATTTCTCTTTTGTACTTTCACTGCATTTTGTTGATTAATGAAAATAAATGATTAACACTTCCATTTTTGAAAGCATTCTTTGTTTATAGCATTTTTGCACACTTGCCTAAAGCTTTTGCACAGTACTGTACATAAACCTTTCACAACCGGATTGCATCAAAAGCAACACACAAGATTGAAAGCTGTTTGGAAGTAAGTAAGTTGGTAAAGTTTATTTGTTAAGCACCTCTCTCAGACAAAACCATCGCAAAGCGCTGTGCGATAAAACTAGAAAATGTTGAGCTTTTTTCAGTACATTTTGTGAGCAGATCAGATACGTAATTAGGGGCCTGGCTGTGTAGGGCTCTGTATGGTAGTGTGAGAATTTTAAAACAAACCCTAAAATCTATTGGTAGCCAATGTAAAGAGTATAAAACGGGGGTAATGTGAGCTTGCTTGCTGGAGCGTATGAGAAGTCTGGTTGCAGCATTTTGTATTACTTGGTGGTGTAAAAGGGATGATTTTTCCAAACCAGTAAACAGGGCATTGCAATGATACAAATGCGTGGATTATTCTTTCCAGTTTAGCTAAGAGGCAATATGTTGCAGTTTAGAAATGTTCCTTAAATAAAAGAAACAGGGACAGGACAGATTTTACAGTGAGGAAAATAAGTATTTGAACTCCTGTTAGTCCGCCTCTAAAAAGTCCAACTGTCGCAGCAATTATTAGAAAATGGAAGAAGCTAAACATGACTGTCAATCTCCCTCCCTCTGACTGGGGCTCCATGCAAGATCTCACCTCGTGGCGTATCAATGATCCTAGGAAGGTGAGGAATCAGCCCAGAACTACACGGGAGGAGCTGGTCAATGACCTGAAGAGAGCTGGAACCACTGTTTCCAAGGTTACTGTGGGTAATACACTAAGACATCATAGTTTAAAGTCATGCATGGCACAGAAGTTTACCCTGCTTAAATCAGCACACCTCCAGGCCGGTCTTAAGTTTGCCAATGACCATTTGGATGATCCAGAGGAGTCATGGGAGAAAGTTCTGTGGTCAGATGAGACCAAAAAGAGAACTTTTTGGTCTTGATTCCACTTGCCATGTTTGGAGGACGAAGAATGATGAGTACCATCCCAAAAACACCATCCCTACTGTGAAGCATGGGGGTGGAAGCATCATGCTTTGGAGGTGTTTTTCTGCACATGGAACAGGACGACTCCGCTGTATTAAGGAGAGAATGACCGGGGCCATGTATTGCGAGATTTTGGGGAACAACCTCCTTCCCTTAGAGCATTGAAGATGGGTCGTGGATGGGTCTTCCAACATGACAATGATCGGAAGCACACGTATGTCTCTCACAGTGGACCTGCACCTAAGCTGAAAATTTCAGACCCCTCCATGATTTCTAAGTGGGAGAACTTGCAAAGTCGCAGGGTGTTCAAACACGTATTTTCCTCACTGTATATGTGAGTCAAAGCCCAGGGAGGAGTTGAATATTACCCCAAGATTTTGAATACTGGACTCAGGAGTTGAACAAAAAGAAGCAAGAGCCTGACTGATTTTTGTATGTAGTTCAGGAGGAGCTATAATCATTGTCTCTGTCTTTTTGATGTTTAAAACAACGTAGTTACTGGAAAGGCAATCATTCATCTGGGATAAACAGTCGGCTAGGGTGGACAACTTATCCAACTGATGAGGCTCAAAAGACATATAGAGTTGAATGTCATCTGCATAAAAGTAATAAGAAATTACATTAAAAAGAATAAATGATGTGAGCTAAAGGAAGCATATAAAAAGCAAACAACAATGGACCTAGAACCGACCCCTGTGGAAACCCACAAGTTAGAGAGGAGATCTTAGCAGTGAACTTGTTTGCCATGACAGAGAAATCAGTTTGGCAACAGCTTCAGGAAAATCAAAGTTACTTTTGCTCCACCAACGGTTTGACATTATGTCCCAGCTATGATTCTTACAAGAACAAACTTTTTCTTCTTCTTATAACTTATTATTATTATTATTGTTATTATTATTACACAGCATTGCCAATCATCTGACTTTTGGACAAAAGTATTTATATTGACTGGGGGTGGGGGGTGGGGGGGGGGGGGGGGGGGGGGGGGGGGGGGGGCGGGGGGGGGGGGGGGGGGGTTGTAACTAAAGTACTGTGCTAAATATAAATATTTTTTTCTGCTGATTCTGCCTTGGTTCATGTGTGGGATGGTAGACTGTCACAATGCAGATGTACTTCTTTTTGACGTGTGCGAATAACCCTGAGGGAGACACAGTGGACCTTCAGGCTTTTAACTAATACAAAAATGGTCGTAGAGCCATGATATAGAACAGGTATTTGTCTCAAACAGTATGTGAGAGTGCAACACAATTTGTTTAAATTTAAGACATCAATTTCCAAATCGTTTTCTTCCCTTCATTGAGATGCGAATTTTCTAAATGTTATGGTGACCAGACGTCCCCGATTTCCAATTTTGGATGACCTGTCCCCGGCTAAAGCTGTCTCCAAAAATGTCGATTTTAGCGTTTTATGAATGAGAAAAAACACTGCACGTAGACTATTATTACGTTAGACGGGTAGAGAGAATGATTGAGAATGTTGTGGGCAACAACAGCAATTATAGTAGCTGGCCGCACTTCTGTTAACATTACGGACAGAGTAGAAGAAGAAGAGCTGAGCCTTTTAAAAAGACGAAATATATGAGCAGAGTGCTAGCTTGTCACCACCAACAGGGAGCTGTCCTCTGATATGGTCCAGTATGTGTGAATCGATTTATTTTGTTTGGACTGGGCTGAGGAAACATTACCAGTGTTGTCTACATTATCTGTGCCCAGGTAAGAAATAGGTCTGGGATGTGTTTGCTTTCCTAAAGATAAAGGACCCGAATGCAAAATAAATCAAGCTTTTATTAACAAGCAGAACAACATAAGGCATGACCAGTGCACAGGGAGTACCTGAGGCATAAGTGAGCGAGAGTGGGAGGAATCGTAACAAAATGATTAAAAGAAGTCCTTGTAAAGTGCTGCTCGATTTGGTTTGATGGCACTCAACAAGGTTTCTTCCAAAAAAAGAGGTTTTAGAATTGACAGGTGATCTTTAGCTTATTTTTTTAGAACTAGTTATGAGTTGTTTTGCTAATTTTGTCATAATCTGCCATTTTGGGATTTGTTTTTGTTCACTTTTTCTGTGGGTTTGTTAGCTTACTTCTCTTAATTAATCCTTCTTAGATTCTTTTGTTCATAAGTTTGGTTAGAGTTCCCAGCAGGTCTGTAGTTTTTCTTCATTGGTTCGGTCTGCCCTTCTGCCTTGCTTATTAGTTCTTTTCTTCCATGTCCTTAGATTCCTTCTGTTTATACTTATTTATTTGTTTTATTGTTTTCTTTAGATCTAGCTATTTCCCCAGGTTTGTTATTTTAATATAGTTCTCTTTTGTTCAGTCTCACATGTTTCTTTCTGCCAGGTCATTAGTTGCAGTGTGTCACTTAGAGTGTTGTGCTTGTTTACTTTTCTCAGTTAGGTTTTCCCTCATGTCCTCGGGTTACTTTTGTTAGTTGTTACTTTCCAGATTTCCTATATTTTATGTTTGTTAATAGTTTACTTAGGTCTGTTCCCTGAGTTTTTTTCATGTAGTTTTGGTTCCCTGTTAATGAGTTTTCTTCAGATACATTCCCCCCTCAGTTCCTGCAGCTTGTCTTCACACCTGTTCAGTATTCATCTGATTACCTGCCTCCCTTCTCAATGGTCCACATTGCTCTCTCCTCCTGTTTAGTCTTTGGTTCTCATTACCAACCCCAAACTACGACAAATTTATAATTGTGATTTGTAAGCATAGACTTTCAGGCTTAGGTGTGTTTGTCTATTCAATTTGGACATAATATGGAAGTTCCTCATGAAAAAAATAAAGCAGTCAGTGACAGAGGAAACTGTGAATGAGGCGAGAACTGCATGAACCAAGAATGAAGAGGAGAAATAGATGATCACCTGGTTGAAGGTGCATTTCTTCTTTTGTATGAGCTTGTAGCTCCAAAATAAAAATAGTTTTTTTTGCTAAATATAGCATTTTTTGCATTTTATCAGCTGAGGAATCTACTTAAATAATAAAAAAATGCCTGTGGACGGTTGAACTTCTTGAGTTGCCTCAGGAAGTACAGTCTCTGCTGGGCCTTCTTTCGAACAGTGTCTATGTGTGAAGACCATCTCAGGTCCTCTGAGATGGTGGTTCCTAGGAATCTGAAGTGGTCCACAGCTGACACGGTGTTGTGAAGGATGGTGAGGGAGATGTACGGGGATGGTGTTCTCCAAAAGTCCACCACCATTTCCACAGTCTGGAGTGGGTTGAGTTCCAGGTAGTTCTGACACCAGGGTACCAGCTGATCCACCTCCTGTCTGTAGGCAGACTCATCACCGTCCTGGATCAGACCAGTGACAGTGGTGTTGTCTGCAAACTTCAGGCGTTTCACTGACGAGTCCAATGAGGTGCAGTCATTTGTGTACAGGGAGAAGAGGAGTGGGGACAGAACACACCCCTGGGGGGCACCAGTGCTTATTGATCTGGTGCGGGAGAAGATGCTCCCCAGTCTCACCTGCTGCTGTCGGTCCGTCAGGAAGCTGTTGATCCACTGACAGGTGGAGGCTGGGACGTTGAGCTGGGTGAGCTTCTGGTGGAGGATGTCTGGTATGATGGTGTTGAAGGCCAAGCTGAAGTCTACAAACAGGATTCTGGCGTACGTCCCTGGACAGTCGAGGTGTTGCAGAATGAAGTGTAAACCTAAGTTACCAGCATCATCTGCCAACTTGTTTGCTTGGTAAGCAAACTGCAGGGGGTCCAGCAGGGGGCCTTTTTACCAAATATTTATTTCCATCCATCCATCCATCCATCATGCGGTGTTTATAGAATAAAACGAATATTATTTTTACTGAAAGATATACCTAAAATGAGAAGAATTAGAGAAAAAAGATTTTGCAATTGTTCTTTTTCAAAGGTCATGTACATGTGAATCATGTAGCTTCGCACAAAAACAAGCAAGTCCTGAACTAAAACTCACAGTTTTGGTATACTTATGACTAATAGGTACAGTAACTGTTCTCAAAAGAATCCATGACTCATACATTTAAATATTTATTATTTGTTGATGACTATTAATTAAAAAAGAGAACTCGAACGTGCGAAGAACTAAATTGTTTACAGCACAGCAGTCAGTTTTCACAACCTTCTCTGTGTGTTTCAGGAGGAACCATTGACATCACTGTTCATAAAGTCCTTAAAACAGGAAATCTGAAGGAGCTGCACAAGGCCTCTGGGAACAATCTAGGAGGACAAACTGTGGACAGAAAATTTAAAGAGTTCCTCAGAGAAACGTTTTCTGCTGCAGTCTGGGATGAATATGAAGAAAACTATCCCAGTGAGGTTCGAAGAATAATGTATGACTTCACACTTTTCAAAAAACATGATGATGATATAGAAATCACCTGTCCACTAAACCTAGGAATGATGGCTCAGAAAAAACAGAACATGGAAGAGTACTTTAAACGAGTGCAAGGAGCTTCTTGGGATGAAGGATCAATCAAAATAACGAAACAGAAACTGAGATCTTTCTTTGAAGACAGTCTGTGGAGCATCACCCAGAGTCTCAGAGGAATCTTAAGCAAAAGACTCAAAATTAAGTTCATTCTGTTAGTGGGAGGTTTTGCTAAAAGTCAGATTCTACAAAGACACATCACTGATGAGTTTATTGGTGACTGTAAAGTATTGTGTCCCATTAGGCCCCAAGAAGCAATTATGAAGGGAGCTGTAGAGTTTGGAAGAAACCAAGGTGTAGTGGCATCAAGAAAAAGTGCTTATACTTATGGAGTAAGTCTTTTGGAGCGGTTTAATGAGTCGATTCACAGGGCAGACAAGAAATACACAAACAAAGAGGGTGACTTTTGTAGGGATATTTTTGGAAAACTGGTTGAAATTGATGAGGATATTGGTTGGAATGAAACCAGAGAGCACTTTATGTATCCTATAGAAAGAGATCAAACACAGATAACTCTTGCATTTTATCGCACAAAGAAAAAAAATCTCATTTATGTGGATGAGCCAAAAGTGGAAGAAATTGGCTCATTTGTTGTTCAGTCCCCTGACACCACACTTGGAATGGACCGTGTGATCGACCTAGAAATAAAGTTTGGATCCACAGAAATGACAGCAACGGCCACTGACAGAGAGTCAGGCTTAGTACACACAGTCATCCTGAATTTCATGAGAAAATAATTGTTATACAAACAGAAACAGAAAAGAAGATGAAAGACGTAAGATGCAAAAAACTAACGAATGTGCATGAGCCCTGTTATTATTTTATTCAGGCAATTAGGTTGATCATACAATGCTAAATGATTAAAACTGCCTATCTAAGAAACATAAAAGATTGCTTCAAATATTCCCAGTGCCCTCCTGCACCCTTAAAAGGCACAGGGTAACAGTTGAGAGAAAAGGGTGGAAAAACAGCATTTGAACCAGGATGATGTGTCACTATGCTATATATATATATATATATATATATATTTTATATATATATTATATATATATATATATAAATATTTTATATATATATATAAAATATATATATTATATATATATATATATATATATCATGTCTCGTTCCATCCACCAACGTCACGTTGCACCACAGACTGTCCAGGAGTTGGCGGATGCTTTAGTCCAGGTCTGGGAGGAGATCCCTCAGGAGACCATCCTCCGTCTCATCAGGAGCATGTGCAGGCATTGTAGGGAGGTCATACAGGCACATGGAGGCCACATACAATACTGAGCCTCATTTTGACTTGTTTTAAGGACATTACATCAAAGTTGGATCACCCTTTAGTGTGTTTTTCCACTTTAATTTTGTGTGTGACTCCAAATCCAGGCCTCCATTGGTTAATAAATTTGATTTCCATTGATGATTTTTGTGTTATTTTGTTGTCAGCACATTCAGCTTTGTTCAGAACAAAGTATTCAATGAGAATATTTCATTCATTCAGATCTAGGATGTGTTATTTGAGTGTTCCCTTGATTTTTTTGAGCAGTTATATATATATATATTATATATATATATATATATATATATATATATATATATATATATATATGTATGTGTGCGTGTGTGTGTGTCTATCTTTTTGCTTGTTTTGTTTGCTTGTCAGTCAACAACGGAACAGTTATTGAAGTTACTGTACTTCAAAAATGTCACATTACTTTTATGTATTTTCCATATCTAGCAAAAATAAAAACCTAAATAAGTATACGTCTTCCTAACAGTGTTTGTTTTCCTGACAATAAATGAAAACAAAGTCTAGAGATTTGGGGGTCATGGTCATGTGAACTTGGAGTTTTGTTGTTACTTTAATTTTTTGTTTCATTCTTCATCTTTAGTCATGTTATGTTGAGTTATGTCCCTGTGTATCTTAAAGTGTAGATTTCCAGCACATCTTCTCATCTTCCTTTTCAGTCACTCTCTTGTCAGATCCTTTTGTTGCCTTGCCAGATCTACAGGGGTTGGACAATGAAACTGAAACACCTGGTTTTAGACCACAATAATTTATTAGTATGGTGTAGGGCCTCCTTTTGCGGTCAATACAGCGTCAATTCGTCTTGGGAATGACATATACAAGTCCTGCACAGTGGTCAGAGGGATTTTAAGCCATTCTTCTAGCAGGATAGTGGCCAGGTCACTACGTGATACTGGTGGAGGAAAACGTTTTCCTGACTCGCTCCTCCAAAAAACACCCCAAAGGGGCTCAATAATATTTAGATCTGTGACTGTGCAGGCCATGGGAGATGTTCAACTTCACTTTCATGTTCATCAAACCAATCTTTCACCAGTCTTGCGTGTGTATTTGGTGCATTGTCATCCTGATACACGGCACCGCCTTCAGGATACAATGTTTGAACCACTGGATGCACATGGTCCTCAAGAATGGTTCGGTAGTCCTTGGCAGTGACGCGCCATCTAGCACAAGTATTGGGCCCAAGGGAATGCCATGATATAGCAGCCCAAACCATCACTGATCCACCCCCATGCTTCACTTGGGCATGCAACAGTCTGGGTGGTACGCTTCTTTGGGGTTTCTCCACACCGTAACTCTCCCGGATGTGGGGAAAAAAAAGTAAAGGTGGACTCATCAGAGAACAATACATGTTTCACATTGTCCACAGCCCAAGATTTGCGCTCCTTGCACCATTGAAAACCGACGTTTTGGCATTGGCATGAGTGAGCCAAAGGTTTGGCTATAGCAGCCCGCCGTGTATATTGACCCTGTGGAGGGTCCCGACGGACAGTTCTGGTGGAAACAGGAGAGTTGAGGTGCTCATTTAATTCTGCCGTGATTGGGGCAGCCGTGGTTTTATGTTTTTTGGATACAATACGGGTTAGCACCCGAACATCCCTTTCAGACAGCTTCCCTTGCGTCCACAGTTAATCCTGTTGGATGTGGTTCGTCCTTCTTGGTGGTATGCTGACATTACCCTGGAATACCGTGGCTCTTGAAAACATCACAAAGACTTGCTGTCTTGGTCACAGATGCACCAGCAAGACGCGCACCAACAATTTGTCCTCTTTTGAACTCTGGTATGTCACCCATAATGTTGTGTGCATTTCAATATTTTGAGCAAAACTGTGCTCTTACCCTGCTAATTGAACCTTCACACTCTGCTCTTACTGGTGCAATGTGCAATCAATGAAGACTGACTAACAGGCTGGTCCAATTTAGCCATGAAACCTCCAACACTAAAATGACAGGTGTTTCAGTTTCATTGTCTAACCCCTGTATATTGCTTCCAAAAGCACATGCTGGTTGTTTTTATTCTAATTTCGTACCTCCTGTTGTTTACAGGTCAAATTATATTTACCACAAAATGTTATATATATATAAAACATATGCAAAATATATATGCAACATTTTATTGTGACTTCTAAAACAACTTGTCCAAATTCATATGGTGGGGCAGTGATTAGTAAAAAAAGAACAAGGTGGTTGATTAATTTAGTTTTGACAAAATTCAGACTGAAAGACTCACCTTCACCACCTGCTCTTTCCAATGATTCCTCCATTCGTCTCCCATCCATCCAATCAGCTTCAAGTCCGCATGTCTCTTAAGCCAATCACCTTCTGACGCTTTGCTTTTAAGGACTGGCAGTCATGGATCCCTCCCGCTCTTCAGCCGAGCTCGACCCTCCTCCACCATCTTCCTTCCAAGTTCCAATCTCTTCCCGGTTCCTCACCTCCTCTGTCGTTCACCCCACCACCAGTCGGATCCCAGGTGGGAAGACATCTCCAATCCTAAACCTAAAATGTCCATTCAAGGCCATAACATTCTCAGCATTCATGTCTTCGTCTGGGGTCCAAGCACCAAAGAAATAATCATTTCTCAATAAACTTCTCTAATCACCATCTTTGTGTTTCATATTGTGAGTCTTTTCAGGTTGAATTGCTAGGTTGCAGCTGTGAAACAGAGATACCTGAAGTTAAACTGAAGTAATCCTGAGATGGAATGGCAGAACATAACCCAAAACAAGAATGACACAATAAACTTAACTAAACAGTGGCAAAGAATCTTAGAAACAGGAGCAACTGAGAAACAGGAAGTGAATAAAATAAAATTAAATTAAATTCAGTTTTATTTATATAGCGCCAATTCACAACACAGCAGTAAGGAAGACCCAGCTTCAAAATAAAACAGGAACTGAGGCAATTTATTGATTGTAATTCAATAATTACTGATTGTAATTTATACTTGTAGCTCAAGCTGATAGACTAATGCTGATTTAAAATTGTTATTTTATGTACAATAAGCCACAGCAGTGGGTCTAATTCAACTTTAACTGAAAGTACTTCTCTTAATAGACCAATGCAACAAGAAAAATGTGTAATGCAAACATGATTATTAGTTGTTGGAACAAAGTCCACATAAAAAAAAAATTACAGCAAAAGTATATTATGTACAGTTTGGACATCAAGTATACCTACAGGTTTCTTAACAGCAACCAGAAAATTTTACTGTTGCACAGCAGATATATCTTGGAGCCTGTGGCCCTTTAAAACAGGTCTTTTGACTTATATGCAAAGTCCTATCTCACATCTGCCATAAAACAAAATTACTATAGCTCCAAGACCTTTAGGGAAATATTCTGTGCACTGATGGGACAGATGAAGGACTTCTGTCTTCTGTGCGTCCCATTACATCTTGTCTAAAACTAACACATTATTTCAGAAAAAATTATACTGCCAACCATACATGTTAGAGGTTTGTGATTGTCTGGGACTGCTTCACATCTTTGGTATTTGTACAATTTGCAATAACTGATGGAATCATGGATTCTGATCTCTGCCACAAAATCCCGAAGTATCCTGAAGTATCGTAAATATCCAGCCTTCAGTTTGTGACCTTAAGCTCAAGCTCAGTTGGGTTAATGCAGCATCACAGTGCCCAAAAGCAAACAACTAAGCCACCTTTGAAAAGTTAAATGAAAAAAATAGAAAAATTAAACAAATAAGGTGCTGGAGTGGCTTAGTCAAAGTCTGGGCTTAAATCCAATTAACATGCTTTGGCACAAGCTTAAACAGGCTATGTATACGCGAGATACCCTTTGGCTAAAATAAACCAATTCTGCAAAGAAGAGTGAGCTAAGATTCCACCACTGTGATATAAAACTCAAGTAAACATTGTCAGTTATGGCCCTGTTAACGGTTGATGGCAGTTGTTACTGCTAAGGATGGTAAAGCCAGTTATTCCATTCAGGACAATTGCTTATTTACATAGGGCAAGCTTGGTATAAACAGCTTTTTATCCTTTTCACAAAAGGTTCATGTGGTGGGAGAAGCTGGAATCAGACATGCAACTAGTTGATGGCCAAACAAATACTCTTCACACAGAGCCATCATTCTTTGAGCCATGAAAAAACATTCTAGTTTTTCAAGTTTACAATATATTATATATTTTTCTCATTTCTTTATGATAGTTGAATAATCTGCTGTAAAGTAAAACCGGTATTATGTCTGACCTTTTGGCTACTTCATGTCTGATGTGAACTGTACCAAGAATTTGGTGACCTTTTGTTATTCTTCATGATCATTGACATGTTACCAGCAGACCTTATCTGTTTCACTGTGAATAAATCAAAAGTAGGTCACAACAACAGATAAAATGTTCATGATGCAGTACTATAAATCAACTCTGAAGGCTGTTGTATCATTAAAATATCGCACTGCTGCAATGAAACTAACTTGTTTCAGATAATAAAATACTTAAACAGACATGTGATAAGAAACATTATGTCCCTGAACATAAATGTGAATAAAGTTTAGACATTATCTCCTCTGATCCCTTTGTCAGCTGAAAGACACAGGCCTGCAGTTAATAAATGATTTGTTCTTCCAGTAAACGGTCCCCTGCCAGTCAAACCATAAAGACTATTCTAATTAATGTTCACTATTTTGTGGACTTTATTACTATTAACATTATTATTATGATGTTTTCATTTCTGTTTACACGTGATTTTTTTTCTCTGGATAGTGGACCTCTCCTATTTATTAATTTATTAAGTCTGTTCTTGTTCTGACAGCAAGCTCCCTCTGTTTTGGCCATCTGCCACGACCGACTGGGGGTTAGAGAGAACAGTGCAGAAACACACAGAATACAGAAGCACTGACCCAGGAGTACTTTCTATGGGAAGGAAAAGGTAAATGTTAATGGATGTAGCTCCTTTAGTTGTTTTACCTAGAAAGAAGGAACAGATAAACTCTGAGCCAGTTTTCAAGTTTAGAGTCTGAAGAGAGCACATAGAGTTAGTTACAGTAAAAGCTCAGTCAGTAGCTATGTCTAGGAGAGAGAAAGGGTTAAACACTGAAAGACAGGGCCATGTGGAGCAGAAGCTTGGAGGATTCCCCTCTCCAGAAAGGTGTTACAGGTAGACACAGAGTCAGGCCAGGTGTAGCTTCTAGGAAGAGAAAATAAAGAGAACAAAGTTAAAAGCTGAAATAGTAGTGTGAGAAAGCAGTGAATAGGGTGAAAGTGATCATTATGTCCTCCAGCAGTCTAAGCCTATAGCAGCATAACTACAGAGATAGCTCAGGATAACCTAAACCACTCTAACTATAAGCTTTATCAAAAAGGAAAGTTTTAAACCTAGCCTTAAAAGTAGACAGTTTGTCCATCTAGAGTCCACTGATGGCCATTGTTATACTAAAAGCCACAACGATTGGGATACCTCTCTCTGTCAGATTGACCATAACCATTGGAAAAGAGAGGGGGTCATACAGGTAGCAGAAATGGAGGGTGTGTTTGCACCTCAACCATAACTGAGCCGGTTTAGGCTAAACCTGACTCCCCCTTAGTCCATCCAACAAGGGGAGAAGAAGACGGAGGTAAAATAAGGAAGATAGCTCAGGATAACCTAAGCCACTCTAACTATAAGCTTTATCATAAAGGAAAGTTTTAAGCCTAGCCTTAAAAGTAGACAGGGTGTCTGCGTCACGGACTAAAACTGGGAGCTGGTTCCACAGGAGAGGAGCCTGATAACTAAAGGATCTGCCTCCCATTCTTCTTCTAGAGACTCTAGGAACCACCAGTAAACCTGCAGTCTGAGAACGAAGTGCTCTGTTAGGAACGTATGGAACAATCAGATCTCTGATGTATGATGGAGCTAAATCATTAAGGGCTTTATATGTGAGGAGGAGAATTTTAAATTCTATTCTGGATTTAACAGGGAGCCAATGAAGGGAAGCTAAAGTAGGGGAAATATGATCTCTCTTTTTAATTTTCATCAGAACTCTTGCTGCAGCATTTGGAATCAGCTGAAGGCTTTTAACTGCATTTTGTGGACATCCTGATAGTAAAGAATTACAATAGTCCAGCCTTGAAGTAACAAATGCATGGACTAGTTTCTCAGCGTCACTTCTGGATAGGATATTTCTAATTTTGGCAATGTTCCGGAGATGAAAAAAGGAAATACCAGAAACCTGTTTAATATGGGATTTAAATGACATGTCCTGGTCAAAAATAACACCAAGGTTTTTTACTTTATTATCGGAGGTCAATTTAATGCCATCCAGGTTAGGTGATTGACTAAGCAGTTTCTTTTTTTAAAGACTCCGGTCCAAAGACGACAACTTCTGTCTTGTCTGAATTTAGAAGCAGAAAATTTAAAGTCATCCAAGTTTTTATGTCTTCAAGACATGCTTGTAGTCTATCTAACTGGTTGGGCTCATCAGGATTTATGGATAAGTAAAGCTGAGTATCGTCAGCGTAACAGTGAAAATTTATTCTATGCTGCCTGATAATTTGACCTATTGGAAGCATATATATAGTAAAGAGAATTGGCCCAAGTACTGAACCCTGTGGTACTCCACAATTAACCCTGAAGTTTAAAGATGATTTATCATTTACATGAACAAACTGGAATCTGCCAGACAAATAAGATTTAAACCAGCCTAGCGCTGTTCCCCTGACCCCTACAGCATATTCCAGCCTTTCTAAGAGAATATTATGATCGACTGTATCAAACGCAGCACTGAGATTTAACAGAACCAGTACAGACACAAGTCCATTATCTGAGAAAATAAGAATATCATTAGTGACTTTCAGCAGAGCTGTTTCAGTGCTATGATGAGCTCTGAAGCCTGACTGAAACTCTTCAAACAGGTCATTGCTGCGTAAATGCTCACACAATTGATTAGCAACTATTTTCTCAAGAATTTTAGATAAGAATGAAAGATTGGATATAGGTCTGTAATTTATTAAGTCATCTCGATCAAGCGAAGGTTTCTTAAGCAAAGGTTTAATTACAGCTACCTTAAAAGCTTGTGGTACATACCCATTTACTAAAGATAAATTAATCATATCTAAAATGGGGCTGGTAATCAGAGGAAACACTTCCTTAAATAATTTGGTTGGGATTGGGTCTAACATACAAGTTGAAGGTTTAGATGAAGCTAATATTTCTGATAACTCAGGAAGCTCCACAGGATCAAAACAGTCCAAACACAGATCAGTTTCTACAGTTATTTCCAATGTTGTCTCACTTGCTGAGGATGAAGTAATCATCTTCGGGAGTATGTCAAAGATTTCTTCTTAATAGAATCAATTTTATTTTGGAAGAATCCCATAAAGTCATGACTGCTGAGAGCTAAGGGAATGGATGGCTCAACAGAGCTATGACTCTGTGTAAGTTTAGCAACTGTACTAAAGAGAAACCTAGGATTATTCTTGTTCTCTTCTATTAAGGATGAGAAATAAGCTGTTCTAGCTTGGTGAAGTGTCTTTTTATACAACAGTAGGCTATTTTTCCAGATTAAATAGGAATCCTCTAGTTTAATGCCATCCAGGTTAGGTGATTGACTAAGCAGTTTCTTTTTTTAAAGACTCCGGTCCAAAGACGACAACTTCTGTCTTGTCTGAATTTAGAAGCAGAAAATTTAAAGTCATCCAAGTTTTTATGTCTTCAAGACATGCTTGTAGTCTATCTAACTGGTTGGGCTCATCAGGATTTATGGATAAGTAAAGCTGAGTATCGTCAGCGTAACAGTGAAAATTTATTCTATGCTGCCTGATAATTTGACCTATTGGAAGCATATATATAGTAAAGAGAATTGGCCCAAGTACTGAACCCTGTGGTACTCCACAATTAACCCTGAAGTTTAAAGATGATTTATCATTTACATGAACAAACTGGAATCTGCCAGACAAATAAGATTTAAACCAGCCTAGCGCTGTTCCCCTGACCCCTACAGCATATTCCAGCCTTTCTAAGAGAATATTATGATCGACTGTATCAAACGCAGCACTGAGATTTAACAGAACCAGTACAGACACAAGTCCATTATCTGAGAAAATAAGAATATCATTAGTGACTTTCAGCAGAGCTGTTTCAGTGCTATGATGAGCTCTGAAGCCTGACTGAAACTCTTCAAACAGGTCATTGCTGCGTAAATGCTCACACATTTGATTAGCAACTATTTTCTCAAGAATTTTAGATAAGAATGGAAGATTGGATATAGGTCTGTAATTTATTAAGTCATCTCGATCAAGCGAAGGTTTCTTAAGCAAAGGTTTAATTACAGCTACCTTAAAAGCTTGTGGTACATACCCATTTACTAAAGATAAATTAATCATATCTAAAATGGGGCTGGTAATCAGAGGAAACACTTCCTTAAATAATTTGGTTGGGATTGGGTCTAACATACAAGTTGAAGGTTTAGATGAAGCTAATATTTCTGATAACTCAGGAAGCTCCACAGGATCAAAACAGTCCAAACACAGATCAGTTTCTAC
The DNA here is from genome assembly GCA_036173005.1 of Crenichthys baileyi. Classification (NCBI taxonomy): domain Eukaryota; kingdom Metazoa; phylum Chordata; class Actinopteri; order Cyprinodontiformes; family Goodeidae; genus Crenichthys; species Crenichthys baileyi. The sequence goes on along the minus strand of JAHHUM010001449.1, from coordinate 1,129,684 downwards.
AGTTATTTCCAATGTTGTCTCACTCGCTGAGGATGAAGTAATCATCTTCGGGAGTATGTCAAAGATTTCTTCTTAATAGAATCAATTTTATTTTGGAAGAATCCCATAAAGTCATGACTGCTGAGAGCTAAGGGGAATGGATGGCTCAACAGAGCTATGACTCTGTGTAAGTTTAGCAACTGTACTAAAGAGAAACCTAGGATTATTCTTGTTCTCTTCTATTAAGGATGAGAAATAAGCTGTTCTAGCTTGGTGAAGTGTCTTTTTATACAACAGTAGGCTATTTTTCCAGATTAAATAGGAATCCTCTAGTTTAATGCCATCCAGGTTAGGTGATTGACTAAGCAGTTTCTTTTTTTAAAGACTCCGGTCCAAAGACGACAACTTCTGTCTTGTCTGAATTTAGAAGCAGAAAATTTAAAGTCATCCAAGTTTTTATGTCTTCAAGACATGCTTGTAGTCTATCTAACTGGTTGGGCTCATCAGGATTTATGGATAAGTAAAGCTGAGTATCGTCAGCGTAACAGTGAAAATTTATTCTATGCTGCCTGATAATTTGACCTATTGGAAGCATATAATATAGTAAAGAGAATTGGCCCAAGTACTGAACCCTGTGGTACTCCACAATTAACCCTGAAGTTTAAAGATGATTTATCATTTACATGAACAAACTGGAATCTGCCAGAAAAATAAGATTTAAACCAGCCTAGCGCTGTTCCCCTGACCCCTACAGCAATTTCCAGCCTTCTAAGAGAATATTATGATCGACTGTATCAAACGCAAGCACTGAGATTTAACAGAACCAGTACAGACACAAGTCCCATTATCTGAGAAAATAAGAATATCATTAGTGACTTTCAAGCAAGGGGCTGTTTCAGTGCTATGATGAGCTCTGAAGCCTGACTGAAACTCTTCAAACAGGTCATTGCTGCGTAAATGCTCACAACATTTGATTAGCAACTATTTTTCCAAGAATTTTAGATAAGAATGGAAGATTGGATATAGGTCTGTAATTTATTAAGTCATCTCGATCAAGCGAAGGTTTCTTAAGCAAAGGTTTAATTACAGCTACCTTAAAAGCTTGTGGTACATACCCATTTACTAAAGATAAATTAATCATATCTAAAATGGGGGGGGTAATCAGAGGAAACACTTCCTTAAATAATTTGGGTTTGGGATTGGGGTTTTAACATACAAGTTGAAGGTTTTTGATGAAGCTAATATTTCTGATAACTCAGGAAGCTCCACAGGATCAAACAGTCCAAACACCCGATCAGTTTCTACAGTTATTTCCAATGTTGTCTCACTCGCTGAGGATGAAGTAATCATCTTCGGGAGTATGTCAAAAATTTCTTCTTAATAGAATCAATTTTATTTTGGAAGAATCCCATAAAGTCATGACTGCTGAGAGCTAAGGGAATGGATGGCTCAACAGAGCTATGACTCTGTGTAAGTTTAGCAACTGTACTAAAGAGAAACCTAGGATTATTCTTGTTCTCTTCTATTAAGGATGAGAAATAAGCTGTTCTAGCTTGGTGAAGTGTCTTTTTATACAACAGTAGGCTATTTTTTCCAGATTAAATAGGAATCCTCTAGTTTAATGCCATCCAGGTTAGGTGATTGACTAAGCAGTTTCTTTTTTTAAAGACTCCGGTCCCAAAGACGACAACTTCTGTCTTGTCTGAATTTAGAAGCAGAAAATTTAAAGTCATCCAAGTTTTTATGTCTTCAAGACATGCTTGTAGTCTATCTAACTGGTTGGGCTCATCAGGATTTATGGATAAGTAAAGCTGAGTATCGTCAGCGTAACAGTGAAAATTTATTCTATGCTGCCTGATAATTTGACCTATTGGAAGCATATATATAGTAAAGAGAATTGGCCCAAGTACTGAACCCTGTGGTACTCCACAATTAACCCTGAAGTTTAAAGATGATTTATCATTTACATGAACAAACTGGAATCTGCCAGACAAATAAGATTTAAACCAGCCTAGCGCTGTTCCCGCTGACCCCTACAGCATATTCCAGCCTTTCTAAGAGAATATTATGATCGACTGTATCAAACGCAGCACTGAGATTTACAGAACCTGTACAGACACAAGTCATTATCTGAGAAAATAAGAATATCATTAGTGACTTTCAGCAGAGCTGTTTTCAGTGCTATGATGAGCTCTGAAGCCTGACTGAAACTCTTCAACAGGTCATTGCTGCGTAATGACCACACAATTGATTAGCAACTATTTTCTCAAGAATTTTAGATAAGAATGAAAGATTGGATATAGGTCTGTAATTTATTAAGTCATCTCGATCAAGCGAAGGTTTTCTTAAGCAAGGTTTAATTACAGCTACCTTAAAAGCTTGTGGTACATACCCATTTACTAAAGATAAATTAATCATATCTAAAATGGGGCTGGTAATCAGAGGAAACACTTCCCTTAAATAATTTGGTTGGGATTGGGTCTAACATACAAGTTGAAGGTTTAGATGAAGCTAATATTTCTGATAACTCAGGAAGCTCCACAGGATCAAAACAGTCCAAACACAGATCAGTTTCTACAGTTATTTCCAATGTTGTCTCACTTGCTGAGGATGAAGTAATCATCTTCGGGAGTATGTCAAAGATTTCTTCTTAATAGAATCAATTTTATTTTGGAAGAATCCCATAAAGTCATGACTGCTGAGAGCTAAGGGAATGGATGGCTCAACAGAGCTATGACTCTGTGTAAGTTTAGCAACTGTACTAAAGAGAAACCTAGGATTATTCTTGTTCTCTTCTATTAAGGATGAGAAATAAGCTGTTCTAGCTTGGTGAAGTGTCTTTTTATACAACAGTAGGCTATTTTTCCAGATTAAGTAGGAAGCCTCTAGGTGTGTAGAGCGCCATTTTCTCTCCAATTTTCTAACATTGGGCTTTAAAGTACGCAGCTCTGAATTAAACCAGGGAGCCTGCCTCCTATGAATAATTACCTTCTTTTTCAAGGGGGCTGCATTGTCTAATGCACCACACAATGATGAATTAACACTCTGAACAAGAGAATCAATTTGTGAAGGGGAAGAAACAAAATTATTGCCCTCCACTCTGTTTTTCTGTGATAATGAGGAAATTAAAAGTGGAACAGATTCTTTAAAGGTTGTTACAGCATTGTCTGATAATGATCTACTATAATGAAATTTTCTTTCAGGTGTGGAATACTCTGTTAAATTAAACTCAAAGGTTATTAAAAAATGGTCAGACAGCACAGGGTTGTGAGAAAATATTGTTATGTCTTTACACTCAATGCCATATGTCAGCACAAGGTCCAGAGAATGAAGACAAATGTGAGTAGGTTTGTTAATGTTTTGAGTAAAGCCAATTGAGTCTAAGATACCATTAAAGGCTATAGTTAACCTATCACTTTCAGTGTCAACATGAATGTTAAAATCCCCCACTATAATAACTTTATCTGTATTTAACACTAAATCAGATAAAAGGTCTGAAAACTGATCTAAAATTGAGAGTAAGGGCCTGGTGGACGGTACAAAACAACAAACAGAAGTGGTTTTAGTGCTTTGCAATTTGGATGAGGAAAACTAAGGATTAAAAATTCAAAAGAGTTGTAGCTATTGATTGGTCGGGGACTAATCAATAAATCGGACTGAAAGATGGTTGCTACTCCTCCTCCTCGCCCAGTATTTCGAGGAATGTGAAAATTTAAATAATTAGTAGGAGTTGACTCATTTATAGTAACATAATCCTCTTGCTGCAGCCAGGTTTCTGTGAGGCAAAATAAATCAATCTGATTGTCACAAATCAGGTCACTAACTAGCAAAGTCTTTGAAGAGAGAGATCTTATGTTCAGTAAGCCACATTTAATTGTTTTATTTTTCTTTTTAGTCTGAGTTGTATTTATTTTTATTAGATTTTCTTGATTTCCTCTTTTTAGATTCCTCTTTTTTAATCTATTCAGTTTTTGCCATGGACGAGACACTGTCTTAATAGGGTAATGGGTGGGTAGCAGTACAGAAGCTGCAGAGAGGAGTGTTAAACTACGACCCTGCTTCCTGGTCTGAACCCTGGGTTGTCAGAGTTTTGGAGAACTAATAAATTCGGCCAGATTCCTAGAAAGAAGAGCTGCTCCATCCAAAGTGGGATGGATGCCGTCTCTCCGGATCAGACCAGGTTTTCCCCAAAATGTTTGCCAATTATCAATGTAACCCACATTGTTTTCTGGACACCACCTAGACAGCCAGTGGTTGAATGACAGCATGCGGCTAAACATGTCATCACAGGTCAGATCGGGGAGGGGACCAGAGAAAATGACGGAGTGCGACATTGTTTTGGCAAACTTACACACCGAAGCAACACTAACTTTAGTGACCTCCGATTGACGTAACCGGGTGTCATTACCGCCAGCGTGAATAACAATCTTACTGTATTTACGCTTATCCATAGCCATCAGTTTCAGGTAGGATTTGATGTCGCCCGTTCTGGCCCTTGGCAGACATTTGACTATGGTCGCTGGTGTCTCTAGTGCCACGTTTCTGACTATGGAGCTGCCAATTACCAGAGTTGGCTTCTCAGCGGGTGTGTCGCTGAGCAGGGAAAATCTGTTAGAAACGCAGACGGGTTGGTGGTGACCTTTGGGCTGGAATCTAGGACTATGCTTCCTACGTACCGTCACCCAGCCGGCCTGACGCCCCGGCTGCGCGGGCTCTGCTGGAGGACTGCTACGGGGAGCTAACCTTGGTGGCTCCGCGCTGGCTAAGGGGCCTCGGCTATCTGCTGGTTTTTCAACAGCGCGGAGCCGGGCCTCCAAATCCGACACCCTCGCCTCCAAAGCTACAAAAATGCTACATTTATTACACGTACCATTATCACTAAAGGAGGCAGAGGAGTAACTGAACATCTGACACAGAGAGCAAGAGAGAGGAGGAGACTCAGAGAAACAGCAGAACGGGTAGCCATGGTGGAGCTAAAGCTAACGCTAAGCTAGTGACCCCTTACCACTACTAGAAAAAACTGTGTAAAACATAGAGAGTCGCCAAACGTTAAATACAGCAACAGAAAGTATGTGTTTTAACGTGCTTATGTATTATAACAAGTAAGAGATATCACAGTAGAGAGAAATCAGATCAAACGAGAGAGCCTTCACACAACAAACAATCCACCAAGTGCGAAACAGGAAGTGACAAATACGCCTTACCACGCCTCGAAAATTAATTTTGTAATAATCTTTAGTTATAACAGAATATCATGTGCTGCCATAATGTTATTATGAATGTGGTAAATCTTATGGTGATCATTTCACCAATGTATTTGATCAACAGGACCTGGCTGCTAATTTACCTCTTAATTCCTATGGAGTAAGGTTGTACATATTTCTTTTCACACACAGCTTGTCCATTTTGGGTTCACCTGTGTTCAATAGATGGGAAGTGAGGAATCTACTGCTGTAGAGCCCACTGCTGCTCCACAGCATCCTGCTCATGAAACAGGAGCAACGTCAATTCAAAGGAAAAGTTAAGTACACTCTGACCTCAACTTGCATTACCCTCATCGTTAGGTCTTTTATTTCCCCCACAGTTCAACAAAATACAACATGGTAATTAGCAAAACTGTAAACTCACAGATCTACTTAAAGCACAGAAAATATCGGAATGTTTTTATTCTGCATTTTCAAGGAGAAACCATTTAAATTATCACACCTATGAACCAACTGGTAAAACACATCTATCAGCTGTACAAACACAGGAGCCTAATTTAAAACACACCAAACAAATACGAGCACCATTAGAATGCAGTAGGTAGTTTATCTGTTTTCATTTGACATAAAAAACAGAGATCTATGGGTCCTCTTCAGTTGTCTACAAGAAAATAAATCCTGGATGAGAGGAAATTACCTCGACAGGTAATCTGGCTTGTTACAGATTCCCTTCATAATGACTATGCTGGAGTTGTTTTTTATTTGTTTTGTTTCAACTTCTACTGCTGATGTGAAAAACATTGGTGTGATTTTAGACAAATGGATAAACAGATCAGCGATGTTGTTAAAACTACTTTTTATCAGCTTTTAACCATTGGTAAGGTGAAGTCATATTTACTATTAAAGGACCCCATATTTGGTTTTAAGAAGTGTGATCATATAACTCCTATCCTGTCCTCTTTTAACTGGCTCCCTGTTTTTAGATTTATTAAAAAATGTTATTACTCAGTTTTTTCTTTTTTCCATTTTCATGTGTCCTGTATCCTGAAGATCCATGGACACTGAGTGTGAAGCGTCTTTGGCATGTTAGTGATAATATTTCACAACACACGGGGTTATTTAAGTGGTTGATTATACAACTTCTTAGCAGTTATTTTTTTTAGTGTGAAGCTAGAATCCTGAATCTGAACCCAGATCAGGGATAGGGGCTACAGATTTAACCTGGATCAGGTTTAAATGAGCCAGTTGTTCTTCCTTTCTTGGTCCACTTTGTTTTTCAGAGTATTCTGATGGAAGAGTATTCTAATTAACTCAAGTTTACTTTATTCTTAATTTGCTGCAGGGCTGCTTCTCTATTTTTTACTCAAATAAATAGATTCCATCTCACTGTCAATAGACAAACTTCATGGCGTTTACAGGACAAGAAAAAAAAACAAAAAACACATTTCCTCTGCTTTTTAATTATGTACTGAATGAGACGTATATTTCATCCGTTGACGTGGCTGGCTTATGGTTGGCTGAATTAGACTCATTCTAGCGCCACCTAGAAAATGTTCAATAATGCCTTCAAAAAGTGTAACGCCATGAATGCCTGGTGGCGCTTATCAAACCAAAATTTCCACAAACTCACAGCAACAGCAGAGCTGAATTGCACATAACAATGACAAGAATTATATAAAAAAATCACGATATCCACTGTAAAGAACAAGAAAGAAAGAAAGAAATAATAATAACAAAGAAACAATTTATGTAACTATGACTTTGGCTGGGCTTAATGACCTCAATGCCTGGAGATAAAAAAGGTGGGATACAATGTTTTGATTAAAATGTCCTGCAGGATTAGTTAAATCATTTCTCTTTATAGAATTCCTGTTTTCATTAATACAACTACATCCTAAAAAATTGAATGTCATGAAAAAGTCAAATCCATACATTATATAGATTCATTACACATAGAGTAAAATACTTCAAGGCTTTATTTCTTATGGTGATAATTATAGCTCACAGGTAATGAAAACCCATAATTCAGTGTGATCAGTGAAGATTCAGTGAAGATCAATAACATTATATGCTCAACAGAAATGTCAGGCTTTGAAAAGAATGTTTATTTCTAGACACTCAGTACTAGGTTGGGCCTCCGTTTGTATGAGTTACTACATCAGTGTGCCGTAGCATGGAGGGGATCAGTCTGTGGTTCTGCTGAGGTGTAATGGAACCCCAGGTTGCCTTCATAGCATCTGTATTGTTGGGTCTGGTGTCTTTCATCTTCCTCTTAAAAATAAATCAGCATGTCCACAAAGCTTGTCAGCAGAAGGAAGCATGCAGTGCTCTGAAAGTTCCTGGTCAATGGTTTCGTTGACTGTGGACTTCAGAAAATACGGTGGACCAGAACCAGTTATTTAATGGATTTTGCTTGACAATCCTCTCAAGCATGCAGTTATCCCTGTTGATGGTGCAACTTTTCCTACCACACTTTTTCCATCCACCCAACTTTCCATTAATATGCTTGGATACAGTACTTTGTGAACAACTAGTTTCTTAGCAATGACCTTTTGTGGCTTACCCTCTTTGTGGAGGGAGTCAGAGACTGTCTTCTAGACATCTGTCCAGTCTCCATAACCTTATCCCTGACCTGTCTGGTGTGTCCTTTGGACTTCATGATGCTGTTTGCTCCCCAATCTTTTCTTAACCAACCTCTGAGGTCATCACAGAGCAGCTGCATTTGTATTGAGATTAGATTACACACAGGTGGACTCTATGTAGTCATTAGTAATCATCAGGCAACTTCTGAAGGCAATTGGTTGCACTCAGAGTAAAGGGGGCTGATGACTTTTGCACATCGCATTTTTCAGTTTTTTTATTTGTAACAAAAAAAAAAGAAATAATTTTTAATTTCAGTTCCACTTAACAATTGTATACCACTTTGTGCTGGTCTTTTACATAAGAATCCAATAAAAGTATTAATGTTTGTGGTTGTAATGTGACAGTATGTGTAAAGGGGGATGAATACTTTTACAAGCCACTGTAAAACAATAGAACAAAAAGGTTTGATTAGGTAATGGTAAATGTTTGTTTACATAATATATGTCATCGCTTTCTTAATCGATTTGACCCACATGCAAAAAGATACTCAGGAGGCAGGAGAAAAAGTTTAACAAGTTTATTTTTACGGGAATGACTTATGGAACTGGAACCCGGACTTGAGACCCCAAACTGTACGGAACAGATGCAAGGTTAAGTAACTTTGAAGTTCAGATGGGAAGAAATAGATAATGAATTTAATTTCTTGCTTACAGGAGATGATGATGAGTTTGGATGAGGGAAAATGATGTGGAGCCTGGGAGAACGGTTGATGCAGCTGCCGAGTCTAAAAGTCAGTCCAAGGTGGTTGTGAGTTCCTAAAGGGACAGTTCAGGTGAGCTCTTGACAGTTGGATTGTTTTTCTAATACTTGACTTCCAGACTGAATGTTACCTGGTGGTTCTGGGGACTACTAGTGCATCCTGAACAGTTTGTTTTAGAGGTTGATGCCTCCGACTCCGGTGTTGGAGCAGTACTCTCTCAAAGAGCTGAATCGGATAAGAAGCTTCACCTTGTGCTTTCTTTTCTCACAGACTAACACAGACAGAACTCAACTATGATGTTGGGGAACATGAATTGCTTGCAATCAAGTTGGCCCTGGAGGAATGGAGACACTGGCTCGAAGTTGCTGCTCACCCCATTCTGGTATGGACTGATCATAAAAATGTAGCTTATTTACAGACAACCAAACGCCTTAATTCCCGCCAGTCCCGCTGGTCTCTGTTCTTTTCCCATTTCTGCCTACATATCTCTTAAAGACCCGGATCTAAGAACATTAAGCCAGATGCCCTTTCCAGACAGTTTGCCTCGGACGATCTGGACCGTAAGCCAGAGCCGCTTCTTCCTCCCAGTTGCATTGTGGGAGCTCTAACCTGGGAAATTGAGGAACGAATTAAACAAGCCCAGCAAGACGAACCAGACCCCGGAACCGGTCCTATTGACCGGACCTTCGTTCTTTCAAGGTTACATTCACAAGTTATTCACTGATTCCATACTGCTAAGTTTTCCGTTCACCCACGCATCAGCCGCACTATGGCCCTCATCTCCAGAAGGTTCTGGTGGCCATCCTTGCATAAAGACATACGGGATTACATACAAGCATGTGTGGTCTGCACCCGAAACAAGTCCTCCAATCAATCTCCTATGGATTTGCTTCAACCCCTAGAAATTCCTCATCGCACATGGTCCCACGTCTCCCTTGAATTTGTCACCAGCCTTCCCAGATCTGCAAGTATGACCACCATTCTCACGATCATTGACCGTTTCTCTAAAGCATGCCACCTTATTTCACTCAGAAAACTGCCATCAGCCTTTCAAACGGCCCAGCTGCTCGTGAAACATGCGTTTTGACTCCATGGCATTCCTCAGGACATCCTTTCGAACCTGGGTCCACAGTTCACGTCACAAGTATGGAAACAGTTTTGTTTAGCACTGGATTCCAAAGTCTCACTAACTTCCGGTTTTCATCCTCAGTCTAATGGCCAGTCTCAAAGGATGAACCCAGAACTTGAGACAGCCCTTGTTGCCTCACTTCCACTAACCCTGCCGACTGGAGTAAGTTTCTGCATTGGGTGGAATATTCCCACAATCCTCACATCTCTGCGGCCGCTGGTCTCTCTCCCTTCGAAGCATCCCTGGGTTATCAACCTCCGCTGTTCCCTTCTGACGAGAAAGAAATTCCTTTCCCCAGAGTCTGACACCACATTCGCCGATGTAAGGGCATCTGGGACGCCACTGCCCATGCTCTCCACAGGACAGCAGCACAAAACAAACGCTTCGCTGACAGGAGACGCAGACCTGCTCCCCAATACACACCTGGTCAAAAAGTCAGGCTCTCTGCCAAGGACGTCCCACTGAAGGCCATGTCCAAGAAACTCTCTCTCCGTTTCATTGGCCCATACTCCATTGACTCTGTTATAGGTCCCACCACTGTCCGTCTCCGTCTCCCTTCCAACATGTGCATCCACCCTACCTTCCATGTTTCATGTTGAAACCTGTCTTCACGTGAGATTTACTCTGCGTTTTTGTATCCCTTACGCTTAGTTCTTTGTTCTCACTTTTGGTGTGGTCCTCCTAGGTTTCCTGCGACCTGGCCTCCTGGTTCTGACAAGGACATCAGCTTCAATCTCCATACCTTCCATACAAGCTCCTCGGACCAAAATTGGCTGGCTGCCTCCTGAAGCTGAAGATGACACCTGCATCCTGTTTGATAAACATGAAAAATTAAGTTTTGGATTTAAAGCAAAAGCAGCAACGAGGGGAAGGGAAGCCAGAAATAAGTTCTTCTTTGAATCTCTCACGATGTCCCTCTGTAACAAAGTGAGTAATTTGAAGAGTTCTTTAGAGAAATATTTTGTGATGGAGTCTGGGATGAATATGAAAGAAATTTTCCTTGTGAGGTTCAGAAAATGATGTATGACTTCACACTTCTCAAAAAAGGGGATAAGGATATAGAAATCACCTGCTCACTGAACCTGGGAAGATTAGCTCAGACTAAAGAAAATATTGAAACGTTCCTTGAAGGAGTGGAAAGAGCTTCCTGGAATGAAGGATCAATCAGATTCTACAAAAGGAAACTGAGATCTTTCTTTACCGAGAGTCTGCAGGGGATCATTGAGAGTCTGAACAATATTTTAAAGAGATGATGATGCAGAGATTGACTGTCCATTTAACCTTGGAAAGATTGCTCAAAAAAAGAAAGAAATAGAGAAGTTATTTGAAGCAGTGGAAGGAGCATCCTGGGATGAAGGATCTATCGTCTAAACAGAAAATTAGTGTTTTTTTTTGCTGGGAGTCTAACAGGCATCACTGAGAGTCTTAAAGAAATCTTCAGCAAAGGTCTAAACATTGATTATATTCTATTAGGATGGGTTACACTGAAAGGCAGATTCTGCAGAGACATGCTGTTACGGTCCCTGGCCTCGAGGGGGACTCAGGAGCGACTTTTTTTCTTGTGTGTTTAAGGTTTACCTTACTGCCCGTCCGCCACTCCAAATAGAGCTTCACCTCAGACGACCGCGGTGAAGTTAGTTTGAAGTTGGATATTCAAGCTCCGCGGATGCAGCGGCGTCAGCCTCCTGTTTCGGCCGGCAAAAGCAGGCTGATTTCGGGCAACTGCTCTCTGCCGTCTCGGTCCTCCTACACACGGTGGTTCGCTTAGGGACAGTCAATAAATGTCCGAACCAAACACTCGGGAGAAACAAGAATTAATAACTTTCATGTCTTGTAACCCAGTAACACAAAATTCATGTCAAATCATCATATTAGCCGAGAAAGATGTGGCACACTAATTTGTTTTGAATGTAAACGCATTTTCTATTTTTTATGAAATTTTAATATTACAATTCACCATTTTTCTTCAAAAGCTTTGAGATTATGTGACCAATTCGCACAAAATCACTCTTAAATAATCGTACTACACTGGAAGAAGGAGGCACGCCCATTATTTTCTCATTTAGATGGATTTCCTATTGTTTATGAATTTTTTTATATTAAAATTCACCGTTTTTCTTCAATAGCTTCCAGGTCATGTGACCCACTGACAAAATCTGTATGAAATTGTTCTACTACACTGCACAAATGAGGCACATCCTTTTTTATTCCATTTTAAGTCTTTTTAGATTTTTTAGGATTATCTTTAGCTCAAATTAGCATTTTTCTTCAATAGCTTCCAGGTCATGTGACCCACTGACACAAAATCTGTCTGAAATTGTTCTACTAGTCTGGATAGATGAGGCACACCCTTTTTTATTCCATTTTAAGCATTTTTATATTTTTTAGGAATTTCTTTTGGTCAAAATTTGTGATTTTTCTTCAATAGCTTCCAGGTCATGTGACCAGTTCACACAAAATCTATCTGAAATTGTTCTGCTACACTGGATAGATGAAGCACATCCTTTTTTTATACCATTTTAAGTATTTTCTGTATTTTTAGGAAGTTTTTTTTGTCAAAAATTGTGACTTTTCTTCAATAGCTTCCAGGTCATGTGACCCACTGACACAAAATCTGTCTGAAATTGTTGTACTACACTGGATAGATGAGGCACGCCCTTTTTTATTCCAATTTAAGTCTTTTTAGATTTTTTAGGAATTTTTTTAGTCCAAAAGAAGCATTTTTCTTCAATAGCTTCCATGTCATGTGACCTACTGACACAAGATCTGTCTGAAATTGTTCTACTAATCTGAATAGATGAGGCACACCCTGTCTTATTCCATTTTAAGCATTTTCTATTTTTTATACATTTCTTTCATCACAAATCATGTTTTTTTTCAATAGCTTTTAGGTCACGTGACCCACTGGTACAGAACTACTGTTAAATAATTCTATTAGACTGAATAAATGAGACACATTTCTTTTTATCTGATTTAATTGCATTCTCTAATTTTTGTCAATAGCTTTGAGGTAACATGCCTTTCAGAAAACTAATGTTAAATCATTCTACTAAACATGACAGATAAGCAATCTAGCAGATCTACAATATTACATTATAGGACAAACTTCACACTTTGCACCTTACTTGCATGATGAACATCAGAATCAGAATCAGCTTTATTGCCAAGTTTGTACATACAAACAAGGAATTTGACTCCGGCACACTTTGCTCTTTGGTTTACTTTGCTCATTTCCATTTCCATTGAATATTTCCATCCTTTCTTTGCATTGTCATTTTCTGTGCTGTTTGTGTTGAGGCAGTGGTCATGGAGCCATCTATCAGTACATCTGAAGAAGCCTCTGACTGAAGACACTCTGTTGTACAACAGTCTCATGAAGAGGATGCTCAGGGTTCTCCATAACGTTCTTCATTTTATGAAGAATTCATCTTTGCACAATGATCTCCAGAGGTTCCAGAATAGAGCCAGCCTTCTTTAATAGCTTGTTGAGCTTCTTTAAGTCCCTGGCTCTGATGCTGTTACATCAGCAGATGATGGTGAAGAGATCACACTCTCCACAACAGACTTATAGAAGATCTGCAGCATCTTGCTGCAAACAGTGAACACTGACAAGTACAGTCTGCTCTGTCCTTGTAGATGGCTTCACAGTTGCATCTACACTCCAGTCTGATGTCCAGGTGAACACTGAGGTATTTATACTCCTCCACCAACTCCACCTGTTCTCCCATGATGGGAATAGTGTCTGACCTATTCCTGTTTCTCTTAAAATCTAAAATCATCTCCTTTGTTTTATTCACGTTCAAGATGAGGTGATTTCATTCCGCACCATGCCACAAAGCGCTCCACCAGCTCCCTGTACTCAGCTTCTTGTCCATCTCTGATCCACCCCACGACTGCAGAATCATCAGAATATTTCTGCAGATGACAGGAGTCTGTCTTGTACCGGAAGTCTGAGGTGTACAGAGTGAAAAGGAATGGTGAGAGTACAGTCCCCTGTGGTGCTCCTGTGCTGCTGACTACCTGGTTAGACACACAACCCTTCAGTCTTACAAACTGTGGTCTGTTTGTCAGGTAGTCTTTGATCCAGGAGATTGTTGAGGCCTCCACTTGAGTCTTCTAGAGATTCTGACAAAGAAAATAAGGTTGAATTGTGTTAAATGTACTGGAGAAATCAAAGAACATGATCCTCACAGTGCTGCTGGCTTTGTCCAGATTACAGTGGGTTTTGTTGAAGCAGGTGTATGATGACATCTTCAACTCCAATTCCACAGCGATAAGCAAACTGGAGGGGGTCCTGATGGTTCATTGTTTGCTTACTCAGGTGGGCCAACAGGAGTCTCTCTAGGACCTTCATGATGTGGGATGTCAGTGCAACAGGTCTATAGTCATTGAGGACTGATGGGTGACTTTTCTTTGATACCGGAACAAGACAGGAGGTTTTCCACAACACTGGAACCTTCTTCTGGGCCAGGCTAAGGTTAAATAGGTGCTGCAGAATCCCACAGAGCTGCTCTGCACAGATCTTCAAGACTCTAGGGCTGACATGACCTGGACCTGCAGCCTTATTCTGGTTCAGTCTTTCCAGTTGTTTTTTTTACTTGACTTCTTGAGATACACAGGTGGAAGGGGGAGGGGGCAAAGGGAGCATCAGCATCTTCTGATTTGGTTGAAGAGAAACATGTAGAAGCAGAAGGGTCCATGGCTGAGGCAGAAGACAAAACATTAGAGGTGTGACAAGAAAGCTGTGGGTAAAAGGAGGGTGGGATGTCTGTTTGGCTGTGAGCAGGAGAGGAGGATGCTGAGCTTGTTTCTGAACTGAACTTATTGAAGAATGTGTTCAGTTCATTGGTTCTGTCCAGACATCCATCAGTCCGATCTTAGTTCTGCTTGAAGCCTGTGATCTTTTTCATCCCTGACCACACATCTCTGGTATTGTTCTTCTTCTTGTACAACTCTTTGGTGTGTCTTATCCTGACTTTAAATTGCTTCTGTATACTCCTCAATAATTCCCTGTCTTCCTCCCTGACGGCTCCTTTTTCCTCGTTAAGCAGGTCCTTCAGGTCATTGGTGATCCAGGGTTTATATCAAATCATATTGGTGTTTTAGAAAGGACAAGTCTTTTTGTGGACAATCCATAAGATTTGTTTGAGTCATTATTACATCCTCAAACTGAAAGAAACATTTTGACAAAACATTTGCAGCTGTAAAGGACCCAGTGGTTCTATTAGTGTTGACTGGTGGGAGCTAAACACACATGCAGGCCACACTTTTCAGGTTTTGCTTAGTTTAACAGCAGCAAACAAAGTGTTTTTATCGTTGTACTTTGTTTTGGTCATCAGGTAAAACTCCTAAAATGCATTGCAATTTGTGGTTTCACAGCATTAAGGCAGATACACATGTAATAAGTATGAATAGTTTTTTTTCAGTTTAAGTTGTGTTGCTTAATTAAGAGAAAATACAGTGCCTTGCGAAAGTATTCGGCCCCCTTGAACTTTTCAAACTCTTGCCACATTTCAGGCTTCAAACAAAGATATGAAATTCTAATTGTGAAGAATCAACAAGTGGGACACAATCGTGAAGTGGAAGGAAATTTATTGGATGTGTCAAACTTTTTTAACAAATAAAAAACTGAAAAGTGGGACGTGCAATATTATTCGGCCCCCTTGCGTTAATACTTTGTAGCGCCACCCTTTGCTGCAATTACAGCTGCAAGTCGCTTGGGGTATGTCTCTATCAGTTTGCATATCGAGAGACTGAAATTCTTGCCCAGTCTTCCTTGTAAAACAGCTCAAGCTCAGTGAGGTTGGATGGAGAGCGTTCGTGAACAGCAGTCTTCAGCTCTTTCCACAGATTCGGGATTGGATTCAGGTCTGGACTTTGACTTGGCCATTCCAGCACCTGGATACGTTTTATTGTGAACCATTCCATTGTAGATTTGGCTTTATGTTTTGGATCATTGTCTTGTTGGAAGATAAATCTCCGTCCCAGTCTCAGGTCTCTTGCAGACTCCAACAGATTTCTTCCAGAATGGTCCTGAATTTTGCCCCATCCATCTTCCCATCAATTTTGCCCATCTTCCCTGTCCCTCCTGACGAAAAGCAGGCCCAAACCATGATTCTGCCACCACCATGTTTGACAGTGGGGATAGTGTGTTCAGGGTGATGAGCTGTGTTGATTTTACGCCAAACATATCGTTTTGCATTGTGGCCAAACAGTTCGATTTGGGTTTCATCTGACCAGAGCACCTTCTTCCACATGTTTGGTGTGTCTCCCAGGTGGCTTGTGGCAAACTTTAAACGAGACTTCTTATGGATATCTTTGAGAAATGGCTTTCTTCTTGCCACTCTCTGCAGTTCATCCAGAGTGATCATGGGCCTCTTGGCTGCATCTCTGATCAGTCTTCTCCTTGTTCGAGATGAGAGTTTAGAGGGACGGCCGGGTCTTGGTAGATTTGGACTGGTCTGATACTCCTTCCATTTCAATATGATTGCTTGCACAGTGCTCCTTGGGATGTTTAAAGCTTGGGAAATCTTTTTGTATCCAAATCCGGCTTTAAACTTCTCCACAATTCAATTCAATTCAGTTTATTTATATAGCGTCAATTCACAACACATGTCGTCTCAAGGCACTTCACAAAAGTCAAGAACATACATTCCAATTAGTCCTAACCATTGAACAGTGCAGTCAGATTCAGTTATTTATTCAAATTGGATAAAAAGTTTTTCTGTCTAAGGAAACCCAGAAGATTGCATCCAGTCAGTGACTTGCAGCATTCCCTCCTCCCAGGTTAAAAGGGTTAAACACTAGAAGTCAGGGCCATGTGGATCATCGGTAGAGGGTGAGCATTAAGTTGTTGCCAGCAGAAGCTCGGACGACAACAGTATCTCGGACCTGCCTGGTGTGTTCCTTGGTCTTCATGATGCTCTCTGCACTTTGAACAGAACCCTGAGACTATCACAGAGCAGGTGCATTTATACGGAGACTTGATTACACACAGGTGGATTCTACTTATCATCATCAGTCGTTTGGGACAACATTGGATCATTCAGAGATCCTCACTGAACTTCTGGAGTGACTTTGCTGCACTGAAAGTAAAGGGGCCGAATAATATTGCACGCCCCACTTTTCAGTTTTTTTATTTGTTAAAAAAGTTTGACACATCCAATAAATTTCCTTCCACTTCCCGACTGTGTCCCACTTGTTGATTCTTCCCAAAAAAATTTAATTTTATATCTTTATGTTTGAAGCCTGAAATGTGGCAAGAGGTTGACCAGTAAAAGGGGCCCGGGTACTTTCGCAAGGCACTGTATATTGAAATATGTGGTTGTACAGCATCACTTGAATGAATACTTCTACCAGTGTTTTAAGAATGACAACTAAAAAGTGTGGCGACACATTCTTAACATATGTTTTCAAACCACTTAGAGGTTTCCACATTTTAAAGATGTGTCACCACAATTAGCAGCCTCCATCATTAGTAAATGGGAGAAGTTTGAAACCACCAGGACTCTTCCTATAACTGGACGGTTATCTAAACTGAGCTATTAGTCAGGGAGGTGACCAAGAACCCCATGGTAACTCTGTCAAAGATCCAGCATTCCCCTGTGGAGAGAGGAAAACCTTCCAGAAGAACAACCATCTCTGCAGCAACCCACCAATCAGGCCTGTATGATAGAGCAGCCAGATGAAAGCTACTCCTTAATAAAAGGCACATGGCAGCCTGTCTGGAGCTTGCCAAAAGGCACCTGAAGGACTCTCAGACCATGAGAAACAAAGTTCTCGGGTCTGATTACACAAAGATTCGTCACGTTTGGAGGAGACCAGGCACCGCTTATCACCAGGCCAATACCATCCCTACAGTAAAGCATGGTGGTGGCAGCATCATTCTATGGGGATGTTTTTCAAAGCAGAAACTGGCAGACTAGTCAGGATAGAGGGAAAGATGAATGCAGCAATGTACAGAGACATCCTGGATGAAAACCTTCTCCAGAGCATTTCTGACCTCAGACTGGAGCGACGGTTCATTTTTCAGTAGGACAACGACCCGAAGCCCAAAGCCAAGATCTCAGAACCACCCTGTAAATGTCCTGGAGTGGCCCAGCCAGAGTCCAGACTTGAATCTGATGGAACATCCGGAGAGATCTGAAAATAGTTGTGCACAGACCTCTCTCATCCAACCTGATGGAGCTCGAGATGTTCTGCAAAGAAGAATGGGCCAAACTGGTCTGCTATGCTTTTGGTGTCATATTCAAAAGGCTTGAGGCTAAAACTGTTGAAAAAGGTGGATCAACAAAGTGTTAAGCAAAGGCTGTGAATACTTATGGAAAAATTTATATTCTATTTTTAATAAATTTGAAACAATCTCAAACAAACCTCTTCCAGATTGTCATAATGGTGTGTTGTGTGTAGAATTTTGATGAAAGATTAAATTGATACCATTTAGAATAAGGCTGTTACATAACTAAATGTGGAAAAAGTGCAGCGCTGTGAATACTTTGCGGATGCACTGTATGTCATTTATTTTAGTGTAATGTACACCTTCTAAAAGAGAGATATTATTAAAACTCTTCACTAATGGATTACTGGTTTATATGGCAGTTGCTCATCCAGGAGGAGTGGTAAGTACGTATTCGTCACTTCCTGTTTTGCACTTGGTGGATTGTTTGGTGTGTGAAGGCTCTCTCGTTTGATCTAATTTCTCTCTACTGTAATATCTCTTACTTGTTATAATACATAATCACGTTAAAACACATACTTTCGGTTGCTGCTTTTAATGTTTGGGGACTCTCCGTGTTTTACACGGTTTTTCTAGTAGTGGTAAGGGGTCGCTAGCTTAGCGTTAGCTTTAGCTCCACCATGGCTACCCGTTCTGCTGTTTCTCTGAGTCTCCTCCTCTCTCCTGCTCTCTGTGTCAGATGTTCAGTTACTCCTCTGCCTCCTTTAGTGATAATGGTACGTGTAATAAATGTAGCATTTTTGTAGCTTTGGAGGCGAGGGTGTCGGATTTGGAGGCCCAGCTCCGCGCTGTTGAAAAACCAAAAGATAGCCGAGGCCCCTTAGCCAGCGGAGCCACCAAGGTTAGCTCCCCGTAGCAGTCCTCCAGCAGAGCCCGCGCAGCCGGGGCGTCAGGCCGGCTGGGTGACGGTACGTAGGAAGCATAGTCCTAGATTCCAGCCCACAGGTCACCACCAACCCGTCTGCGTTTCTAACAGATTTTCCCCGCTCAGCGACACACCCGCTGAGAAGCCAACTCTGGTAATTGGCAGCTCCATAGTCAGAAACGTGGCACTAGAGACACCAGCGACCATAGTCAAATGTCTGCCAGGGGCCAGAACGGGCGACATCAAATCCTACCTGAAACTGATGGCTATGGATAAGCGTGAATAGAGTAAGATTGTTATTCACGCTGGTGGTAATGACACCCGGTTGCGTCGATCGGAGGTCACTAAAGTTAGTGTTGCTTCGGTGTGTAAGTTTGCCAAAACAATGTCGGACTCCGTCATTTTCTCTGGTCCCCTCCCCGATCTGACCAGTGACGACATGTTTAGCCGCATGCTGTCATTCAACCGCTGGCTGTCTAGGTGGTGTCCAGAAAACAATGTGGGTTACATTGATAATTGGCAAACATTTTGGGGAAAACCTGGTCTGATCCGGAGAGACGGCATCCATTCCACTTTGGATGGAGCAGCTCTTCTTTCTAGGAATCTGGCCGAATTTATTAGTACTCCAAAACTCTGACAACCCAGGGTTCAGACCAGGAAGCAGGGTCGTAGTTTAACACTCCTCTCTGCAGCTTCTGTACTGCTACCCACCCATTACCCTATTAAGACAGTGTCTCGTCCACGGCCAAAACTGAATAGATTAAAAAATTATCTAAAAAGAGGAAATCAGGAAAATCTAATAAAAATAAACACAACTCAGACTAAAAATAAAAATAAAATAATTAAATGTGGCTTACTGAACATAAGATCTCTCTCTTCAAAGACTTTGCTAGTTAGTGACCTGATTTGTGACAATCAGATTGATTTATTTTGCCTCACAGAAACCTGGCTGCAGCAAGAGGATTATGTTACTATAAATGAGTCAACTCCTACTAATTATTTAAATTTTCACATTCCTCGAAATACTGGGCGAGGAGGAGGAGTAGCAACCATCTTTCAGTCAGATTTATTGACTAGTCCCAGACCAATCAATAGCTACAACTCTTTTGAATATTTAATCCTTAGTTTTCCTCATCCAAATTGCAAAGCTCTAAAACCACTTCTGTTTGTTGTTTTGTACCGTCCACCAGGCCCTTACTCTCAATTTTTAGATCAGTTTTCAGACCTTTTATCTGATTTAGTGTTAAATACAGTCAGACAGTCAGTCAGTCATTTTCTACCGCTTATTCCATAGTGGGTCGCGGGGGAGCTGGTGCCTATCTCCAGCAGTCTATGGGCGAGAGGCGGGGTCAACCCTGGACAGGTCGCCACTCCATCGCAGGGCAACACACAAACAACCATGCACACACTCATTCATACACCTACGGGCAATTTAGAGTGACCAATTAACCTAACAGGCATGTCTTTGGACTGTGGGAGGAAGCCAGAGTACCCGGTGAGAACCCACGCATGCACGGGGAGAACATGCAAACTCCATGCAGAAAGACCCCCGGCCGGGAATCGAACCCAGGACCTTCTTGCTGCAAGGTGTTAAATACAGATAAAGTTATTATAGTGGGGGATTTTAACATTCATGTTGACACTGAAAGTGATAGCTTAAATATAGCCTTTAATGGTATCTTAGACTCAATTGGCTTTACTCAAAACATTAACAAACCTACCCACGTTTGTCTTCATTCTCTGGACCTTGTGCTGACATATGGCATTGAGTGTAAAGACATAACAATATTTTCTCACAACCCTGTGCTGTCTGACCATTTTTTAATAGCCTTTGAGTTTAATTTAACAGAGTACTCCACACCTGAAAGAAAATTTCATTATAGTAGATCATTATCAGACAATGCTGTAACAACCTTTAAAGAATCTGTTCCACTTTTAATTTCCTCATTATCACAGAAAAACACAGTGGAAGGCAATAATTTTGTTTCTTCCCCTTCACAAATTGATTCTCTTGTTCAGAGTGTTACGTGATGCATTAGACAATGCAGCCTCCTTGAAAAAGAAGGTAATTATTCATAGGAGTCTGGCTCCCTGGTTTAAATCAGAGTTGCGTACTTTAAAGCACAATGTTAGAAAATTGTAGCGAAAATGGCGCTCTACACAACTAGTGGATTCCTACTTAATCTGGAAAAATAGCCTACTGTTGTATAAAAAGACACTTCGCCAAGCCAGAACAGCTTATTTCTCATCCTTAATAGAAGAGAACAAGAATAATCCTTGGTTTCTCTTTAGTACAGTTGCTAAACTTACACAGAGTCAAAACTCTGTTGAGCCATCCATTCCCTTAGCTCTCAGCAGTCATGACTTTATGGGATTCTTCCAAAATAAAATTGATTCTATTAAGAAGAAAATCTTTGACATACTCCCGAAAGATGATTACTTCATCCTCAACAAGTGAGACAATATTGGAAAAGAAACTGTAGAACCTGATCTGTGTTTTGGACTGTTTTGATCCTGTGGATTTTCCTGAGTTTCAGAAATTAGCTTCATCTAAACCTTCAACTTGTATGTTAGACCCCAATCCCAACCAAATTATTTAAGGAGGTTTTCCCTCTGATTACCAGCCCCATTTTAGATATGATTAATCTATCCTTAGTAAATGGATATGTAACACAAGCTTTTAAGGTAGCTGTAATTAAACCTTTGCTTAAGAAACCTTCTCTTGATCGAGATGACTTAATAAATTACAAACCTATATCCAATCTTCCATTCTTATCTAAAATCCTTGAGAAAATAGTTGCTAATCAAATGTGTGAGCATATACACAGCAATGACCTGTTTGAAGAGTTTCAGTCAGGTTTCAGAGCTCATCACAGCACTGAAACAGCCCTGCTGAAAGTCACTAATGATATTCTTATTGCCTCAGATAATGGACTGTACTGGTTCTGTTAGATCTCAGTGCTGCATTTGATACAGTCGATCATAATATTCTCTTAGAAAGGCTGGAATATGCTGTAGGGATCAGGGGAAAGCGCTAGGCTGGTTTTAAAATTTTTTTTGTCTGACAGTTCCCAGTTTGTTCATGTAAATTTTAAATCATCTTTAAAAAAATCCGGGTTAATTTGGGAGTACCACAGGGGTTTCAGTACTTGGGCCAATTTTTTTTACTATTATATGTTTTTCCTATAGGTCAAATTACAGGCAGCATAGAATAAAATTTTTCACTGTTACGCTGATGACACTCAGCTTTACTTATCCATAAACCCTGATGAAAACAAAACCAGTTAGATAGACTAAAAAGCATGTATTTAAAGACATAAAATTTGGGGATGACTTTAAATTTTCTGCTTCTAAATTTTCCGACAAGACAGAAGTTGTCGTCTTTGGGGCCCGGGAGCTTTAAAAAAAAACTGCTTAGTCAATCACTTAACCTGGATGGCAAAAAAAAAAAAAAAAAAAAAAAAAAAAAAAAAATTAAAATTTGGACCTCCGATAATAAAGAAAAAAACCTTGGTGTTTTTTTGACCAGGACATGTCATTAAAATCCCATATTAAACAGGTTTTTCTAGTATTTTCCTTCTTTCACCCCCGGGAAATTGCCAAAAATTAGAAATATCCTATCCAGGAAGGACGCTAAAAAACTAGTCCCATGCATTTGTTACTTCAAGGCTGGACTGTTGTAATTCTTTACTATCAGGATGTCCACAAAATGCAGTTAAAAGCCTTTAAAATGATTCAAAATGCTGCAGCAAGAGTTCTGATGAAAAAATTTAAAAAAAGAGAGATCATTTTTTCTCCTATTTTAGCTTCCCTTCATTGGGGGTCCCCCGTTAAATCCAGAATAGAATTTAAAATTTTCCTCCCACATATAAAGCCCTTAATGATTTAGCTCCCCTCAGCATCAGAGATCTGAGTTGTTTTCCTACGTTTAAAAAGAGCACTTGTTCTCAGACTGCAGGTTTAAAAATGGGGGGGGTTTTCCTAGAGTCTCTAGAAGTAGAATGGGAAGGCAGATCCTTTAGTTTCAGGCTCCTCTCCTGTGGAACCAGCTCCCCGTTTTTTGTCTGTGACGCAGACACCCTTTCTACTTTTAAGGTAAGGGCTTAAAACTTTCCCTTTTTGATAAAGCTTTTAGTTAGAGTGGCTTAGGGTTTTCCTGAGCTATCTTCCCTTTTTTTACCTCCGTCTTTTTTCTCCCCTTGTTTTGGATGGAGTAAGGGGGAAAACAGGTTAGCCAAACCGGCTCAGTTATGGTTTTAGGTGCAAACACACCCTCCATTTCTGCTACCTGTATGACCCCCCTCTTTTTTTCCAATGGTTTTATGGTCAATCTGACAGAGAGAGGTGCCCAATCGTTGGGGTTTTTTTAGTATAACAAGGGGCCATCAAGGGCTCTAGATGGACAAACTGTCTACTTTTAAGGCTAGGTTTTAAAACTTTCCTTTTTGATAAAGCTTATAGTTGGAGTGGCTTAGGTTATCCTGAGCTATCTCTGTAGTTATGCTGCTATAGGCTTAGGCTGCTGGAGGACATAAAGACCACTTTCACCCTCTTCGCTGCTTTCTCACACTACTATTTCAGCTTTTAACTTTGTTCTCTTTCTTTTCTCTTCCTAGAAGGTACACCTGGCCTGACTCTGTGTCTACCTGTAACACCTTTCTGGAGAGGGGAATCCTCCAAGCTTCTGCTGGCAACAACTTAATGCTCACCCTCTACCGATGATCCACATGGCCCTGTCTTTCTGTGTTTAACCCTTTCTCTCTCCTAGACATAGCAACTGACTGAGCTTTTACTGTAACTAACTCTATGTGCTCTCTTCAGACTCTAAACTTGAAAACTGGCTCAGAGTTTATCTGTTCTTTCTTTCTAGGTGAAACGACTAAAGGAGCTACATCCATTAACATTTACTTTTCCTTCCCATAGAAAGGACTCCTGGATCAGTGCTTCTTTGTTCTCTTTGTGTCTCTGCTCTGTTCTCTCTAACCCCCAGTCGGTCGTGGCAGATGGCCGCTCACACTGAGCCTGGTTCTGGTTCTGCTGGAGGTTTCTTCCTGTTAAAAGGGAGTTTTTCCTCTCCACTGTTGCTACATGCATGCTCAGTATGAGAGTAGATAGAAAAACTTTTTATCCAGTTGAATAAATAACTGAATCTGACTGTACTGTTCAATGATTAAGATTAATTGGAATGTATGTACCTGACTTTTGTGAAGTGCCTTGAGACGACATGTGTTGTGAATTGGCGCTATATAAATAAACTGAATTGAATTGAAAACTGAATTGAATTGACTGAGGTGTCCTGCCAGTCCCCAGCTGCCAGAGAGCGCTTTACCACTCTGCCCAATTCCTTAGCTTGATGCTCAGGATGCAAAGAAAGAGAAACATGAGGAACAGCTTCATCTGACATTAAATACCATTCTGCTTGATCAGGTATTAAATCAACTGTTGCAGTTACACCCTCAGGAGCCACATAAATATTTTTGGATGAAATAAACCATGTCCTACCTTCCACTGTTTCATTAAACAAATCCTGGTACCATTCAGTGTGACAACGGTCGTAGAACAAAGTGAAATGGGGCGGGTCAGGCGGAGAGGTGTAGGGGCAGAGACTTTGAATCCAGAGTTTCCACAGCTGATACACAGAGAAGATGCTGCTTGGAGAAGAAGCTGCGGTCAGCAGTCCCCAGTAGATGTCAGCATATTCCTCAGCAACTGGCTGTAAAAGATATTGTCCATGCTGAAGCATTTGTCCACATGCCAAAGAGGAACCATCTGGAAAAGTTACTGTTAACCCATCAGTACCACATAGCACTGATGCTCCCAGCTTCACTAATAAGTCTCTGCCCAGCAAATTAACAGGTGTGCTGGGTGAACACACAAAAGGGTGAGTTACTCTCTGAGTCCCAATCTGAACAGGAAGTGGTACAGTCACAGGCAGAACTTGTGCAGCCCCTGAGAAGCCCATCACAGAAACAGTTTTGGTAGAGAGCAGTGGTTTAGGAGGTTGCTGTGTTATGGTGGAATAAGTCGCTCCAGTGTCCACTAAAAAATTCAGACAATTCTCTTCCACCTTTACAGGCAACAAGGGGTCTGGCGTGCCCATGCTGCCTAGGTCCTCCTCAGGGGTGTGTTGGAACCCTAAGCCATGGATTTCAACATTAAAACTCCGGTACAAACTCTTCTGGAGTTTTCAAAATAAATTGCATTTAACTGACTTCCAGCAACTGAGAAAAGCGGGGTAGCAGCAGACTTCCCATGATGCCACTGGCTGTATAAAAGCACCCCCTTTCCAATGGCCCGACCTCTCCAAGCCGGTTGACCATCGGACTAGGAGCAGACACAGCGCGCTGAAGTCTTTTTGCTGGCAAAAAGACTTAACTCTTCAAACTGGATCCAAGAGTCTCATATGATCACCGATCATATGCAAAGATAAGTATGAGTGGATAACTGTTTGTGTACCCAGTATTCATTCATAAAAACGGGAATTAAGGTACACGCCTGGCTTGACTTTCTCTCCGAGGCCTGCTGAAGCAACGGTGTCCCAGAAAAGTCCCCAGCAGAGACGCGGTCTCTACAACCCGAGTGAAGCAGTTTTCCTTGCCTGAGAGAAGGAGGACAAGTAGCCGCATCACCGGTAACGTGCAGTTTTGTCCGGCCGACAGAACGGACCCCCACCCACAGCTTCGTTAGGTTAGCCGAAGCTAACCACTTGTTGACTGTGGACGTTTCTTCAAACTTCGCCGCCCCGGACATCTTTTCCTCAGCATGGTCAGAGGTTAGGTTTGGGCAGAATAACAGTTAGGATGAAATGATCTAAACATTTTTCATTTTATTAAGTTTGGTTTTGTTTGTGTGAAACTGCTATCTTAGTGCTAGCAGGCTATCTGCAGCAAACGTGATCAGCTCTGTGTTCTGTGTTTGTGTTTTTAAAGTTAAGACAAACTTTATTTAAAGGGTGATTTTAAACACAGAAGGTTGCTCATAACGCGCCGTCCGCGCTTATGCATTTTAACCCTTTTATTGACCCTGGTATTTTAAAGGTATGTGTTTGGTTCTGGTGCTAAGCTAAGCTATCGACCTCCATTGTTAGCTTAACTGCTAACAGCTTTAGAACACGTGCTTAATACAGGATATTTAACAGAAAGGTTGTTAGTTTTCAAGTTAGTGAATAATAGTCTCTAAACATTATTTTACTAAATCTGATAACTAAGTAAACACCACTAAGCCCCATTTCTCCAGAAATATTTGGCTCTTTTCCAAATATTCCCTTAATAATATTTCTTCAAATATTGTTTTAATAAATAAAGGCAACCAATTAGACACCATTGAGAAATTAGTCATCCAGAAGGTTAGTTTTATTCAGCAGATCATTCTTTAAAACATTATTTTATTAAAATAATATTTTATCTGATCTTGCATTGTGAATGGTCGTCTAAACGTTTGCTAAATATTGTCTAAGTTGGTTCCAAGACTAACTTAACTTCATTTCAGATTCTTCAAGATAATCCTTGGTTCTCAAACATAAACATTGCATGGTAATGTTGCAAACTCTTTTGGTCATGATTTTCAATCATCTTTAATCAATTTGTTTTATTGTACATACCCATTAGTCTTCATTATTTTTTAAATTCTGCTTGGTAATTAGTTGGATTGTTTAGCATAGTAAAGAGTTTTTGATTGAAAATATGTTTGACTTTGAGTTGACTTTTTTTTTAAATAAATTCTTGTATTTTAAGAAATTGTGTGAATTTTTTGTTTTTTCTGTTCAACAAGTCAGAGCTTGGCTCACACCTTTTTTAACTTTGTCCTATTACCATCGCCTTTCTAGGCTGGTATTCACAGGCAACCCTTAACAGACCGAAATATTTTTTGATAAAATATTAAAATTAATATTAAAAATTTAATAATGTCAGATTTTAATAATCAAAACAGGTTTCAGTATGGGCTGTAAGACGGGGGTTCCACCCTCTGTGGGGTACTGGCCCTGCTGGGGGGGGGGGTGCCATACCTGCATTAGGAGGTACCGTTTCTGTGTGACCCCCCGGTGGGGCAGGTGCGTGCCCAAAGTCCAGACTGACTGCAGTTTTTACCACATCTCCCAATCCCCTGCTGGCCACCCCCTTCCCCTTTGGGGGGCTCCCCGCCCTCCACCCTGACCCCGCGACCACCAAAATGCCTCCGCCCCACGACCCCGGGGCCCCTGTCCTGTATTAAAAATGGATGGGGGGGGAGGAGGGGGGAAAACCCCCCCTGGCCTGATCAGATAGACTAAACGTGTTCGCTAAGCTGCAGCACTTACATTTTCGTTTTTTCACTTTTTCCTTTTTTAATTTTTCTTTTTGCAATCTATAAAAAGAAACCTAGGATTATTCTTGTTCTTTTCTATTAAGGATGAGAAATAAAGCCTTAACGGAATTAACTGAATTGAAAAATAAACTGAAATAAAACATTACTGTAGGAGAACCTCATGAATCATGAATTATCATTTAGACTTGGTTCCCAACACCCTGATAAACCACTTAGATGCTTATTTAAAGACATACAAAATACATTTTCAGTCAGAATCATATTTTATTTCTATATTGATCAGCTTTTTTCAAAACAAGCCTTTGCAAGTGAGAGAGAACTTTTATGCTGTTTTGGCTTTATTTGACAGACCTTAAAGAAATATTACCTCACTTTTAAGTTATTCACAACAGTTTGCACAGAGCAAAGATACCACAACAGGCATCACTCACACTAAGATGAAAATGTGCTACAGCTGGACTTTTATCACCTATAAAAAGCAGAACACCTGCTGCATGAGGAGCAGTACGTTTGCCATCCTGCAAAATGCTGTGAATGAACTCTTCAACCACATTATGCAGCAATTAAACAGTTGATCTGAGGCTGTAGCCAACTTTTCAGCCACAAATTTGGAACAAAAATACCACATAAAAACATGGCAGTAAAAATATGAAATTAATGTACAAAAAAAACACATTGTTAAACGCCTTTGTATTGTAGCAAAAAATTAAACGACATACTCGTTAAGCAATAATGAATTATCTCCATTCTTTCAGTTGAAGATTACTAAAAACCTCAAACTTAAGCCAAAATATTTTATACTTTAAAATTTTAAATTCACTTCAGTAAAGTTGACAGCTAATGTAGCATTTTACACAAACAAATGGTAAAGCATCTTGCACAATTTCAAGCAGTTACACTATATAGCATTCTTTAACCCATGTGAAAATTCAAGGCTTCAAACATAACTTGTTATGTTTTGTTCATCGTTTTGTGACTCAGTGATGCATTGAGGGAGAATGTTCCACATTTCCAATGTTTGGGTGGGATTCCCCCAATCAGGTTCTAGAGGAGGATCATTCAGAGCCATCAGACGGCCCAACCAGTAGCACTCAGTGCCCAAACGATTCATCACATCCTCAAGGGTTTCCTGTTTATGTACAAGTGTAGGATACTATGGAGAAGAAATAAAAAAAATCACATTATTCTAAATGAACTTAACAAGGATTACAGGTTAACAACCAACTTTTGTATTGTGTCCTTTTATGAATTGTCTTAACAATATATTTTATGTCAAACCTTTAAACCCTCCTGTTTCTCACTGTAGATAGCCAGTTGCAGATTCTGAATACTCAGCCGACTGTACTCTTTAACCTGGAACAAGTGTTACATTAACAGAGCAACAACTCAAATGACTTCACGTTAGTATGCAAAATGTTTGATCCAGTACCTTCAAAGGTGCTGGATCTCTTTTAGGTGTATTCAGTCCAAATAGGTCTTCTATCTCCTTGCTCTTTTGTTCCATGTCAGCTTTTGCTTTCTCAAACCCTTGCTGGTGTCAGTCATTTAAAATGAATACAAACAAAAGCAGAGAAATGCATAATTAGTTCAGAAAGAGCTTTTATAAGAAATAAATATTAACTAGAAAGTTACTTGATCTTACCAATAAATACTATACCTGTATCAGTTTTCTGACACTTTTTGGACTTCCGTGTTTTGATTCCAGATCCGTTTTAAAATTTTTCCAGTTGAATCTCAGGTCGTCATATAATTCTATTAGCCTTGGTTTACTAACAGGATTGTTAAGGTTGATGGCTTTTCCTGTTTTGATTGAAGAAGCAACATCCTCTGCTACTCTGTATAACAGAAGGACAACAACCCTTAAAGTGAAGAACCTAAAACAGAAGTCAGTGAATAGTTCAAAGTGTGGGCCAAAGGTACAGCAACAATTTAAATATGTATAATACCTGTCTTTAAATGATTTCAGTTCTTCATCTTTATCATCTACAGCACGTCTGTAAACAAAACATAAATCATGCAATTTTATATAAAATTTATCATTTTAATTACCTCAAAGAGATGCCTATTTGGTTTCCTATCAGAAACAAAATAATTTAAAACCTGGTAGGAGTAAGACAATTTTTTTACACTCTCACCCACTGTCCTGCCAAAAGTATTGGGTCACACCACCATATGAATGAATTCTGGTGTTCCGAACACTTCCATGGCTGCAGGTGAAAATATTTGGTGTGGAGAAACTTAATTGGCCTCAACCTTCTTCAACATCTTTCAGATGAATTAGACCGAAGGCTGCAGTTGTGGTTTTCTCATCTTACTATGAACACACTGCTAAACCTTGTGGAAGATATTTACAGAATAGTTAAAGTTGCTATTCCTGGCAATGGTGGGTCCATCAACAAATTAGACCTAATAGATTAAGAATACGATGTCATCAAACTTCATATACATGGAAAAGTAGACAGATAAATACTTTTAGCAAGGTAGTATATAACTGTTATTTCAACAAGCTTAATTCTCACGTCACTCCATCTGCCCCTCTTCTTTGCCAGCAGGCCCAACATCAGAGTTGAGAACGCTGTTATCTACCTGCTTCAGCAGGCACTCACACACCTAGAGACCACCGGGAACGCTGTGAGAGTTATGTTCTTTGACTTCTCCAGCATTTTCAACACCAGACTGGCACTGCTGTGGAGGAAGATGGAGGAAGTGGGAGTGGATGGACACCTTGTTGCCTGGATCACTGATTACCTCACTGACCGGCCACAGTACAAGAGACCAGTTTTGATGTGCTTTTTCAATCATTCTCCTGCTGGACTATCCCACCATATTGGAGTATCCCACTATATTATCAAAAGCATGTACATGAACTTTAATGACATCCTATTCTTAATCTATTAGGTCCAATTATTTGTTGATGGACCCACCGTTGCCAATTTTAAGTATTCTGTAAATGGAGTGGGACTGCAGACATGGTACAATCTGGTTCAAAGCCATTTCTTATGACCCATTTGCATATCTTTTTACAGGGTATCTGCATGTTTCAACATGTCAAATTTCAGACTTTTAAAGATCTTTTTTATGCCACCTTGAATGAAATTTAAGACCACAAAATATATGCCCCTTTGCACTGGCTTGTTTTAGGCAGCGCGGCTCCGCTCCACTCTACTTGGATTTGCTCTACTTGGTATGGTACCAGTTTTGTTTCCACCGATGGCTAGTTATGGCAGCTGAAGCCCCGCCTCTAGCCACCAGTGTAGCGTGCTGGGCTATTAATGTTACTGTGTAACATTGTCACCTGTAATCTGTGTGAAACGATAAAAAATGAATAATTAAATATAAAATAAAATAAAATAAATACTAATAATGTTTGTATTATTGCAAGAGTGTCTTATATATGTGTTTCATGTATAAATGATCCACTGGGATAATTATCTGGACCACAGCAAAGCCAGAACCTATAAAATAAGGCTCGGGGGTTCTGACGTAAGGAGAGGTGGTAGAAGAAGCCCTTTTCAGGGGCAGTTTCTCGCTGAGTTGAGCAAAGCGCAAGTGGAGCGCAGTGAGACGCTTTGTGAGCTTCCGCGCACGCCACGGTCAAAGTTTAAGATAGTTCAACTTTGACCGCGGCGCGCAACGCAAATGTGCTGAACCCAGCAGCAAGTGCAGCGAAAATCAACCTGTCTGAAAGGCCCTTGACCCATAAAAGACACAAAGAAGCTTGCTAGCAAGTATATTTTGGCAGCTACCTGTTACCTGTAGCCTCAACTGCCTCGGGCCACAGAACACAATGAAGATGTATGTGCGCGGCTCAAACTTTCATTTGACAGAAAAGCGATTAACGTATTTAAGGCCAACTTAGATTTTTTTCACTGAATTTAAGAAATTATAGGCCTTAATTTTAGAGACATGAATTTCAGAATTTTTAAGACTTTTTAAGAATGCTCAGACAACCTGTATTTAATTCTTTAAATAAATAAACCAAAACTAAAAACACCAAGGCTGAACTTAAATAAGGTGGCATGTTTTAAAAACAAACAAAACTCAACACTGCCAACACTGTTTACAGTGGGGGCGGGAGGCTGCTGACCTTGACTGGGGACATTATCGGGCGGTGGAAGGAGTACTTGGAGGATCTCCTCAATCCTGCCATCACGCATTCTCTGGTGGAAACAGAGGCTGGGGACTCAGGGTTGGACTCATTCATCACCCAGGCTGAAGTCACCGAGGTGGTTAAAAAGCTCCGCGGTGCCAAGGCTTCAGGGATGGATGAGATCCGCCCTGAGTACCTCAAATCTCTGGATGTTGTGGGGCTGTCATGGTTGACATGCCTCTTCAACATTGCATGGCGGTCGGGGTCAGTGCCTCTGGACTGGCAGACTGGGGTGGTGGTCCCCCTTCATAAGAAGGATGACCGAAGGGTGTGTTCCAACTACAGGGGGATAACACTCCTCAGCCTCCCTGGTAAGGCCTACGCCAGGGTATTGGACGAGAGAGTCCGGCCGATAGTCGAACCTCAGCTTCAGGAGGAGCAGTTTGTTTTTCGTCCCACCCGTGGAACACTGGACCAGCTCTATACCCTCTACAGGGTACTCAAGGGTTTATGGGAGTTTGCCCAACCGGTCTACATGTGTTTTGTGGACCTGAAGAAGGCATTCGACTGTGTCCCTCACCGCCTAGAAATCCTGTCCATAAAAGTTATGAACAGGATTGCTAGGTGCAGCCAGGGCCAGAGGTTGTCTGGTTTGGGGACCAGTGGATTGTGTTTCTTCTTTTTGCAGATGACGTGGTCCTGCTGGCACCCTCTAGCCAAGACCTACAGCATGCGCTGGGGCGGTTCGCAGCCGAGTGTGAAGCGCCTGGGATGAAGATCAGCTCCTCCAAGTCCAAGGCCATGGTTCTCGACCAGAAAAGGGTGGCTTGTCCTCTTTAGCTTGGAGGGAAGTTCCTGCCTCAAGTGGAGGAGTTCAAGTATCTCGGGGTCTTGTTCACGAGTGAGGAAAGAATGGAGCAGGAGATTGACAGATAGATCGGTGCGGCTTCCGCAGTAATGGGGGCGCTGTGCCGGTCTGTTGTGGTGAAGAGAGAGCTGAGCCGAAAAGCGAAGCTCTCAATTTACCGTTCGGTCTACGTTCCTACCCTCACCTATGGCCATGAACTTTGGGTCATGACCGAAAGAACGAAATCCCAGATACAAGCGGCTGAAATGAGCTTCCTCCGTAGGGTGGCCGGGCACTCTCTTAGAGATCAGAATCAGAATCAGAAAAGCTTTATTGCCAAGTACGTTTTTGGACATACAAGGAATTTGTTTTGGCGTAGTCGGTGCAATACAATACTCAAGTTAAATAGGGTGAGGAGTTCGGCCACCCGGGAGGGGCCTCAGAGTAGAGCTGCTGCTCCTCCACATCGAGAGGAGCCAGTTGAGGTGGCTCGGGCATCTATACCGGATGCCTCCTGGACGCCTTTCTCAGGAGGTGTTCCAGGCAATTCCCACTGGGAGGAGGCCCAGGGGACGGCCCAGGACACGCTGGAGGGACTATGTCTCTCGGCTGGCCTGGGAACGCCTTGGGCTCCCCCCGGAGGAGCTGGAGGAGGTGTCCAGGGAGAGGGACGTATGGGTGTCTCTGCTGAGTCTGCTGCCCCCGTGACCCTTTCCCGGATAAAGTGGAAGACGATGAGTACGAGTACAAAACTCAACATTAACAGCCACCAGAAAACATGAAACCATTACAGAGCCTGTAAAGGGACATTGAAGAAATACTGATTGTAAAACTGTCTCATGTGCACCTGAAAGTTTTTTTTTTTATTCTATGTCCTTCTATGTTCCTTCTGGGACTCCAGAAACACTGACCTGTCTGCCAGTGAATCACATGTGGTTCAGAGGAGAAGTGTGGCACCTGCAGTTGCTTGGCCCTGCACGCCACACAGCGTGATGGCAAAGTGAAGTAGGAGTTGGGAGGGGAAAGATGGGGGCTTGTGCACGCCATGGGCTGGTGCACTCAAATGAATGCCCATGAAATATCAAAAAACACTTTTGCAATGAATTGATGGCAGAAAGGCTCAAGCAGAGAGGGACCTTTTCTCATCCAGGACAAAAGAGCAGGCGCTTGAGCACAACTAAGGGTCTAACTGTGCATGTGCCTGAATGTGTCCAAACTCTCCATGGTAACAACCAGTGGCACACACAAAAAAAGTCTACACAAAACATAGTCGTTGCCTTTTTTTTGTTAAAGACTTCTTTCGCATACATTTTATGTTATGTTTTAGCTTTTCTTAAAGTTATGACCTTGAATTAATTAAAATACAAATACTTACCTTGTTGTTTCAAGTTCTTCCTCAGTCTTCATCATCCTGAAAAAATAAGGAAATATTTATTTTCAAACAGTAACCCAATCACTAGATATTTTGAGCACAACCTATACTAGAATAAAGCCATAATGAAGGGAATGTCATACAATTTCTGTTGGTGATAGACTTATGAAATGTGACTGAAAGGCTCTAAGAGATTAGGTAAAATAGTAATGTCTTAAAAAAAGATCTGGTTCTCACCAGGTTCCTAAATTATTTTAATCTAACCTGTGTACAAAAGCACACCAGATTCCGAATTTATTCATCATTTATAAAACAACATTTATGTTATAATGAAATTCTGACTTGGGCAACAGAGTCTGGCATTTTTTAACTTTGTTGCCTTGCAGCCAGAAGGTCTTTTGTTTGAATCCTAGCTTGTGGGTCTTTCTGCATGGAGTTTGCGTGTTGTCCCTGGTCATGTGTGGGTTTTCACCAAGTCCTTCCCCCCACAGTACAAAAATATGCATGTTCAGTTAACTTGTATCTCTATATTATGTATTAGTGTGTGTGGTGGACTAGCAACCTTTGCAGGATGTACCCTGGCTCTCATCTTATGATTACTGGAGATAGGCCCCAGCCCACTTTGACCCTAACAATGAATAAGTGGGTACAGAAGATGGATGGTTGGTTATTTGTCCTACCTAAATTGCCAGTAGGATGGAATGTGTGTGCATGGTTGTTTGTCCCATAAATGGAGATAGGCTGTCCAGCCCATAGAGATAGATATCAGCTGTCAAGTGAATTTATTATGTGTATTTTTAGGTGCTCAGGATGTGCTCAGGATGTGAGAAGAAACGAGGACATCAGGGACACAATGCTAGGCCATAAACTGTTTCAACTATCGGAACAAATTTACAAATCAGCAGGAAATCAATGTCCATAATTATGTTTCATATTTATATTTAACATTCTGTAAAAAAAGGTTAAAACAACCAGCTAGACATGCGTTAACATTAAGTCAGTAGATGCTGCATTGGGTAAATGTGTATGTCTGATTCTTGTGGCCCTTTTCCACTGGTCTCTATGGCTTGGCATTTTAGGCATTTCCATTTGTAACATGGAACCATTGTTATTTTTAGCACCGGCTTGCAAGCAAGCTTACACATGCTGAAAACGTGACATCGATCACTGATTAGGTCGGGGTTGGCATCACTAGTTACAGCATACATATTATAATAACGCTGGTAACGTATTGTAACACCAGATGCTATGAGCATAGGCCCTTTAAAGCTATCATTAGTGGGTTTATCCCTTTGCACTTTAGTCCACACCCACCTACTGGGTGGGCCTTGCACCGGTCTGTATGAATCGGCTCTTAAATTGCTTTTTTCGTTGGCATTCAGGAACCAGTGAGGCCCAGAGCTTAAAGGGCTGCGCCTGTATTCATAGGATATGTAACCAATGTTACATATTGTAACACCAGTGGCCATGTGCCACTGAGCGACAGAGATTAATGAATAAGAGAATAATCTCTGTTTAGGGCGGAGGCTGAGGCGACAGTCCTGCTGCTGTGAATAGTGACGATGAGGTCATAATCTTTGACCAGCCTAACAAGGGGAAGAGCAGGTCAACAACTCTTCAGGTAGAGGAGAAAACCAATCGACTGGTAAATCATGCATGATGCGCAACTACTCCTGCGTACCATGAGTGCAACAGCAGAGGGAATAATTTCTGATTCCACAGAGGCTTGATGAAAATCAGCCGTGGTGAGGTCACGAACCGTGGTTGGGGGATAACTACGATATTACTTTGTGCCTGAAGGCGAAAGAGTGCGCCGACATAAAAGCGCAGTGTAGTAAAAATTATTCTGTAAGAACAGAATGAGACATGGAGAAGTGAAAACGTCCCGCAGGTAAAACATAATAAATGAGCATGGAGATGACCAGGAAGCTGCTGTCCAGACGTCCTCTACTGTCTGTGGAGAGCTGTGGAGGATGAATTTCCCCTGGCTGAACGAGCTATGAGCTTCTCTGGTGGATCCAATCCAGAAACGTGTAAGCATGTGAAACAGCTTCACATAACCAGTGTGAAAGACGATGAGCAGACACCAGTTGTCCTGCAGAGTTCTCTCTGTAATACTGGTTGTAGCTGTGTGCGCCACATAACATGAGCGCATGTGCATGGGACAGAGAAGATAAGACGCAGTTTCCTCCTCAGAGTTATAAAGAGGGGGATAGAAGCCATTCAGATTCATCGCTGTTGAGCCTGAATGAGCTTGTGATGCTTATAGGGAATAAAAGCAGGATTAGGACAAAACACATGAGCTGCCATCACCCCGTATTCTGAGACAGGAAAGAGCAGAGATAATCACATATAATTATTCACTCTCTTTGCAGATGTTAGAGCTAACAGCAGAGCTGTTTAAATGTCAGAGATTTAATTGAAGCTCTAGAAGAAGTAGCCCGTGTGCCCTGATTTCTTTGCAGGAATTTTCGTGTCCAGAGGCAGAGCTTCTCTTAGTGCTCCTATTCAGCAGCCAAACCCAGAGACACCAGCCTATCTCTGTATAGCTCCTGAACGCACTCCGACTTTGAGGAGGGCATCCTCTCACCGCGGTAGCTGCCTTGGGTGGCCTTACAGCAGCTACTGCAGATTCGGGATCCACGGATCGCCTGCGCGCTGGGGGGGGGTGTAAGGATTATTGAAAACTGCTCCTCCCACATCTGATCCAGGAGCAGCGGGACCAGAGGAAGTGTAAATTAGCATCTGTGACCACACACTGTGAGCAAAGACGTCCACTTCTAACGGTGGATCCTCATGTGAGCTCACTGAGAACTACAGTTGATACTGTGTGTTCTCCCGTGTCATGACACTGCTGCTCTGTCGAATCTGCTCCAATTTGAGAGATGCGGTCGGGATAGAAGCTCCAGTTACCATGTTGGGGATCCCCCATGGACATTATGTCTGCTCCAATGTTCAGGACCCTGAGGATGTAATCTGCATTCATGCATTCTCAGCATAACAGCTGTCTGATGTTTTTTCAGCTGAGCTGAGGGTATAACTCCTTGTTAGTTTATGTAGGCTGTGGTCTGTGTGGATCAGAACATGCTGATCCCACAGCAGAGGAGCAAAGTGCTGTGTCACTTTTGAAACAGTAAGGAGCTCCAGCACCTATATGTGAAGTGAAGTGTTATTTGGCCACTTTCCTTCTACTACGTGGGACAAACACGTCCCTCCCCATCCTGACAGTGAATATTGGGATGTGTGAAGCAGGCCAGCACCAGTATTGCCAGCATGTGGAATTGTCTCTCCATGATCGAGCTTAGAACAGGGACAGATCGAGAATAGGTCTCGTTACTCCCTGTTCTCACTGGAACCTGGTAATAAAGGGAATAAAATCCAGTGTTTTTCACTCTGCATGGGAAACCCTGGAACCTCTGGGCACATTCATTTGCTGTGACTTCCTGGACATGAGCCAGTGTGGAGCTTCTGCTGTCATTACTTGCCTTGAAAATTTCCAGGAGGAGCCTACGGGGTCGCAGATAAGGGCTGCAGATAAGCCTCAGCAGTGAGTTTGAGACTTGGGCTCGCGGCTGGACTTTGCCGGAGAAACTGTGCCTCAGGTCCCTTCGTCCGGAGAAGGGGAGCATGGGTGCTGCCAGTTCCCGCCTCAGAGGCGGAATCGTCCAATCAAAGGCATCTAGCGCTATGTCTAGTGTAGTGGTCCACTATGGGGAATTCCCCTTCTAGTGGAGAGAAGATGGCGAGCCACCATTGTTTCTCCTCCAGAGACACATGTGCTCTTGCACATACCGCTTCATGGCTTCCTTCTCTTTCCTGTACTTATCTGGCTCTTCTTTTACTCTGAGTTTGACAACACCCATTACACAACTGCGAGCAGCAGTTGTGTAATGGGTGTTGTCAAACTCATACAAATCACATCACGTTATTTTTTCGGACTGTGAAGCCGCCTATAAAAGTCCCGCCCACATTTATAATATGTGTGTATATATACACTGCCTGGCCAAAAACAAAGTCGCCACCTGGATTTAACTAAGCAAATAGGTACGAGCCTCCCATTGGATAATTACTGCATGGGCGATTATATTTCAGCTGGCAAAAAGCTACTTAACCCCTACTGGTGTAATCGTTGGTTCTCATTTCTTTAACAACCATGTCGAAAGACACATCCTGTGGTTGTATAGATGTCAGTCTGTTTCAGAAGGGTCAAATCATTGGCATGCATCAACCAGAGAAAACATCTAAGGTAATTCCAGAAACTACCAAAATTGGGTTAAGACCTGTCCAACGCATTATTAAAAAATGGAAGGATAGTGGGGACCCATCGTCTTCGAGGAAGAAATGTGACCAGAAAAAAGTCCTCAATAATCTGCAATCACTTAAACGTTTGGTGAAATCAAATCGAAGAAAAACAACAGTAAAACTCCGGGCTATGATTAATAGTGAAAGTAAGAGCATTTCCACACGCACAATGCAAGGGGAACTCAAGGGATTGGGACTGAACAGCTGTGTAGCCTTAAGAAAACCACTAATCAGTGAGGCTACCTGGAAAAAAAGGCTTCAGTTTGCTAGGGAGCATAAAGATTGGACTCTGAAGCATTGTAAGAAGGTCAAATGGTCTGATGAGTCCAGATTTACCCTGTTCCCGAGTGATGGACACATCAAGGTAAGAAGAGAGGCAGGTGAAGTGATGCACCCATCATGCCTAGTGCCTACTATACAAGCCTGTGGGGGCAGTGCTATGATCTGCGGTTGCTGCAGTTGGTCAGATCTGGGTTCAGCAACAGTATGCGTTCAATGAATGAGGTTAGCTGACGTCCTGAGTACACTGAATGACCGGGTTATTCAATCAATGTATTTTTTCTTCCCTGACGGCACGGGCATATTCAAAGATGACAATGCCAATATTCATCAGGCTCGAATTGTGAAAGAGTGGTTCAGGGAGCATGAGACATCATTCTCACACATGGATTGGTCACCACAGAGTCCAGACCTTAACCCCATTGAGAATCTTTGGGATGTGCTGGATAAGGCTTTCGCAGCGGTCAGACTTTACCATCATCAATGCAAGATCTTGATGAAAAATTAATGCAACAGTGGGTGGAAATAAATCTTGTGACTTTGCAGAAGCTTATCGATACAATGCCACAGCGAATGCAAGCTGTAATCAAAGCTAATGGCTATTAGAGTGTGTGACTTTTTTTCTGGCCAGGCAGTGTGTATTATATAATATATTATATAAAATATATATATATATATATATATATATTTTATATATATATATATATATAGATATATATATATATATAATATATATATGCATTGTTGACTGACAAGCAAATGAAACAAGCAAAAAAGATAGATCCACACACACATTCACACACACACACCACACACAAAACACACACACACACACACACACACACACACGCATACATACATACATACATACAAACATACATATATATATATATATATATATATATATATATATATATATATTAACATATATATACACTGCTCAAAAAAATAAAGGGAACACTTAAACAACACAATATAACTCCACGTGAATCAAACTTCTGTGAAATCAAACTGTCCACTTAGGAACCAACATTGATTGACAATCAATTTCACATGCTGTTGTGCAAATGGAATAGACAACAGGGGGAAATCTTTGGCGATTAGCAAGACACACTCAATAAAGGAGTGGTTCTGCAGGTGGGGACCACAGACCACTTCTCAGTACCTATGCTTTCTGGGTGATGTTTTGGTCACTTTTGAATGTTTGTGGTGCTTTCACACTGGTAGCTTGAGACGGACTCTACAACCCACACAAGTGGCTCAGGTAGTGCAACTCATCCAGGATGGCACATCAATGCGAGCTGTGGCAAGAAGGTTTGCTGTGTCTGTCAGCGTAGTGTCGAGAGCCTGGAGGCGCTACCAGGAGACAGGCCAGTACACCAGGAGACGTGGTGGAGGCCGTAGGAGGGCAACAACCCAGTAGCAGGACCGCTACCTCCGCCTTTGTGCAAGGAGGAACAGGAGGAGCACTGCCAGAGCCCTGCAAAATGACCTCCAGCAGGCCACAAATGTGCATGTGTCTGCACAAACAGTTAGAAACCGACTCCATGAGGATGGTATGAGGGCCCGACGTCCACAAATGGGGGTTGTGCTCACAGCCCAACACCGTGCAGGACGCTTAGCATTTGCCAGAGAACACCAGGATTGGCAAATTCGCCACTGGCGCCCTGTACTCTTCACAGATGAAAGCAGGTTCACACTGAGCACATGTGACAGACGTGACAGAGTCTGGAGACACCGTGGAGAGCGATCTGCTGCCTGCAACATCCTTCAGCATGACCGGTTTGGCAGTGGGTCAGTAATGGTGTGGGGTGGCATTTCTTTGGAGGGCCGCATGGCCCTCAATGTGCTCACCAGAGGTAGCCTGACTGCCATTAGGTACCGAGATGAGATCCTCCGACCCCTTGTAAGACCATATCCTGGTGCAGTTGGTCCTGGGTGTTTCCTAATGCAGGACAATGCTAGACCTCATGGGGCTGGAGTGTGTCAGCAGTTCCTGCAAGATGAAGACATTGAAGCTATGGACTGGCCCGCCCATTCCCCAGACCTGAATCCGATTGACCACATCTGGGACATCATGTCTCGCTCCATCCACCAACGTCACGTTGCACCACAGACTGTCCAGGAGTTGGCGGATGCTTTAGTCCAGGTCTGGGAGGAGATCCCTCAGGAAACCATCCGCCGTCTCATCAGGAGCATGCCCAGGCATTGTAGGGAGGTCATACAGGCATGTGGAGGCCACACACAATACTGAGCCTCATTTTGACTTGTTTTAAGGGTCATTACATCAAAGTTGGATCAGCCTGTAGTGTGTTTTTCCACTTTCATTTTGTGTGTGACTCCAAATCCAGGCCTCCATTGGTTAATAAATTTGATTTCCATTGATGATTTTTGTGTGATTTTGTTGTCAGCACATTCAGCTTTGTACAGAACAAAGTATTCAATGAGAATATTTCATTCATTCAGATCTAGGATGTGTTATTTGAGTGTTCCCTTTATTTTTTGAGAGGTGTATATACACCCTCTCTCTCTCTCTCTCTCTCTCTTTCTCTCTCTCTCTCTCTCTCTATATATATATATATATATATATATTTAAACACACACTACCGGTCAAGAGTTTTATAACGCCTTTTTCATTGAATGGTTTTCTTTATATTTATGACTATTTACATTGTATGTAAATTCTCACTAATATCATCAAAACTGTGAGTGGACACATATGCAATTGTGTAACAGACCAAAAATTGTAAAATAACTTTTACATTTGAGATTCCTTAAAGAAGCCGCCCTTTGCTGTGATAATAATAATCACAGGAAATCACTGAAATTAAAAATCTTAATGGTATTGCATTAGATTCTTGTACACTGGGATTGTACAAAATCAGTCTTCAAGAGTCAAGTGTTCTACATGTCTTAGATGTTTTCTTCTTTCACACCTTAGCACACCTTAATCAAATGAAAGGCTCAATAAAATGTTTTGGCAGAGCTAATGAATGAGGGTTTTTTGAGAAACATATCAGTCTACATACCCGATAGTGTTGGACAGTGAGTGACCTAACTTGGTAATTTACTGTGTTGGTTCAGTGTTTAC
The DNA here is from genome assembly GCA_036173005.1 of Crenichthys baileyi. Classification (NCBI taxonomy): domain Eukaryota; kingdom Metazoa; phylum Chordata; class Actinopteri; order Cyprinodontiformes; family Goodeidae; genus Crenichthys; species Crenichthys baileyi. The sequence continues at coordinate 1,088,643 of JAHHUM010001449.1, read as the reverse complement.
GGGCCTTTACCTTAAGAAATATTCAATTTACTTGATATTCTGTCTCACTGATTGCTAAATGCCAGCTAAAATAGATTTATTATATAGATAAAAAATAGATTTGTCCACAGAATTTGTTTAAAAAAAAGCTGTTGTGTTTCACCGTTGCATAGGTAAGAAATGTTTTATATTCCTGCATGTATGTTACCTTTCTTTAAGTGAATCCAGTGATTCCTCCCCACGTTCTACAGCAGAACTTTAAAGTAAAATCCACAGAATGAAACAAACATCTTAGTTATTTAATCAAACACAGAAAGTGAGAAGCATTGGTTAACGTAAGATAAGACAGTAAATCATTTGAAATAATCCTGAGTCTACCACAAAAAGTCACACACTTTGGATAACACCCCACAGACATCTGCCATGCAGCAGCATGGCTCCTGCTCTTAAGAACTGCAATGCATTTGATTACTTCTGAGTCTTTTATCTTAGCCACTAGTCACAACACTGGATGAGGACCCTTGTTTTTCGTGCCACTGTGTCAGAGATGTTCCCAGCTCCTTTTATTCTATTTAACATAGGTAGGTAGAGTAGCCAAAACCTGTACTTAATTTAGAGTAGTAGTTTTTCAATATATTTTACTCAAGTAGAAGTAAAAGGTAATCATTCAAAAACAGTGGGGTTAGTGAGAACACTCCTGCCGATAATCAAACCTCAGCTTCAGGAGGAGCAGTGTGGTTTTCATCTCAGCCATGGAACACTGGACCGGCAATTCACCCTCTACAGGGTGCTTGAAGGTTCATGGGAGTTTGCCCTACCGGTCCATGTGCTTTGTAGACCTGGATAAGGCATTCAACCATGTTCCTCGTGGTGCCATGTGGGAAGGTTTCCAGGAGTACAGGGTCCAGGGCCCTTTATCAGGGGCCATTTGATCTCTGTATAAGCGGAGCAGGAGTTTAGTTTACATTGCCAGCACTAAGTTGGAACTGTTCCTCGTGCATGTTGGACTATGGCATGGCTGCCCTTTGTCACCTGTTCTGTTCATAACTTTCATGGACAGAATTTCTAGGTCCAGCCAAGGGCTGAAGGGGGTCTGGTTTTGGGACCAGTGAATTTTGTCTCCTCTTTTTGCAGATGACATTGTTCTGCCGATTCCCTCTAGCCACGAGCTACAGCATGCATTACGGTGGGTTCACAGCCGAGTGCAAAGCGACAAAGATGAGGAACAGCTCCTCCAAGTCCATAGCCATGGTTATCGACCAGTAAAGGGTGGCTTGCCCTCTCTAGGTTCGAGGAGAGTTCCTGCCTCAAGAAGTAAAAAGTGTGGTGCAGTAGACTACCCCCAGAAGTACATTTTTTACTCATATAAATGTAACTGAGTAAATATATCAAGTTACTAACTACGTCTGTTATTATAACATTGTTGCAGTGGGCAGTAGAATTTAATTTAATGCTTTGCAGTGTGACATAAGGATTTGGGTCTGAGGTCTGTGAGAGGGGCACATAACCAGGCCAATAAAATATTAACGCATTACACAACATCTGCAGATTATTTATTAATGTAGAACTACAATTTGAGTTGTGTTGGTGTCTTTTATTATTTGTTAAGCCATTTATGTTGTCACTCCTCAGTGTAATTTCTCTTTATTTACCGTCTTTTGTTCCTCCATGGTTCAAATTCTGTGGGTGAGGTCACTGAAATTATGTTGCTCATTTCAGGAGGAGCACTTATCAACACCACAACTGTTTATAAGTAGGGACTGGCAAACATTTGGATCACATGTGATGATTTCTAGATCTGAATCTTTCTGAAGAATGAGGGCCATTATTTGCAAAGCTTTTTTTGGTATTCAGTAGTTGTGTGCAGTTTATTTATTTTATAATGATTAAAATTTGATTAAGCAATGTACTTACCTTATTATTCTGTGCTGTTCTTTAATAGCATTAATGAAGGAACTTCTTTAAAAGGAATCACATAAATGTTACACAGCATATATTACATTTCATTATATTCACCAAATCAGTGATTTAAATACCATACAAGAATGATAAAATAGCTTTTTAAACTTTGTTTCATATCTGTTTGGATGGCATATCAGTTTGGCGAGATTAATTAGAAATCATAACATTTTATTGTTTAGATGTTGTTTAAAGATTTTTAAAAGACAAATTATTACCTTGAGTGATTAACATCTTCAGTTCTCCTAAAAAACACATCACAGAAATGTTAGTTGCAATTTTTAATTTACCTGACAGATCACACGTTTTTTTTTTTCTCCACATACAGTAGCTGCTAATGTTTTTCACCAGAAAATATGTAGGTTTTCTATATAAACAGAGCAACTAAATGTTAACTTAAGGAATGAATGAGAGGTTAAGTGAAATACTGATAAATGGTAAATGGACTGAACTAATGTAGTGCCTTTCCAGTCATACAGACCACTCAAAGCGCTTTACACTAGAGCCACATTCATCAATCGCACTCACCAAGGCTCACACATTCATACACAGATCGGTAGGCAACTTGAGGTTAAGTGCCTTGCCCAGGCACATCGACATATAGTAGGAGGAAGCTGGAATCAAACCCACAACCTTCTGATTGCAAGATGACTACTCTTCCTACTGAGCCACAGTCACCTCAATAAATAAGGATCTTAGGGTTGCTTACACACTGAAATAAAAAGTATACTGCTATTAACAACACTTCAAATTGAAGGAGAAACAACAGATTGGTACAGCTATAAGAACAAATTAAACATTACAATTTTTGCAAAAAAAAGCACACGGTGATTTGATTCTGTGTTGACCGACTTAAGCTTATGGCCACTATACTACTATACTATCACACCTGATGAGACAACCCCAGGTCAAGGGAGCGGGACCCCCATTAGGGCCTAGCTCACTCCCTGCAGCCTACAGCCTGTTTGGGACTTACCTTTTATGATGCTATCATAAAAGATATGCTTCCACTTGTAGCTCACCCTTTCAAAGATGCTTATGTGGGCTGGGCTGAGCAACCTTGCCTATCAAATGTTCGCAGACATGCCCAGCACCTGGCTGAGGAACAGGAGAAGACTAAAAAGAATTAATCTAAGAAAGGCCTGCATGTAGCGGCAGTCCTAACATATCAGCATGTGAAATTAGATGGAAGGGAGAAAAAAAAGGGCAGGCAGATTTAGTGGAGAGGGCGTGAACTTAGTGGAAGCAGATTCACTTATCCTGAAGTCTGCTTTAATTGTTGGGGTAAAACACCTGCCCTAAAGCTTGCTCACCTCAGCAAGCTGATTGACTGACGAAGATAGAGGGGGACAGGCAACCACTCTGCCAGACAGCTCGTCAGAGTGGTACTGCACCACAACTCCTCAATCCACAACTGCTCATCTCTCTCTATTCCTCCTTCCTCAGAGACACACACATCTGTCCAGCCCACTTTTTCTTCCTCTGCTCTTTCATACACAAACACACACATGCCTATTCCTTCTATTTCTTGCAATGAAGATCTGCTTTGTAACGAATGTGATGACTTGACTAAATAGAACCATGCTATTTTAGTTTTAGAACAGAAGTTTGAGAACTGTGCTCACTTATGCTTAGTTTGCCTCCGAAACCTACAAAGCTTTTCCAATGTTGATCTCACAATTTTAAACCAGGCAATCTTATTCATTGTAGACACGGAAGCAACATCTTCTGTTATTAAGCCAGATGAGTTTTCAACAACTACACAACATAGTGGCAACTGTTATTTTACAATGTTCCCATCTGGACAAATCACAAAGTATGTATTTTACGAAGCTCCTTGCATGTGTTAACCTGATGGGCCCTCCTTCAAGCAAAATTTCCTGCTGTCAGATTTGCCTCCCATGAACCTCATGTAGAGAGACATTATGTGTATTTCAGGGATTGTGCTGATTTCTACCCCAGATTTTGCTGAATGTCCTCACATAGTCTGATGCAGTACTTACAGCAGTACAGTTTGATCCACAAGCGTTAACTTGCGCGTATGAGTGGAAGGTGCACAATTTTCTATTTTCACAGCAGCTGCTGAAAGTGGTTGAATTAGTTTCCTGACTTCTGGCAGACTGCGGATTTATCTGTACCGTGCACACATTATCAAGTCCTGACAAAGACTGAAAAATCTTGGTTCCCCATCCCTTCTGAAAAACTAACCAGTTCTGTGCTGTACTGGGAATCAAATACAGCTGTTGCGATGTCACTAACACCGCAACAGCTGTAGGTTTTCCAGATAAAGTGCTATGTTGCACATATTTCCTTGGCAAAACCCATAAGATGGGAAAGGAAGGATTTGGGTTTTTTTGCTTCTGAATGTAAAAAAAGAATCTGATTGGACAGTGGTACTACAAAACCCTAATCTCATTTTCACTAAAAGACTCTGGATTGAGAATGTCTTCTTTCATAACTGTTGAACTATTTCCGAACCACACTACCGAAATGTGAAGCATGCTATTCCTTTTTATCTGAAACAGCTTTGATTTTAACTATTTGTGTTGTCTAAAGTTCCCTATGAACTCTGGGCTAAAAGCAATTATGATCTTGGCCTAAATAAGAGCTGTAAGCACAGAAAAATATCATGGGAATTAAAATTCTTTAAAGTCTTTTTTCCCTTTGAAGTGCTAATCTGACATAAAATCTAGTTGGGAGATTGGAGTGTATTTTGTTTAATCTTAAAATAATTTTCTGGATGTAAACTGAGCAGAGAAATTCTTAAATTGTTCTCAGACTTCTATTATTGCTGTTATTACAGAGTCTAAAGTAAAAAGAATTGGCAAAGCATTTCAGCAGCAGAAAATGTTGATTCATGTAAGAAAAGAGTGTTGCTGTGTTTGATGAATAATATTTGAGATCTCTTTAAATTGTGTGCACTTATGTTTAAACAGGATACTGACATTTATAAAATCAAAATAAAACAGTCAAAGCAATAGGACATATTGCTGGGCAAACATATTTAAAAAAAAATATTATTATAAATTTCATTAAATTCCTGAAGCTTCAGTAAGTAATTAAATTATTCAGCAAATCCGATCAAGGATAAAATCTGGACAGTTTGTGTCTATCTGTGGCATTTTCTTATGTTTGGTTGGAATAAATGTGTCCTTGTTCATATGTTGCATGAAGCAATCATTTGTGTTTAGAATAATGTTTCCTAACCCCAGATTGATCAAAACCTTCGAGTTTTCAGAGAGAAGTAGCTTGGCTGAGGTGAGTAGATGTCAACAGTTGTACAGTCTGAGTTGCACTAAGGTAGTCTGGAAGTGAGTGACCGTAGGATCATCCACGACCCACCTATAGACTGCCTGTCGGAGGTTAGTTCCTCAAGGTTACACCCACCTACTGGTTTGTGCAAATTAAACCTTATGTTAAATCACACTGGGCCGATTTACCAAATGACCTAAGAACAGTATATTAGCAAGAAAAATGGCTACTAGTAGTGATACAATTAGCTAAACAAAGGTGTTTCTTATATTACAAATATGACATTTAAAAATAAAATCGAGCTGATATAAATAGTTATGCCAGAATTATTTTTCTTTAATTCTATGTACTGTGGTCTTGTTTGCTAAAACATTTTTCATTCATTCATTCTCTATACCCTCTTCTTCCATACTGGATCCGGGGGAGCTGGTGACTATTACCAGCAGTCTATGTGCGAGAGGCAGAGTCCACCCTGGACGGGTCCAATCCATCGCAGGGCAACACAGACACACACAGGACAAACAACCATGCACACACTCATTCACACCGACGGGCATTTTAGAGAGACCAGTTTACCTAATAGTCATGTGTTTGGACTGTGGGAGGAAGCCAGAGTACCCAGAGAGAACCCACGCATGCAGGGGTAGAACATGCAAACTTCATGCAGTAATTATAGGGGAAAGGTTACTCATACTTCCAGTGAGGACTTAGTGACATTGTGAGAGAAAATAAGACTTTGTGTTTTGTTTATATAACTGGTGCGCAGCTCCCCAAGCCCACATCGTGACAGCTCATGTTTTGGTAAATTTTACTCATTAAAGATCCAATTATACCCCTCCACTAATTAGACAAATTGAAATTATCTTTGGATATTCTGAGAGTATGGTAATATTCAATTCAATTCAATTCAGTTTTATTTATATAGCGCCAATTCACAACACATGTTGTCTCAAGGCACTTCACAACAGTCAGGTACATACATTCCAATATGTCCTGTAACTAGGCCTTCTTCAAACATCCTATGTCACTTTACTGTAGAAGTTTGTCTGCAACCCCATATCAAGATTCTCTCCAGCTGGTTGAACACAGGGCTATAATTATCTCAGATCAATACTTCTGAGTATGTAAAGTGTGATTCTGATACAGCTGTGAATCACCCTCAGTGATTAACCCTCTACCACTCTCAGCTGTTTATTATCTGAAATCAGTTTTATGAAGTCAGCCAGACCCCAGATATGCCATTTCCATTTTTTTAGGAAGTTATAAAAGCATACGTGAGTGGTCAGATTATTTTATATTGTGTAAACAATAAGAAGAAGACCTCAGAACACTTTACAGATGAGCTTCTAAGACTGTACAGACTAAATTGTAAATCCCCTGCAGACAGATGCAACCAAAAGTCGATTGCCATTACAGGCGGAGTACAATCTTCTGTCTACCCGTCATGCTGAATATCTTGTTTGTAATCCTAAACATCATTGTAAATATGGTGAAAGAGCGTGGAGGCTACAAGTACACAAGCTGTGCCAAAAATCCGCCAGCCAAACAATTCCACCAATGAAAGTTGAGCAGGGGGTTCCACTTACAGGCAGTTAAGGTATTATTTTTTTTTGGTTTTAGCAGATTTCATCAGTCGTTTTCTAGTAGCCCTGGAGCTTCTTGTGGGTCTATGGAGCCCACTAACATCTCCCAAGAGACCATTCAGGAAAAGAAAAAGTCTCGGCTAAAAGGCTATGGAAAGTGGTAAATGCCTGGATCCAGATGGCTTTCTAAGTGAAATTCTTTTAAATACTTTCAGAGAAACTGTCTATTATTGTCAGTCTGCGAGTAATCACTCTTTTCAAATCTTTTCTATTTGGAAAGACTCAAGCATGCTCTTAAAGGATCAGTTGGGGAATGCTATTCCACTTGATAGCTGTAAATCGAAAATGCGTAATCTACCATTATTATTATCTCATTGAACAGACACTTTGTTTTTTGGTTTTCATGTTGTTAAAGCATAATAAAAAACCCTGATTTAAAATAAAGTAGGCAGGTTGTCTGCCTTACAGAGCTGGTTTTACAGGAGAAGAGCATATTAACTAAATAATCTGCCTCCTTTTTACTTTTAGAAACTCTAGCAAAGTGCTCTTTTGGGATAAATGTGTGGTGAGATCAGATAATTCTTCTCCATGGTTTATTTGAATCATCTGCTGAATGGTTGTCCATTAGCCAATCCTCATTTTGTTTGCCTTGTATGAAATAGCCAATCATAGCCAGACTTGGTTCAACGCTGAGCTCTGCACTGACAGAGAGTGCATGCCCCTTTAACCGCATTCTGCAGCTATGACTATCACTTGCTTCTCACTCAGGAGGTCTATCAACTAACAATTACTTACCCTCTTGTGGGTCTCCCCTATGGTAGAGCCTATTAACATTAATCGGCTTTACCACACTTACATTCCAGATATCTGACATTGATTTATGACTACGCATATTAGTTACTTGAAATAGCTCTAATTATTTTTTGACTAGTATTAATGACATCGGATTTACCATTACGTTGTAAGTAGACCTAAGTTCAAGATATCTGCAATAAATTGCTGATCATCTGAAAGATACATTTCGGATATGAACAATTACATTTTTGACTAGTCCTAAAGTAAATTAGAGATATCTCGCTTTTTGTTCTGAGTTGTCATAATTCCAATTAAAAATATCTTGAATTACCTCATTATTCAAGATATCTTAAATGTATTTTTAGATATTTGAATCTAAGATTTGACTAGTGCAAATTCAATTGCAGAAATCTTGAAAGGAAATAATGACTAGGCAAAACTAAGAGATATCTAGAACTGTATTTTTGACCACTCAAAATTTCTTTTGAGATATCTCCGAATAATTTGAGATATTTCAAACATTTTTTTTTATCTAGACAGCCTTTGTATTTCAGATATCTTAAATTATCATTCTGACTTGTAGGAATGATAACTTGAATAATTATTCTGTCTAGTTAAAACATCCCAGATTTAAATGTCATTTTGGCAGCAAGTTTCTAAGGTATTTTAGCCTTATGTGCATTCCTGGTCAGTGGTCTGCAATGTCAGGACAGTCGAACGCAGATTCCCATGTTTTTAACGATTTTTTTAGTGTTGACCTGTTTATTTTATTTTATTTTACCAGAACATACTAGTTTTAACTGCAAAACATATTTCAATAAATAGACATTGCGTACATGTGAGTTATCTTTTAAAGGTTTGTTTTAAGTTGTTTTAAGGAGGTGCGGGGCAAACAGTGATCCGATCCAGAGGCTGGGCTCTGTCATTATGCATGATCCAGCAGCTGACTTTTCTTTCCTTCTGTTCTGTTCTGCTCCTCTGGACTGCTGCAGTTTGTTAATCTTGGTTGTCACTATTCACAGCAGCAGGTCTGTCATCTCAGCCTCCGATTTAGGGACCAATAAAAAAAAAAAAAATTTTTTTCTCCCTTCCATTAAACAGATGCTTTATGTTTACGGTCCGGACGGACCCAGTGAGGTGAAGACTATGTTCTGCTTCGCCTTCATGGTGGGCATGAAAAAGATTTTTTCAGCGATAAACATAGTGGGGAGAATACATAAATATAGACTGTAAAGGGCACCTTCTAAAGAGGGAACAGAAGGAAGGACGGACTAAAGGCCCCAATATATCAAGACCATAGAAATGCCCCTTAACTACGCACCAACATTACCGTGGGACAAAATTGAGTATGTGTGACGCAGCACCCCCACAGCCCCCTCATTTAAAATGAATCTGGCGCTGCTAGTGTTAGATATCTTGAATTGTATGGATGTGTGGCCCTTCAAATGACATCCAGCGAGATATCTTGAAAGGCATTTTGATCTGTTGAAATGTAATTGAAGATATCTTGAACTGTCTCTTACTTGTCAGAATGTATCTTAAGTCTTTAGTCAAGATGTAGTTATAAATAGCGAAAAATCATTTTTAGATATCCAGAATGTAATTGCACATAGTTAGACAAAGCTGATTTTATGTTAAAATGGCCTGCCATACTCGCAGGGATTGCCATAACGTGGTATCGCCAGCAGAGGAAACGTCACTTGAGCTAGTCTTCTGTGAGCTTCCACCTGTATTTACATGATAATGATGTAAAAAATATCTTGTCGTTTAATGCTATCAAAATTGGGGTACAAATCTAACTAAACACATAAAAGAAAATTCAGAAGGTCACCATTGATTCTCATTGCTGCAGCCAGTTAATTTCTACGAATAGACAGAAGCCAATAGTACTGAATAAACTTGAAAAACATAACCAATAATTTTATGGTAATAAGGACAAAACTGGGTCAAATTCGTTGTTTTAACTAAAAGATTGGGGAGAGAAAATTGATTTGTAACTGTCTTTTTCTTCTAAATGTTCTCTCCCTATGTGTTGTCTTTCATATTTCTGTAGTAGGTTATAGTTGAAGTGATGCAAAACATACAGGTCTGGAGGGTACTTAAAAGTGTAGAATCGCAAAGAAATAAAAGATAGCAGTTCATCACAAGATAGGTGGAGCATTAGATTTTCTTATTTATCTTTATATATATAATGTATAATATTACAAACATATATTTAAAACAGGATGATGCTTTCTTTAAAGTAACACATACACACCCCATATGTAAATATTAAGAGCTTATTTTTTAGTCACTAGTTAATGTAACTTGACAACAGCAGGACAAAACATAACGTAGAGAGAAGAAGACTCTATGGCAGTGGTTCTCATTACTTGTCCTCAGGATCCACTGCCCTGCATATTTTAGATGTTTCCCTGCTGCTGCGCACCTGACTTAAATGAATGGTTGATTAACAGGCTTCTATAGCACTTAATGACATGCTGAGGAGCCTATGCAATCATTTGAATCGGGTGTGCTAGAGCAGAGATACGTCTAAAACATGAAGGACATATGGGTCTTGAAGAACAGGACTAAGAACCAATGCTCTATGGTATAATATTTTAAAAACCACAAGCTTTTGCTCTTTGCGTCTCTACAGAAAATGTTCAGCAGCAAAGATAACACAAATGGCTCTCGTGTCCAATTAATAACAGCAAACTGTGTTTTACAGTTTATTTCTAAGGCTGGAAGGATGCCAGTAAAACAGCAGGGGTTCATGGATAAAGCTAGATGCTGAGTTTTTTTTTACTTATGAACATTAAAATGTATATTCATAAATACACAGAAATCAGATTTGTTGGTAGCTGTTAGAACACAACAATGTCCAAGGAATTTTTACTCTTATTCTGCTGGTAAGGAAGTTTAAGTAGGATCTTTACTTTTTGAGGATCTTTGTGAAGATCAACATTAAATATCATCACACACGTAACAAAAAAACACTAACCAGAGTAAATAGATCAAAAAACTGTTCTTACTCCACTGCTGTAAAGCTACAAAGCACTCCCAGTCTTTACAGATATGTTTGTTTTATTGCAGCTTTTGTGTGTTTGTAAACTGTTGTCTTATGTACTGTATGATTTATGTCTTAATTCCACTTCAAGTAATGCATCTCGATTCCCCCCAGTGTGGCGGTCATAAATCAACAAACGCTCAATGTTAAACTTGACAGTCAGTCAGATTCCTAATTTTATGATTACCTTTGTTTGATTTTCTTATATATTCTTAGAAAATGTAGGAGTCAAGCACAAATGTGACCTGTGTGTGACCTGTTGGGACATCTGTGCATGTGCCATTAGGTTGCAGGGACTTAGTGGTTGTCTTGGTGTTAACCGAGCTAGAATGTGTGTCCATTAAGCAGGATCTGTGCAAGATCCAGCGAGAACAGGATACTGGGGTTAGAGGTCAGCACCTTCTCATGGTGGCGACTTTTATGAGGGAATTGTAGGAACATAAAACAGTTGGGAGGGAGATAAGTAAAGACCTATGCCTCCGGGGATACGATGCTAAGGTTAAAGTGTTACTATTTTGAATGGTGGGTGGCTTGTATGTGTGTGTGAGTTGTAGTGGGTGGGAATAGGTATAAAAGACTCTGAGTGGGAAGTGTACTTCAGAGTGCCAGTGCAAAGTAGAAGGGAGGGTTTGAGTGACACTTATCTGATTGCAACAGAAAAAAATATTTCATCTTACTATTCCCAACTGGTTGTCTCACCAGATTATTTAAAGGTTTAATTTCCACCACTCCTAACTTCTTCAGTCTTTGGAGGGACTTAAGACTGAAGACACCTAATGTTTTCTCTACCTGGGTCTGTCCCTCGCTGCTTGTCAAAACATCTCACAAACTGAGATTAGACCACTATTTGACTTTGTCTATCCAGTTCTTTTGCTGTCATTCACCTACTTTTACATGGCTTTTTTTAATTAAGGAAACTTCTAGAATATGCAGGTATACTTAACCTGTAACTGTGGTCGCCAGTTGAACCCAATTTACTTGCCCCACAGATGAAGGAGTACAAAGTTGAAGACTTTTGGGGAGCAGATCGTATGTTCTCACATTTGCTGAAGAAAAAGAACAAACAGCCAATGAAGGGAAATTATATTATTGCTGCTCTTAGCAGTTTGGCTTGATACAAAATTATCTGAACATAATGGTTCATGCACCTATTATTTTAAGTCCTATACCTTGGTTTATGACCACTTTAAAATGTTAAGTATTTCAATCCTAATGCAATATGGACACAATAACACAGAAAAATGTGAATGTCTTTTTTGCTGCACATCTTAACTATCAGTTGTCATAGGTAACCTGTGAATACCGTGTTATCATATCCACAAGTTACGGTGCTTCCTTTATTTATTTCTGCTGCCCAGCTCTTGTCTGCACTTTGGTCCACCTCAAACCCAGAACCTGACACCGCCTTTGATAAAGCAAACCGCTGAGCCGTTTTGCTTCTGCTTGCTTAAAAAACAAAGATTCAAACAAGAAAAAACGGTTCCAAGGGACATTTACAAGAGGGACAAAGCAAATTATGAGGCCCTGCAGGACTGCTTTGAAACAATAGATTGGCATATGTTTGCAAACTGAGCTGATGGTGTCATTAAGAAGTACCCAGACTCCGTCATGCTTTATAGGGAAGTGCATTGAGGATGTTGTGTCAAAAACCTCCATATGCACTTACTCCAACCAAAAACCATGGCTCGGGCTTGAAGTACGTACTAAACCTAAAGCCTGCACTGCTGCCTTTAAATCTGGAGATTATGAGGCCTACAAACCCGCCAAGTATGACCTCAGAAAGACTGTTTGGACATTGCAGAGGGAATACAGAGAGAGAGTCGAGTCTGCCCAACAGAGCAACGACCTGAGGCACATGTGGCATGGATTGCAATGCATCACAGACTACAGCAGGAGGATTAGGTCTGTGGAACTGTCCAGTGCATCTTTTCGGAATGAGATAACATATTCTACCCTCGGTTTGATGCGGACAACACCACACCCATCACCAGACCACATTTGGATAATGAGAACGCTACACTCAACATAGACATGGCTACAGTGAGACGGGAATTAAAGAAAGTTAACCCTCGTAATGCACCAGAACCCACCCTAGACAACACACTAAATACTGATAAATCAGTAGAGAAATGTGCGTAAATACGGAAGCATCAGAAATTAAATTCAATTCAATTCAGTTTATTTATATAGCGCCAATTCACAACACATGTCGTCTCAAGGCACTTCACAAAAGTCAGGTACATACATTCCAATTAATCCTAACCATTGAACAGTGCAGTCAGGTTCAGTTATTTATTCAAATTGGATACAAAATTTTTCTGTCTAAGGAAACCCAGCAGATTGCATCCAGTCAGTGACTTGCAGCATTCCCTCCTCCAGGATGAACATGTAGAGACAGTGGACAGTCACTGGTGTTGACTTTGCAGCAATCCCTCATACTGAGCATGCATGTAGCGACAGTGGAGAGGAAAAACTCCCTTTTAACAGGAAGAAACCTCCAGCAGAACCAGCCTCAGTGTGAGCGGCCATCTGCCATGACCGACTGGGGGTTAGAGAGAACATTGAATTGAATACAGCTCAGCATTCAATTATATAATCCCCTCCAAACTGGTCACCAAGCTCACCGCCCTGGGACTGGAAAAGTCCATCAGCTGCTGGATATTCGTCTTTCTTACCAACAGTCCACAGGCGGTGAGAATCGGCAGACACCTTTCCTCCACACTATTCCTCAGCACCGGTGCACCTCAGGGATGTGTTCTCAGTCCTCTCCTCTACTTACTCTTCAAGCATAAATGTACTGCCAGGTACAGCTATAACGTTATTCTTAAGTTTGCTGATGACACCACCATCTTTGGCCTCATTACAGACAACGACGAGAGTGCCTACAGGAATGAAGTGAAATCACTGACCAATTGGTATCAGGAAAATAACCTCTCTCAGAATGTCATCAAAACGAAGGAGATGATAGTGGAAATAAGGAGACAGCGTGGAAGCCGGCATTCCCCCATCTATATTCCTAGCATTTTATTGCATTGTTGACCGTGTGTTAACCTGCATATGACAAATAAACCAATACAATACAATGCAACTTACCTGAGGAGGGGCATTAGAATTGTGATGTCCCAAATGACAGAGGATCTAAATCAATGAATGGATTGATGCTTTAGAGTTTTGATGACAGCCAGTGAGTGGCAAGATTCAAAAAGCTGTTTCAAAAAAGTGTCTCTTCTAGACATACTAGACTTTTAAAAAATTGGAACCACAGAAACTTAGAGAGATTGGCAACTTGCTGTCTGAGATTGATGCAGAAATTAAGCATGGTGTTTTACAAATGTACATGCGTGGCACTGCTTGTACTTGTGACAACAGGTGCAGGTAGGAATGTAAACTGACAGGATGAAAGTGTATGTGTATGGTAATAGTTTTTTGCCAACTATTACCATATTTGGACTCAGAAATGCAGCATGCCAGCCAGACACGTTACAGCCCCAAAGCAAAACAGTTCATTAAAAGAGATTTCTGCGTTGACGATGGACTGAAATCAGTTCCTAAAGAGTTCAAGGCAGGCAAGCTCCTTGGAGCCACACAAGACCTGCCTGCTGTTCCAACTTGCTGTTCCATAAGCTTTTAGCAGCCCCAAGGTTATCAAAGCGTTTCCCAGTAATATTCTCGCAAGTCGGCACGAAGACCCGCAGAGAAGTTTAGGAGTAGGTTGGGACATTAAGAAAGACACATTTACATTTAGAGTTTCTAAAACTAATAAACCCTAGACATAAAGGGTTGTCTTGTCCACACTTAATAGTCTGTTTGATCCATTGGGGTTTGCAGTCCCAGTAAGGGCCCAGGGAAGAGAGCTGGCAGACCAGGGTTCTAGATCGCTGCCAGTGACCAAACTGTCATCCAGCACATGGTTAGTGGGGCCAGACATTCTCTTTAAAGCGGTGGTCCGTACAATTTAATTTTAAAAATAATTTAAGAAATGCTTAAATTTGACTATCTTACCCTGTTCTATGATGTAAAGTGGGTAAGTTGTCATAATTATTATTTTACAGTAGTCCATCACCCTACAATTTTGACCAATAGACTTGCATATGCATCTGCAGCTGAACTGCAGCTCATCACCAAAGACAAGCTGCAGTTTACTGATTGTTTTCGATTTTTTTAGAGAGACAAGTACAGACACTATTACCATATAATAACATAAAGAAAGTCAAAATGTCCTATTTTAAAACCTTTATTTCTGGCATCATTTTTATAATGGCAGTGGGCCAGTTTAGTAATAGACATTCTTTGGAATTTAAAATCTAAGTCTGAGTCCATATTTACACCTAGTCTGTCTCGTATTTGACAGTTTTTAGCCTTGAGTCATGTTCAGGGTCAATCTCTTGTGATAAAGAAATATAAAATCTGAAAACCTCCTGAAGGCGGTGCCGTGTATCAGGATGACAATGCACCAATACACACAGCAAGACTGGTGAAAGATTGGTTTGATGAACATGAAAGTGAAGTTGAACATCTCCCATGGCCTGCACAGTCACCAGATCTAAATATTATTGAGCCACTTTGAGGTGTTTTGGAGGAGCGAGTCAGGAAACGTTTTGCTCCACCAGTATCACGTAGTGACCTGGCCACTATCCTGCAAGAAGAATGGCTTAAAATCCCTCTGACCACTGTGCAGGACTTGTATATGTCATTCCCAAGACGAATTGACGCTGTATTGGCCGTAAAAGGAGGCCCTACACCATACTAATAAATTATTGTGGTCTAAAACCAGGTGTTTCAGTTTCATTGTCCAACCCCTGTAGATTCCAAGACTGAGCTGAATATACAAAGGAACTCTGATGATGATGGACCTGACAATTACTGAAAAAGGAAAGAAAGTGGAAAAGTGTGCATCAAGTGCAGCTGTAATTTTTTTTTGTGGTTTATCTAATCCCTGGGAAATGTTACAAAACCTAGGTTTTAAACCTATTAAACCATGTTTCTTTCTTTCATTAGTTGCAACTCTGTCCTGAGAGGCCCACTGATCAATAAATAAAATACCCATTTATGTAGCCTTTTAAATCAAATAACTATGTTGTTTATTAATGCAAAATAAAGAATAGTGACTTAAACAGTAATATGTAAGTGTGCATCAGTCACTAGAAAATGCTTAGTAATCATGTTTAGGTTTGCATAAACTTTAGTGTAGCTCATACATCGGAGAAACTAAACAGCACTGCATTATAATCATTGTGTTACAAACACATTAACTCCAGAAACATGAAGGCAACTGTACATAAACATTTTCTGAGGAGATGTGGAAATGTTTTTGAAAAATATGGAACAGTTTAAACATTTCCAGTCATTTTTTGGCAGAAACCTTAAATGCTATTCATTGGTGGTGTCTGAGTGCTGTGTCCAATTTCAGGAGCTGCATCCTTCGAAAGACCGGTCTACGTAGACCAGGTGGCCGCAAAAACCACAAAGGCCGGAGGTGATCGGCTTTGAATTTGGACGGTCCAGCCTTCACCAGCTGTTCCCGCCCTTACCTCAGCCTAACTTATGTCGCATAGCAACCATGACAGCGTGAAGCACAGAGCTGTGAAGCTGTAAAAATGGAGCCTGAAGGTTAACCCTGCTGTCACCACTGTAAATAACTGAACATGGTTTTTATTTAATCTTTTATATATTCCCGATGGCTTACAAGCTTGTTTTGTTTAAAATATTCTTGTTTTATCATCTTTTAATTTTATTCTTGCTTAATAATCAGCCATTTAAAATATTTAAAATAACTTTTATGTTAACAGATAATAATCAACAAAAATACTAAATAAAGTATATTGATGACAAATACCACTCAATTTATTGGTAAAACTTTTAACAACTTAAACACTAACGTCATAACTCTGTGAAACAAGTTTAAATCCATTCATTTTTATGGCATAATAACAAATAAACCAAAAATTAAAATCAGACATTATCTGACTGAATTATATCTGTGTTTATCTTCCACTCACTGGTAAAATCCAGCGGGAGTATGAAAACAATAGGCCGGGTTACAGGGGTCCTCCCCCAGTCTACCCATCCTCGTACACCCAGTCAGCTGACAGCTGGCGAGACGAGACTGCTGTTAGCTGTGGGAGCGGACATGTCCAAAACGTCAAGCACTTTTGTAATTAAGCAATATCGTTTTCATTAACTATGCTCCCACAATTTCTCATATAAAGTAATCAATCTAACTTGACTCTCTTCAGTCTTGGTGTAGTTTGATGTTAAAATAAAAAACTATTTTGTAAATTTTGTTTTGAGACCTCACCAAAACTTTGAAAATAAATGAACCTCACGATGATGAGCAACCCAATTGACATTATGATTCATCCATTTACTTACTTTTTTTCTTTGTGTATGTTTTCCTTGTTAACACAATAACTAAACTTAAAAACCGTTGGTCAGAACTAGAAATTATTTAGGAATACACAGTTTTTAGGCCATCTTTTAGTTTTATGTTGGTTTTTTTAATCCCTCTATTTCTAGATTGTTACACCTGACTCTTCTTTGGTTCAGTATGCTGTGAAAGTTTAGAATGAAATCAGTATTTTCATTTTATTTTATGAATCAAGACAGATGGGTGCAATTTATCAGTTCATATGCAGATATAGTATAGATAGTATAGATAGGAAGTTGAACTATTTCATAATTCTGGGTGTTTTAGGGTGCACACATTTATTCATTTTGCAGCTGTATTCCAGATTCAGGAATCAAGATACTTTGTTGTCATTATGTCACTATAATTAAATATTTGTTGAGGTTTGGCTCCAAAGATACACATCAATAACAGACATTATTAAAATAAACTCAAAATTTAAAAAACTCAAAATTTAAGGACACTTGGAAAATATAAAAAACCGTTTAAACCCCTGCACAATTTAAATACTTGCAGAATTTAAATAGCTGTGGTGTTAGGCTTTATTACTTTGCTCCTTTTATTTTTAACTGTGTTCATGAGTAATGACAAAGATGTTTCAGACGGGGCAAGGTTGTGAGTTTGTGCCACTGGCTGGATGATAGGTTGGAAATTGAGGTTTTGGCACTATGCACACCAGTCCTCAGTCCTTCAATACCAATAAGGGCACCCAACAACACAACAAATGAATACATATTAAAATATTTTGATGCAGTTTTACAAAACTTTACTTTGTTTGTTCGGTGTGTGCAAGCAACACATTTGTCATGATCTGCCAATATTAGTGTTTTGTGTTTGTTTACTTTTCTCAGTCAGGCGTTTTTCAGATCATTCAGGTTTATTAGATCCCCTCTGTTTTTTACTTTCTGGATATTCTGGTGATTCATGTTTTTTGTTTCAATTCCCTTAGATCCGTTTCCCCTTGGTTTTGTTTTTTTAGTCTAGTTTCTTTGTTTTCTGTTCAGTTCCTCATGTCCCTGTTTTTCCTCTGCTCAATAGTTTTCTTCTTCTTCTACTTCTTCTTTTGTTTTTATAGGCGGATGACATACTAACTTAAGGTGCATTTACCGCCACCTACCAGACTGGAGTGCGGATGTCAGTGATAGTCAGAGGGAACTTAATTCACTCACATTAATGATGAGTTTGAGTGTGCATACCAATACACAGGCACAAATTTGTATGCGTATGAATATGTAAGTACAATTTCATATATATTTATACTTTAAATACAACTTAACAACCTAATATTTTTTTTTTATTTAATTACTTGATTCTTAACAGATTTTGATTCCTCTCCTAAAATATTAATTAAAGAAAGTGCTTTAGACCTTCTCTCTCTGTTTAAAACCGACTTTAAATGCTGACGTTCATTCTAATAAAACATGCTCCACTGTTTCATTTTTCCCTATCCGAAAAAGAGAACTATTAAGACCTGTATGACCAATTCAAAGACGTGATATAAACACTTCTTCTTTCCAACTTCCATCCCTACTTCTATTACCCCCCGCAGTCTTTTGAATATTATATAAATGCCTGCCATTATCATGATTATCCTATTGTTCCTGCCACACCTTAATGATTTTGCTTTGAATAATAGATTTTCCTTTTCCTCTGCTCAGAGGAATATTTATGTTAAGTCTACTTCTTCATTTCCTTTGATTCCTACATTAGCAGGTATCCAGACAAATCTAACAGAACAGTTTTTATTATGTAACTAGACCAATAAGTGATAAATATTAAACAATAAATAATAAATATAATTACCAGACTCTACACTTAAAATTGCAGTTTGACTATCTGATGCAACTATAGATCTATTTACCTCCTTAACATTATCAGTAAGCAACCATTTCAAAGCTAATATAATGGCAATTAATTCAACTGAATACGCTGCTAAATGGTCTGTTGTTCTTCTTTTAATTATGACTTTATAATGCGGGATATACACAGCTGCCCCTGTTTTACCGCTATTTGGATCTTTAGACCTATCTGTATATATCACAAGGTCTTCTTTAAACTTTGGACATTCTTTAACTACAACCCATTCTGGAGTCTTTTCCTTTTTAAGTATTTTTCCTATTTGCATGTAAACTACTGGTGTGATAAATAACCATGGTAGAATCGGTGATTGTGGAACAGTAAAACTATATTGAAACTGTGTCAGACCTAAATTTTGAGCTTTTATATTCCCAATCCATCCAAAGCTATTGTAGTTAGATTTATGATGTTCACAACAGTCCTGCAACAGAGCCTTTGTTGGATGCCCGTAATTATGCCCCTGAAGGTTTATCCAGTATATATACATTTGTTTAATTCTTCTTAACCTTAAAGGAAGTTCAACAGTCTCAACTTGTAAAGCAGCTAAAGGAGATGACCTGAAAGCTCCACAACATATTCTCCATCCCTGTGTTTGTTCTCTATCAAGCTTCCTCAAATAACTATCAGATGCTGCCATGTATGCTACACAACCATAAACCAAGGAAGATCTCATGAGAGCCTGATAAACTCCCAACAGTGCACTTTTTGAGGCGCCCCATTCCTGACCTGAAAGACATCTTAGCAAATTATTAACTTTTTAACATTTATTTTGAACGGATTCTATTTGCTATTTCCAAGTAAGTTTTTCATCAAAGATGACACCTAAAAATCTCACTGAATTCACTTTTTCAAGCTTTTGATTGTAAAGATTCAAAGTAATTTCCTTATGTCTTCTATAGAAACAGATAACTTGGGTCTTAGCAACAGACATTTTAAAACCCCACTTATTTGCCCAATCTTCCACTTTCATAATTGCATCCTGCATCTTTTTCTGTGGATACATAATATTATGACCCAAAGAGCCCCATCATCTGTATATAAAGATTCCCCTATACTATTATCTATTTGATTAAATATGTAATTTATCATTATATTAAAAAGAATTGGACTACAAACACTGCCCTGTGGGGTACCATTCTCTACCATATATCTACTAGAGTAGGCAGTCCCTACTCTTACTTCTATTTTTCTCCCAAATAAAAAGTCTAAAACCCAGTTACCTCCAGTCTTACCTTATCTTACCTCCAATACCATGTTTTCCTAGTTTAATCAATAATCTCTCTTTCCGTAACATATCATAGTGTCAGGATGTTACATTTTGTACTTTTGTTTAAGGTTTTGTATTGTTTACTTTTCGTCCAGGTGTTTCTAGTTTGGGTTTTGCAGTGTGTTTATTTCCTTTTGCCCCCTGTTAGTTTTGTTTCCCTCTACCGCCTCCTAGTGTGTGTTGTGTTTCTCTCCTCTCGTTTTTAGTTTCTTAGTAGTTGCTTTCTTTTTACTTTGTGTGATATTATTATTATTACAGTTCTTGTCTTCCTTTGATTCTTTGGTTTAGTTCCTCTTTTAGTATCTCTGTATTTATTTATGGTTAGATATTTGTTCTCTATCCAGCTCTTCCTTATAGGTTAGTTTTAGTTATTGTTATTTTTGGTTTGTACATATTCTGAATCTCTCGTTCTCTGTTCCCTGTCCAGTCAATTCTGTCAGTGTGGTTAGGTTTGTTTACTTTAATAACCAGGTTCTCTTTATGGGCTCTTTGTTTGTTCTTAGGTTGTTGTTGTTCCTGTTCCCTCTAGTTTCTCTGTTTACTTTAGTTCATGGTTATTCTAGTTTTCTTATGCTTCATTTGATTATTTATCTTTGTCTATAGGTTTGCTTGGTCTGTGTTTCTCTTTATTGTTTATTAGTCACTTCAGCCTTGCTTAGTCTTTGTATTGTTTCACCTGTTCCTTCTGCCTCCCTGCCTGCTTGTCACACCTGTTCCTTGTTCCTTTGATTACCTGCCCTTTGTATTCCCTTAGTATATTAGTTGGTCTGGTTATGTGTTCTTTGCTGGTTCCTCATTTCACACCCGATCACAACCGCTGATTGAGTTCAGTGTTTCTGCTACGTTCCTGCAGTTTATACTCGAGTAAGTTTTGGACTGTACTCATGCCTTGTACCTGCAGTGAATTTGCTATGTTTTGCTTCGCCTTGTAACTTGGGAAATAAACTGAAGACCGATTCACAATGCTGCTGCCAAGCTCTTGTCTGCGCTTTGGTCCACCCAAAAACCTCAATATGACACATAGGCCTTTTCTATATCAAAAAACACAGCTACCACCATTTCTTTGTTTGTTTGAGTTTTCCTTACTTCTGATTCCAATCACAATATTGCACCATCGTATTTCTTGCTTTTCGAAAACCACTTTGAAAAGGACAGAATAAGTTTTTACTGTCCAGGAAATATGATGGTCTCTTTATTACAATTCTCTCCATTGTTTTCCCTAATTGAGATGTAAGAGCTATAGGTCTATAACTTGAAGGATCTGTTGCGTTTTTATCAGGCTTCAACACAGGAATTATAATTGACTGTTCAATGCTGCAGGAATAATCCCACTCTCTCAAACCAAATTAAAAAGTTTCAAAATAGCATCAAGAGATATATCACTTATCAATGTATTACAGACCCCATCTTTGCCTGGTGTTGACTGTTTAGCATCAGATATAGCCTTTTTCAGCTCATCGGTAGTAAAGGGCAAGTCTAGATCTTGGTGTCAAATCTTTTTCTTAACCGTAACTCCTGGATTCTCAGCAAAAGTTTTGTCTTTATAATCCTTTATTTAAAGTTTCTACTAATAACTGCTTTTTCATTATTATTAACAGCTATTTTTCCATTATATTCTAAAATACGTAAAGAAAAGCTCTTTCTAACACCATTCATTTTCTTGATAACTCTCCATACATCAGATAACTTGGTTTCTCTTCCAATAGAATTACAATACTGTCTCCAATATGTCTTCTTTGCAGTTCTAATAGTCTTCCTAACTTCAGCTTCTGTTTTTTATACTGAATTAATGCCTCAAAAGTAGGATTCCTTCTTATCATCTTAAAAGCTTTATTTGTTTTCTTTATAGCATTACTACATTCCTCATTCCACCAAGGATTAGATTTCTTATTACCTTTTCCTATTGACTTAGGAACTGAAGCTTCAGCTGCATTAATCATAATGGATACCATCTCTGAGTTACATACCTCAACATCAATCCATTTGCACCTGTATTTAGACTTCCCCATAATACACTATGTGAATTGAAATCACCACACCAAGCAGTTTTTCCCTGATTCTGTGTATTAACTTCATTAAGATCCTGAATGATTGTAATGATTGTAAATAAGACTTTTTCAGTTTTAGATGTTTGGTAAATGTAAAATGTGTAGAAGCTTTGTCGAAGAAATATGCTGCAAACAGCTTAAAGACAACCTGTACAGTTAGTGTTATTGTGCATGTTTTAGTGTGTTTACTGTATTTTTAAATATTAGTAGCTGATTGTTGGTGTACTGTAGGTTTTCTAGTGAGCTTCAATTTGATTTAGGTAAGTTCAACATGCAGTATTTTGATTGAATTTTTGTTCCAACGGCCAGCGGCTTCAATAAAAATGGTAACATGATATTCAGCACTGTTGGTGACAAAGTGAAAGGAATAAGTACTGCTTGCCAGATACAAATAACACATTTGCATATTATACAGACCTGTAAAGCAGAATGTTATTTATACTCCAGAGCTCATAATTGATAGACTAGTGTAAGTCGTATCAAATCACACAATGACTGTAAAGAAATAAATACTTTACCTTTTTGAGAGTGATTCCAGTGTTTTATCTCCTTCTTTTAAGGCAGACCTGTAGAGTAGAATTTATACATGTATTAAACCTCATGCTGTTTTTGAAATGTTTTAAGACATAAAATATACAAATATTGCCCTAAGTAAAGTTGTAAATAACTTGGGATATTTCTGAGTTAACCCCTGAACTTTCAAAGTGTATTTTAATTCTGAAGTCCTGTTTTTTCACACTTTATAAGTTCATCTATAATCTTAAAAAGTCTACATGTAATTGTGATATTACATACTTATAAATTTAATAATAACAAAAAGGATTACCTTGTCTCCTGAAAACAGCGGCTGATGCTATAAAACTCTTCGACACTTAAAAAAACACATTTAAAATAGTCACAGTTAATCACAACACCATATTGATTGAGAAACCCAGTGATCCCATATATGTATGTGTGTGTGTGTGTGTGTGCGTGTGCATATATATATATATATATAATATATATATAATCAATATTAATATTAATTAATATTAATATTAATTTCCGTATCTGACCTAATTTTGATGCATGTATCCATTCAGTAACTTTATAGTTGTTTTATGTTTTGAAAGAACAGGATTTATTGCCAGATTAAATCCCAAATTTAATCTAATCCACCCTACCATAAAGGGGGGTGAACCAAAAGTCAAATTGCAATTATTACATTTAAGAGGTGTAGCAATTGTCTAATCACTAGTTCCTCCCAAGAAAGGTGAAAAATTAATGCTAAAATCACAAATATCCTTAGAGAAAGGAGTAGCATTGTAACACTTGGAGCATAGTGTTGTCATAAGTCACAGGTTGAATGATCAACTTCCGTGCCCATTTTACAATCATACAAATGTTTGCAATATATGTATAGTCAAAAATACATATATAGCTGGACATACATTTGTTAGATGTGTTGCTTTTAGCAATATTCTGATAACTTTGTTGTTGTTTTGTAGTGTCTGCCAGAATGATGGAATCAAACTCCATTATGAATCAGCAGACGTGGAGATGCAGAAGGTTGTTATTGCTGATCTCATCCGTTTGTCTCCAGATGAGCGGGATGCTTTAAATCAGTTTGACCTTGCTGCATGTGATGAGAGGATTCAGGAGTTGGTAAACTTCATTAAGTGTCCAACTAGAGATGCTCTGATTTCAGATGTTCTTTGTCAGCTTACCTTGTTGTATCAGCAGAAATCACAACTGGAAGCTAAAAGATATCTTCAGTTACAGACTGACCACCAGATGGCCCTTGAAAGAGAGCATGCTGCAAAGCTTGAGCTCTCAAAAGCTGAGGAGAGGACCATGAAAGCTGAAGCAAAGTTAGAGGACCTGAAGGCAGATGAGCTCAAGAAGGCTTCATCCCAAAAGGGGGGACAGACCCCCACCTTTCAGGTACCTGATTTGCATTTTCACTCACAGCAGCCACAGCAGGGGGCAGACCCAGACAGCAGCCATTCAGCACCTAGGTCAGAGTCTCCTCTTCCTAAATTTAGTCCAAGTGTTCAACTTACTTCCACAGACCTTAACAGAAGTGTTGGAAGTCAGATGGTCTCCAGTGGTGTCCTCCCAAATCCCATTGCAGTGAACAACCACCAAGATGACCAAGTGATGGACTCAGCGTGCACAAGTGGGACAATTAGGTGGAAGGAGCGCCCTTCAGGCCTGATTGGCACCCCTCTCCCTTCTGACTCTGTGTTGACCCCTAGGGGCCAGGAGAGACGCACATGGCTCTCAGGTGACTCAATCCAACCTGACCCACCACCACTTGCACGAGGCCATTCGTTAGAAAGCTCTCATTTAAATCATGAGAAAACTTGTTTCCTTCCCCAGAGGTTAGATCATGATCTTCCACCATTTCATGAACTTAACCAGCGTGACTTCTCAGATGGACGTGGTCCACCTTGGGAGCATGGTGTCCGTTTCAAACAGCTTGAATCCCTTGCTAAGGACATAGAAGTTTTTGATCCAGGTAGGCAGGAGTCAAATATTGATGCTT
Source organism: Crenichthys baileyi (assembly GCA_036173005.1). Lineage (NCBI taxonomy): Eukaryota > Metazoa > Chordata > Actinopteri > Cyprinodontiformes > Goodeidae > Crenichthys > Crenichthys baileyi. Next base: position 1,063,921 of record JAHHUM010001449.1, on the reverse strand, counting down.
ACCTGCTTGAGGTTGAACATTGTCTTCTTGACTTGCGTTTTCCTTCTGATCCTGAGAAGCTGAGGCTTATTTGGAAAACAACAGCTAAGAGTGTTCATGTGTTCATAAAGCTCTTCCTCCCAAAATTAGTGACAGTTATCCAGCCCTCTGCAAGGCTCTTAGAGAAGAGTACCATGTTTACAGAGATGAAGCAGCTGCCACTATTAATGCTTTGACAGTTTTCCAAAAACAGGATGAACCTCCCAGAGAATATTTCCACCGTTTAAAGAGAGCTTATTTTCAGGGATGTTATGCTCCAGGTCCTGAAGAAGACCAGACTTTTAAGTCCTTGTTTCTTCACAAACTCCACGTTAGCTTGCAGTATGATGTGACCATGCATTGCATAACAGAGAATCTCTCCCTGCAGGAGATTCGTAGATATGCTCAGCTTGTGTGGGAAACACGTGTCAGTTCAGACAGAGCAGGAAAAGGCAAAGTTAGAGTGTTAAACATTCAAACAGAGAACAGGCCTAATAAGAAGCGCAAAGTGAGTCCCCAAGTGATGCAACAGAACCAGGGGGCGCCAGCCAAAACCCAAGCCACCAGTTAAAAGACAAACACCTTTTCACAGTGCAACGTCGAACTGTTAGGTTGGTGGTAAAGAGTGGAGCCACTCCAAAGATGTCATCACAAAGGAGGAGTTTGAGATGATCTGCAGGTGTGTTATAACTGAGGTAACAGCGTTCCTAAAAGACATGGCAAGCCGTTGCAGTCCAGAATCAACCCTGTAAATCTATCAGACAAGGTATGAAGATGGTAAATAATTTCCAACACCCTATTTTCTGTTTAAATCTTTTTCTTTCTTATGGTTTTGAACTTGAGAAATTATTAAGGTTTAAAAGCAGTATTATTATGGTGTGAAAATTATTACAGGATTTTTTTTTTTTTTCTTCTTTAAAACATTTAATTAGTGTTAGTCTCTGCCCAAGCCTGCCTCACTCCTGTCCAAACACTAACCTCTGAACCAAAAATGAACTGTTGAACTCTGCCTACCTACAGGACCCCAGTGGCTCTTTTCTCATGGCTGAGGACGGATTGTTAGCCCCAAAGACTGTGGACTTCATCCCATTCTTCGGAACTAAAAGGGGGGATGTTGGAACCCTAAGCCATGGATTTCAACATTAAAACTCCGGTACAAACTCTTCTGGAGTTTTCAAAATAAATTGCATTTAACTGACTTCCAGCAACAGAGGAGAGTGGGGGAGCACCAGACTTCCCATGATGCCACTGGCTGTATAAAAGCACCCCCTTTCCAATGGCCCGACCTCTCCAAGCCGGTTGACCATCGGACCAGGAGCAGACACAGCGCGCTGAAGTCTTTTTGCTGGCAAAAGGACTTAACCTCATCAAACTGGATCCAAGAGTCTCATATGATGACCAATAATATGCAAAAGTTGAGTATTGAATGAATTGCTGTTTGTGTATCCGGTATTCATTCACGAAAGGGGGAATAAAGGTACCAGCATTGTTTGACTCTCTCTCCGAGCCCTGCAGACGCACACGGTGTTCGAGAAAAGTCCCCAGCAGAGACGCAGTCTCTACAACCCGAGTGAAGCGGTTTTCCTTGCCTGAGAGAAGGACGACAAGTAGCCGCATTATCGGTAACGTGCAGTTTTGGCCGGCCGACAGAACGGGCCCCCACCCACAGCTTCGTTAGGTTAGCCGAAGGCTAACCGCTTGTTGACTGTGGACGTTTCTTCAAACTTCTCCGCCCCGGACATCTTTTCCTCAGCATGGTCAGAGGTTAGGTTTGGGCAGAATAACAGTTAGGATGAAATGATCTAAATGTTTTTCATTTTATGAAGTTTGGTTTTGTTTGTGTGAAACTGCTATCTTACTGCTAGCAGGCTATTTGCAGCAAACGTGATCAGCTTTGTGTTCTGTGTTTGTGTTTTTAAAGTTAAGACAAACTTTATTTAAAGGGTGATTTTAAACACAGAAGGTTGCTCATAACGCGCCGTCCGCGCTTATGCATTTTAACCCTTTTATTGACCCTGGTATTTTAAAGGTATGTGTTTGGTTCTGGTGCTAAGCTAAGCTATCGGCCTCCTTTGTTAGCTTAACTGCTAACAGCTTTAGAACACGTGCTTAATACAGAATATTTAACAGGAAGGTTGTTAGTTTTCAAGTTAGTGAATAATAGTCTCTAAACATTAACTACTAAATCTGATAACTAAGCAAACACCATTAAGCCCCATTTCTCCAGAAAGATTTGGGTCTTTTCCAAATATTCCCTTAATAATATTTCTTCAAATATTGTTTTAATAAATAAAGGCAACTAATTAGACACCATTGAGAAATTAGTCATCCAGAATGTTGGTTTTATTCAGCAGATCATTCCTGAAAACATTATTTTATTAAAATAATATTTTATCTGATCTTGCATTGTGAATGGTCGTCTAACGTTTGCTGATTACTGCCTAAGTTGGTTCCAACACTAACTTAACTTCATTTCCAGATTCTTCAAGATAATCCTTGGTTCTCAAACATAAACATTGTATGGTAATGTTGCATCACTCTTTTGGTCATGATTTTCAATCATCCTTAATCAACTTGTTTATATTGTACATAGCCCATTAGTCTTCGTTATTCTTTAATTCTGTTTGGTAGTTTAGTTGGATTGTTTTAGCATAGTAAAGAGTTTGTTGATTGAAATATGTTTGACTTTGAGTTGACTTATTTTTGGTAATAAATTCTTGTATTTTAAGAAATTGTGTGAATTCATTCCATGTGTGTACAGAGTTTATGCTGTTCAATAATGTCAGAGCTTGGCTCACACCTTTCAACTTTGTCCTAATACCATCGCCTTACTAGGCTGGTATTCACAGGACAACCCTTAACAGACCGAAATATTTGATAAAATATTAAAATATTAATATTAAATAATGTCAGATTAATAATCACAACAGCTGTCTCACTCACAGTGTTAAAACTTTCAATGCAAGCATTAATCATTCAATATGTTCAAAGTTCATTCCGTATATCCAGGCTTTTATTTATGACAATGACAATATATATAATAGTTTCCTGAATGGCATATCATTTGGGAAATATGGAGAATCTGCTAGTGATATGACGTTCAAAAATGAACTGATTCCTTTGAACGGCTCTTTATCTTGAACCATGGGACTCAAGTCTCAATTACTGAGAGCCATTCTTTGTTTTTTACTGCTTTGCTTGCTTCTAATCTTCTTGACAGCACTGCATTTTCTACTTTTGCAGTTTAATTTAATTTAAAATTGTAATTAATATTGAGGCGATTAAATATCAAAACACAAAAAGAGGGGTTGGTATGAGCATACAGAGCTCTTTGAAGCTCTTTGAATGGCTCTTTTAAAGTGAACGGATCCAGAAGAGGATCCAGCAGACTTGGTTCCCTTCAAAGAGCCGAAGGTCACATCACTAATATCAAAACTCCCACCCTTGCAACTCCCGCTGCCAGCCACCACATCGTTAGTCCCCCTCAGTGGCCCAAAAACAGAAAAAAATGCAGTATATAAATAACATGAATATAATGATTTATGTGCACCTGTAAACCCTCCGTTGGTGCAGGAGAGTACAAGTTCGAACTACAGTGTTTTATTTTTATTTATACTTTGTTGGTCAGTTATATACTGATAAAAGGCAAATTAAAGCATTTACAACTAGATCTAGTCTTTGGGATGCGGTTTCTACAAGTGCTGAGGAGCAACAGGCACCTACATGTGGTCGTATTTCTCTGCTACTGCTATGTTACAGATTTGTTACAGGTCTGAGCGCCTCCACCTGCAATGGCCTGAAACATTTTCTACCGTAATGTATTACGTTTATTGTGAGTTAGAGAGATGCAACACTTACAACATGATTGAGGTCTGCTTCATTTTACCCTTTTTTGACCACAGCTGTAAACTGTCCAACTGAAGGGATCAGACCAAGAAGGCGTGATTCTGATTTTTGTTTGCTAGTTTAAGGACTAGAAAAATGAGCGGATACTTATTTAATTTGTTGTACTGCATGGATCAGATTTCTTTGGCACAGAAAAATGGGAGCATATACTTGTACATATATATATATCTAACCCTAACGGATCTTTTAATTTTACCAACATGTTTCCTCGGACTGGAACTGATTAACATTTTGGAATGGCACAGCCAGAGTCTTCACATGAGTGATTAGAGTAATGTGAAGGAGTCCTTCCAACCTCATTTCAAAGGACGAAGCTTCACAAATACCATTGGAAATGTGAAAAAACCTTTTCAGTTAGTATTTAATTGCTGTAATGTCAATAACGCTTTTGCATTAATTTTTGATAAGGGTTTAAATTTCAGCATTATTATTTGTTAAAATTTTAATAAAAACCGAGAAAAACTTTTTTCTGCCAAAAATACGATACCCCTGGCATGTTGTCTTTTCTTTTGAAAAAGCTTTACCCAGATATTGCTGCATACAGTGAAGATAAAAACAGCTATTAGTCACCTTTTTAGATGTACCCTCTGTTGTTCATTTTCTCCAGCTTTGATTCTTATAAAAAAATAAGAGGAATGTTAGTTGGTATGTTTAACATTAGAACACACACAAAAAAAGCAGTTCTAAGAACATATAGATACTTTCTGAAACTCAAGGCCTTAGCTTTAAACTTAAACTTTAAAATATATTTTCTTATATCTCCTCTAGTTATTTAGTATTAAAAACATACAAAAATGTGTCAGGTAATGTAATACTTTGCATTTAAGATCAAATTATTTCAAATCTTTCAGAATAAATTGCCCCTCTGTAACATATACAATTAATATATTGAACAGTTTATACATAATTTAGTTAAAATAGTTTTAAGGATAAATAATGATTCATAGTTATGTTTTTAACCATACAAATATTAGAAGTTGTGTTTACCTGAAATTGCCTTTGCCCTTTTTCTTTTCTTTCTTGTGGTTCATTCTTGCTCGTCCAGAGTGATTATGTCAGATTGATAGTTGATACAATAAAGATATCCTTTGACTGAAGAGGAGGGGCTAAGACTTTTAGTAGGTACAGACTACTTGTATATTAACTCTAACCCTAGATCCTGCATCACACTCAACCAGCAGGAGCTGTTTCTACAATGGGAGACTCTTTCATCATAGCTATAGACTTTGGTACTTCATTTAGTGGATATGCCTTCAATATAACATCCAGAAATAAAGAACTGGAGCCCACTGTGAAGTTATGGGGTCATGAATGTGGAAGAGAAACACCGAAGACTCCCACCTGCATCCTGTTTGATAAACAAAAACAGTTTATCAGTTTTGGATATGAAGCTAAAGAAGCGTATGTGTCAAAAATGGGAACAGAAGCCAAAGATAAGTTATTCTTTGAATGTTTCAAGATGTCCCTGTATAAACGAGTGAGTAGAACATTTTCATATACATTTAACTTACATGCATTCATGTTTTTTTAATTACATAACAGGTACGAATTTACTAATTTAATTATACAAAATCTTCAGAAGCTCAACCTGGATATGAAGATTAAAGCTGCAAATGGGAAAGAAATGAAAGCCCTGCAAGTTTTTACAGAAGCTCTAAAATTCCTGAAGGAAGATGCTCTGACAACAATTGCACAACACACTCATGGGAAAAGGTTCACTGCCTCTGACTTCACCTGGGTGCTGACTGTTCCTGCCATCTGGGATAATTCTGCTAAACAGTTCATGAGGGAAGCTGCAACTCAGGTAGCTGCCAATTCTCAGACTTACAACATTGGCAAAGGTTTTTGTTGTTGTTCTAATTTGTAAAAATGCATTCTTTTGTTTGCTGTAAGGCAGGTATTGTGACCAAAGGAAAGGAAGATAAACTGGTCATTGCACTGGAACCAGAAGCGGCTTCAGTCTATTGTAAGAAACTTCCATCAGAGGGTTTTATAGCAGAAAACCGAGGGGATGAAAAACTCGACCAGTCGTCAGGAACTCAGTACATTGTGGTTGATTGTGGAGGTACAATGCTTTATTGGAAATATTACCATTTAATGCCTATCATATGAACAGAAAATCTTACAAAACTGTTTGAAAGAGAGGCTGTTGAAACCCAGAAGCACTACAGTTAAGTTAGAAGTTTAAAATGGAAACTTGTCACTAAATGTAATAAAAGTGAAACGTTAGACCTTTTTCTGTCGTTGACTACTAAAAAATTATGAATTCTGTTTTATTTTTTATAATATTTAAGGCATAGTAATTCTTTATTTTCATTCAGAATAAAGGATTTTCTCTTTTTTCTTTTTCTTTTTTTTTTGCAGGAGGAACCATTGACATCACTGTTCATGAAGTCCTGAAAGGAGGAGACCTGAAGGAGCTGCACAGAGCTTCTGGAAATGATCTGGGAGGACAAACTGTGGACAGAAAATTCAAACGGTTCCTAAGAGAAATCTTCGGGGATGGAGTCTGGGATGATTATGAAAAAAAATTCCCGAATGAGCTTCAGAAATTCATGTATGATTTTACAGTTTTCAAAAAAAATGATGATGACATAGAAATCCACTGCCCATTTAACCTAGGGAAACTGGCTGAGAAAAAAAAAAGGTACTTTAAAAGAGTGCACGGGGCATCCTGGGAAAGTGGATCGATCAGAATCTCTAAAGAGAAACTGAGGTCTCTCTTTGATGAGAGTCTGCAGGGTATTACTGAGAGTCTCAAAGAAATATTAGATCAAAAATTTAAAATTAAGTACATTCTGTTAGTGGGGGGGTACGCTGATAGCCAGATTCTACGTAGACATATTACTGATCAGTTTATGAATGACTGTAAAGTTCTGTGCCCACTCAGGCCACAAGAAGCTATCGTGAAGGGAGCTGTAGAGTTTGGAAGAAACAAGGGAGTGGTGGTATCTAGAAAAAGTGCCTTCACTTACGGAGTTCGTACCTCTGAGAGATTTGACAAGTTTCGGCACAAAGCAGAGAAAAAATACACTAACAAAGATGGTGAGTGGTGTCGTGACATATTCATGAAACTTGTGGATGTTGACGAGGATGTGTGTTGGAATGAAACCAGAAAGCACATCTTATATCCTGTAAAAGCAGATCAGACAGAGATGACCTTTTCATTTCATCGCACCAAAGGAAAACATGTAATGTATACCGATGAACCAGATATAGAGGAAATTGGCTCATTTGTTGTTGACTCTCCTGACACTACACTTGGTTTGAATCGTGAAATTAGACTTGAAATAAAGTTTGGTTTCACAGAAATGACAGCAAAAGGCACTGATAAAGAGACAGGCTCAACACAAACGATTAAGATAAACTTCATGAGGAAATAATATAAATTCTTCAGATACATCTTTTCTGACATTATCAAACAGAAACAAGAAGGAATGCTACCATGATAGACTTAGTTTTAAATCTAATAAACATGGTTAAAAACAAAATATTGCAGGGTGCCAATACTCTGGAGTACCTTTATATGATATATTTTAACAGTTGCATGTGAATGTTATTTTCTGATCTTTCATTGTATATGGCACAATATAGATTATATAGGTTGTTTGGACAACTGTAAATCTGTCTCACATGTTAGACTGAGAAACATTTTCTAATAGGGCTCAATTTGTTACCTAATTGTTAATTTTTATTTTTTACATGGAGACTAAACCATACAAATTGATTTTATAAAATGAAAGTTTTAATGGATAATTTTCAAAACCAAATGTTATTGCTGGTCACTGAAGAATCTAAACCAACAGCGGCAAGGCAGACTTTGTTTATTGTATAGTGCACCAATGTAATTTTTGACAGAAAAAGAAAACAAGAAACAAAAGAAATACGCCTATGATGTTATAAATCCTGACATGTACCAAAAGAGCACAAAATATTTTATGACTTCACTCGCGGATATTTATTTATTTTTCTTCAAATAATCTATTTTACTTAAATTGCTGTAGTGAGTACATTTTATGTTTTGTTGTATTACTGAATTGTTGATAGTAAAGTGTTCAGTAACATTTTTGTCTGATGCATTTTTCCCTTATTAAATTTGGTTTTCATTAAAAAGGTGTCATATTTTGTATTTTTTTATTTTAAACTGTGGCATTTCTTGAGTTTATTTTTACTGAGTGGTTGGGTGTCTAGTTTTAGTCATGTCTTTATTATATAAGGCTTTAGAGCTCTGTGCACTGGAACCCTGTTTTTAGCCTGGCTAGTTTACCAAAGTAATGCAGACTGAACTCATATTATATTCCAGAGAAGTACAATATTTAGTGTTTAGAAATAATGGAGTTTTGACGAAAATTCAATCTGGAAGACTCACCTCCACTACCGGCTCCGTATTATGACTCTATCATGCGTCTCCGCTCCACCCAATCATTCATGTCTTCCTCCGGGGTCCAAGCGGCAAAGAATCAAACATCTGCTACTTAACTTCTCTTATCGGCATCTTTGTGTTCTTATTGTGAGTCTTTACAGGATTGAAATGTATTTGGAATAATCCAATTATGCAAATAATGTATTATCTGAACAAAGGTCAGACAATTCCCAGCAGAAGAACATAATGCATACATTTGAAAATTTGAAAGTACTCATAAACTGAAACTCCTACTTTGTTACAGCACCAAAAATGCAGTTTTCCTACAGAAAAAAAACTTATTAGGACTGTTTCTAAAAGTTCCACCAGAATCACACATATTTATTTTATGTACACAATCATGGACATGAAAATTATATTTTGGAGGTTTTTTTCTTGTTCCTTTTCCAGTGAGGAATGATTTAAAACATACAACTGTAGTGAATTACTAAAAACATCAACTTCTTAAGAAAGGTAATTTCTTTAGAAAGAGCATAGTTTTTTGTTGTGGTTTGTTTTGCCTTATTTTTTATTTTCATGACCAGTTTTAGCTTGACTTTCTCCTACTCTACAGTTGCCCATTAAGAAAGGTGTCCGGGGAGTATCCAAATACTACCAAGCATTGGTCTTAGCAGCTTGGTGTTGGTGGTAGAGTGGTAATTGTACTAAAGTAAAAGTAGCACTACTTCAGCATGTTTCTACACGAGTAAAAGTAAAAAGTAGCTGTTCAAGAAATTACTCAAGAAAGAGTAAAAAAGTCAGTCAGTCAGTCATCTTCTATACTGCTTCTTCCATAGTGGGTGTAGAATATAAACTATCTATGTGTGTAACTGGAATGTGCAGATGGAGGAGAGGGGAGTTAAGCTTAGGGAGTGAAGCATAGAAAGTGCAAAGTCATAAATTGGTGAACGACAAGGGATTGGCGGATGGGGGTAGAGAAGGTAAGATAAGATGAGTTTGTTAGAAGAAAATAACCAGAACCATTCCTTATTTGGACTTAAGGAATGTTATGTTGTTATGTTACACACGAGTGACATGATATATGTACAGGGGTTGGACAATGAAACTGAAACACCTGACATTTTAGTGTTGGAGGTTTCATGGCTAAATTGGACCAGCCTGGTAGCCAGTCTTCATTAATTGCACATTGCACCAGTAAGAGCAGAGTGTGAAGGTTCAATTAGCAGGGTAAGAGCACAGTTTTGCTCAAAATATTGAAATGCACACAACATTATGGGTGACATATCTGAGTTCAAAAGAGGACAAATTGTTGGTGCACGTCTTGCTTGTGCATCTGTGACCAAGACAGCAAGTCTTTGTGATGTATCAAGAGCCACGGTATCCAGGGTAATGTCAGCATACCACCAAGAAGGACGAACCACATCCAACAGGATTAACTGTGGACGCAAGAGGAAGCAGTCTGAAAGGGATGTTCGGGTGCTAACCCGGATTGTATCCAAAAAACATAAAACCACGGCTGCCCAAATCACGGCAGAATTAAATGTGCACCTCAACTCTCCTATTTCCACCAGAACTGTCCGTCGGGAGCTCCACAGGGTCAATATACACGGCCGGGCTGCTATAGCCAAACCTTTGGTCACTCATGCCAATGCCAAACGTTGGTTTCCATGGTGCAAGGAGCGCAAATCTTGGGCTGTGGACAATGTGAAACATGTATTGTTCTCTGATGAGTCCACCTTTACTGTTTTCCCCACATCCGAGAGAGTTACGGTGTGGAGAAACCCCAAAGAAGCATACCACCCAGACTGTTGTATGCCCAGAGTGAAGCATGGGGGTGGATCAGTGATGGTTTGGGCTGCCATATCATGGCATTCCCTTGGCCCAATACTTGTGCTAGATGGGCGCGTCACTGCCAAGGACTACAGAACCTTTCTTGAGGACCATGTGCATCCGAATGGTTCAAACATTGTATCCTGAAGGCGGTGCAGTGTATCAAGATGACAATGCACCAATACACACAGCAAGACTGGTGAAAGATTTTGAATGTATGTACCTGACTTTTGTGAAGTGCCTTGAGACAACATGTGTTGTGAATTGGCGCTATATAAATAAACTGAATTGAATCAGAGGAGCGCTACATCAATAGCCCATGGGTTTGTCACTCTGACCAACCACAGACCACCAACTCAAGTGCATAACTAGACATTTTCTTTCCTGACGAACTGACTTGTCCTTGAAAGCTACAAGGTAGCTTCAAGTCACTTACATAAAGTCACACCCAACAGGTAAAGTCATGTCATGTTTAGCACAACACAAACTAGGTTTAAAGTTTTACAGTTGGAGGTAGTACATTAAAACATCAAGACTTGTGCACACACTAAGGTACAATATAACTTTATTATTTCTAGAAACTAATTGGGTTTACTGCTTGTTTTATGGCACATAATCAAAAAAAATCCCTGTTGAGACACAGACACGAAACACTATTTGAAACTTGTTGGTCTTTAAACCTTTTACTATTGTACATAGAGTTGATTTTCACCATTAGCTTGGGCTGCACACCCCATCACCTGAAATGTTAATGGACAACTGTGTGTTATAAAGGTTTAATAGTTTGGAGAAGCTGTCATATGTTTGTGTAAAATTTGATTATTGAAGACTATATTCAGAATCAGAATCAGCTTTATTGCCAAGTTCGTACATAGAAACAAGGAATTTGACTCCGGTACACTTTGCTCTCTGGGGTTTTTTTTTTTTTTTTTTTTTATGCGTTATAAGATATATTCTGCATGTATCTTTATGTCCTTAAATACATATATACAATATACACATATACAAAGGTGGATTCGCGACTTCGGTATGCAGTTGTTTGGTACTCTAATAAATGTTAATCAGAGAAACAGCCTGGGGGAAGAAACTGTCTCTGTGGCGGCTGGTTTTAGTAAAGAGAGAGCGAAGCTCCGAGGCTGCCATCGTCGGCGCCATCTTGGTAGGTTAAAGGGTGTAAACTATCTTTATTATAATTGTTTAACTTTTACAATACCAATGGAGGTGTGTGAGACAGCTGCTGATAGATAGTGTTGGTATTCCTAAATGGAGTCCTTTAAAAATGTCAAATATTTGGCAAAACCGTATTCAATAGAAAATTTGAGTTATTGCGGAATCTAAAATTTATTGTTTTCTGTCTGCTTGAAGGTTTAGAAACGTTTGAAGGTTTGGCCCTTTTATTGGCACAATGAAGATGGTTATGTGTGGACAAATGTGTCAAACATCTCCTTGTTGTATCTGTCCAGGACAGATGTAGATTAGATTTTGCTGTTGCTGTGCAGTACAAGCAAAACATGTTATTGCCAAAGACAGACTACTTAATAACTTCAACATAACAGAACATTTAGTTCAGATTATGGATATATTTTTAAAATAGAGGCTGTACTACAATTACATAGTTGCACAGCAGCTATAATATCTTCAGTATCATTATTAGGAAACGTTGCTTTATTTTAACATAAGTAGAAAATTAACATTAACCCTCAATATAAAACAAAAGTAGAACTCCTTAACTAAACACATTGTACTACATCCAAAAGACACATAAACTCTGACAAAGAGGGATCATTTACCGTCCCATTTAGTAGAAGTAGAACCGCTCTTTTAGAAGCAACAAATCAAATGCTAATTTCATCTTATGACAGCTGCTAACACTACTTACCTAAACTGTAACTTAAGGAAAATTTTAGGAAAGATAAAATTCACTCTTAGACACACTAAAATAAATTAAAATATGCATTTAATTAATGGTGGTGGGTTGTCAATCAAATAATAAGAAACATCGTCGAAACATTATATTTTTCTTAGTACTGAGTTTGACGTTTTAGTATCTTGATGACCTTGACTTAAACTTTAAAATAACAGATATATAGATTTTAACTTTTAGAACTCTATACACTTTAAAATATGAATGAATGCATTGAACTCACCATCCGAATAAGTGAATGGGTTGCCTTTATTAAACTGCAACAGGGAGATCCTGAATGTTGTGTATCCATGTACTGAAAAGATTACCTGGCCTACCTGGACTCTCTGGATTATGGAAGGTTTACTAGTTATCAGTCTAGACCTTTTCTTGATTGACCAGTCTCCAGCAGTGGTACGCACTTTTACTGATTTATTTTATTTAATTTTTACTGTTTTTCGGGCAGCAAATGTAGGTAAATTTTCTATTGGCTGATCTAGGGTCACTTTCCCTGTGTCAATAGAAAGTTGATAGAATAGTTGAAAAATGGCACAAAACCAGCTAAAGGAAAGTTATCACAAATGTCTGAACATTGAACTTTATTTATTGCAACAGTACACCACTGTTAGCCTAGCGATAGTAAACCAGTAGTGTGATACGCTGAAGATCATATATATTATATCATCATTATAAGGACATGCATTTGTTTTTCTAAATGTTGGTATCCATAAAAGGACACCAGCAGCACAAGATTAAAACAACAGAAAACCAAACCTAGACAACACACTAAATACTGATAAACCAGTAGAGAAATGTGCGTAAATACGGAAGCATCAGAAATTCAATTCAATTCAATTCAGTTTATCAGAATCAGAATCAGCTTTATTGCCAAGTTTGTACATACAACAAGGAATTTGACTCCGGTACAATTTGCTCTTTGGTTTTTTGTTTTTGGCATTACAGAATATACATATTTACAATGTACAATATACACATATATAATAAATAAAAGGTGCATTTGCAACATCTGTCTGCTGTTGTTTTGTACTCTATTGAATGTTCAACAGAGAAACAGCCTGGGGAAGAAACTGTCTCTGTGGCGGCTGGTTTTAGTGAACAGTGCTCTGTAGCGTCGGCCTGAAGGCAGAACTCTAAACAGTTTATGTGCAGGGTGTGTGGGGTCTGAAGAGATTTTAACAGCTCTTTTCCTGACCCTAGACCTGTATAAGTCTTGGATGGAGGGAAGGTCAGCCCTGATGATTCTCTCTGCAGTCCTAATTATTCGTTGCAGTCTGGACCTGTCCTGTTTTGTGGATGAACCAAACCACACTGAGATGGATGAAGACAGGACAGACTGAATGATGGCTGTGTAGAAGATGACCAGCAGCTCCTGTGGAAGGTTGAACTTCTTGAGTTCCCTCAGGAAGTACAGTCTCTGCTGGGCCTTCTTTCGAACAGTGTCTATGTGTGAAGACCATCTCAAGTCCTCAGAGATGGTGGTTCCAAGGAACCTGAAGTGGTCCACAGCCGACACGGTGTTGTTGAGGATGGTGAGGGGGGTGTATGGGGGTTGTGTTTTCCGAAAGTCCACCACCATCTCCACAGTCTTGAGTGGGTTTAGTTCCAGGTAGTTCTGACTACACCAGTGTATCAGGCGATCCACCTCCTGTCTGTATGCAGACTCATCACCGCCCTGGATCAGTCCAATGACAGTGGTGTCGTCTGCAAACTTAAGGAGCTTCACGGACGAGTCCGCTGAGGTGCAGTCATTTGTGTACAGGGAGAAGAGGAGTGGGGATAGAACACACCCCTGGGGGCACCAGTACTTATTGATCTGGTTCGGGAGAAGATGCTCCCCAGTCCTCACCTGCTGCTGTCGGTCCGTCAGGAAAGCTGTTGATCCACTGACAGGTGGAGGCTGGGACGTTGAGCTGGGTGAGCTTCTGGTGGAGGATGTCTGGTATGATGGTGTTAAAGGCCGAGCTGAAGTCTACAAACAGGATCCTGGCGTAGGTCCCTGGGCGGTTGAGGTGTTGCAGGATGAAGTGTAGACCCAAGTTAACAGCATCTGCCGACCTGCTCGGTAAGCAAACTGCAGGGCGTCCAGTAGAGGGCCTGTGATGTCTTTCAGGTGCTTCAACACCAGCCGCTCAAAGGATTTCATGACCACAGACGTCAGGGCTAAAGGCCTGTAGTCATTAAATCCTAGGATGGTGGGTTTCTTGGGCAGTGGGATGATGGTGGATCGTTTGAAGCAGGAAGGGACCTCACACTTCTCCAGTGACTTGTTGAAGATCCGGGTGAAGATCGGGGCGAGTTGATGTGCACAGGCTTTCAGGCATGATGGGGAGACGTTATCAGGTCCTCCAGCTTTCTTTGTTTTCATGCGCTGAAAGAGCCTATTTACATCTTCCTCAGAGATCTTTAGTGCAGGCAGAGGATCTGAAGGTAGGGGGTTGGTTGCTTTACTGGTCGAACTTGTTCCTGAATGGGATGTGGAGGAGTTGGTTTGAAGTTTTTATATAGCGCCAATTCACAACACATGTCGTCTCAAGGCACTTCACAAAAGTCAGGTACATACATTCCAATTAATCCCACCAAAAGTTTTTCTGTCTAAGGAAACCCAGCAGATTGCATCCAGTCAGTGTACGTGCAGCATTCACTCCTCCCGTATGAGCATGTAGAGACAGTGGACAGTCACTGGCGTTGACTTTGCAGCAATCCCTCATACTGAGCATGCATGTAGCGACAGTGGAAAAGGAAAACCCCCTTTTTAACAGGAAGAAACCTCCAGCAGAACCAGAACCAGGCTCAGTGTGAGCGGCCATCTGCCACGACCGACTGGGGGTTAGAGAGAACAGAGCAGAGACACAAAGAGAACAAAGAAGCACTGATTCAGGAGTACTTTCTATGGGAAGGAAAAGGTAAATGTTAATGGATGTAGCTCCTTTAGTCGTTTCACCTAGAAAGAAGGAACAGATAAACTCTGAGCCAGTTTTCCAAGTTTTAGAGTCTGAAGAGAGCACAGAGAGTTAGTTACAGTAGAAGCTCAGTCAGTAGCTATGTCTAGGAGAGAGAAAGGGTTAAACACTGAAAGACAGGGCCATGTGGATCATCGGTAGAGGGTGAGCATTAAGTTGTTGCCAGCAGAAGCTCGGACGATGCCCCTCTCCAGAAAGGTGTCACAGGTAGGTAAATGCAGACGATGCACAGCTAAGGTATATGCATTAAAATAAAACTGCATCTCTTAATAACGGTGTCTAGAGGCCCAACAGGCTGATGTTAATTCTGCTTTGACCGGAATGTTGCACTGGAGATCAGTTTATAGCAGCCAAAGTCAATGTCACCTTCTCTAAATCCGAGGCCATATTTTCTTATCGGAATCTATTTATCATAGTGATATCATCAGATTCCCAGCAGATCTTATGTACTGAGGATAAGATCTCACCTAATCTACTTGTCTCTAAATGATCTAATCACAGGTTACATCAACTGATAAAATAACTATTTTGTATCAACTTCTGATGTTAGAAACCTTTTGTGCCACCAAAATGGAAAGTAGTTTCAGTCCAATTTATTCATATCAGGTGATGAAAAGTAAGGACACAGGAAACTGGTGATAAGAATTATGATTTCCCCACAGACTTATTTTAGTGACTGTAGGTGAATAAAGAGGAGCAAAGTTTAGTGAATTTTTATCTACTGATAAAGTCGTGTCCATGACCGTGTTTTACATTCTTCCAGTAAATACATCAGAACATTTATGAGCTGTCCTTGGGTGATCAGATCATAAGGTCTCTAACTTTGTTCATAAGTGTAATGTCCACCTCTTTGAAAACATGGTTACTGTACTTGAACAGGTTCTTTGAGAACATTTAATATTCTGGGATCCTGATGACAGTATTGCATCTGAAAACGAGATTTTGTGCATTTAACTTTATGCATCTAAGTGGTTTCATAGCCTATCTCTCCTTTTATTAAAAAAATTGTCTTGATGAGTTCTGACCTTTCCCCCTTGTTACAGATTCAGATCAGGTGAATTTGTGCCGATTATTGTTTTTTCATCTACTAATTCAAATTTAATTCAATTCAGAAATACTTCTGTTGTTGTGGGACAGTTTGATGAAGAGGATGCTCAGGGTTCTCCATAATGTTCTTCATTTTATGAAGAATCCTTCTTTACACAATGATCTCCAGAGGTTCCAGAGGAGTCCCAAGAACAGAGCCAGCTATCTTCATCAGCCTTTCAAGCTTTTTAGATTCCTGGCTCTGATGCTGCTACCCCAGCAGCTGATGGCAGAAGAGATCACACTCTCCACAACAGACTTATAGAAGATATGCAGCATCTTGCTGCAAAAATCGAAGGACCGTAGCTTCTTCAGGAAGGACAGTCTGCTCTGTCCCTTCTTGTTATGTCACTTATTTTGCATTCAGCAGGTTAAATATACCTCAGAGTTGGATCAGGTGTTTCCTTGATTATAGTGAAATATTATTTACTTTGAGAACTACCCAGTTTTAGTATATTGTTTGTACTGTAAACTACTTTACAGTCAGCTAAAGTACGTGAATGTAAATTTAAACTGAGGATGTGTCAATAGAAATGTCAAAATTCATTATTATGCTAAATTTATTTTGGAAGTAAAATTGTTACTTCTTCTATCAACCCTAAACTGCAATACTTTTCCAGTATGTGAATGTATGTCAGAGACTCTGGATTGAAAGCCTGGGGTAGAAAGTTTTGTAGTGTGTTCTCAACTTTAGGAGCAACTGGATCAAATATTTTTTGGAGATATCACAGAAATCCACTGTGTTATTATTTCTTTTGTGTCAGTTATGTGTTCTATAAAGTTTGTCAGTGCCAGTGGGGTGGTCTAATTGTTTTCTAAATCCATACTGTTCTTTAGAATAATATGTTTTACCAATCAGTGAAAAAGTTCAGTCTGTTAAACTCAAGATACAGTTTTCGGGATTCATAAACATAGAGCAGATCACACTTGTAATTGGTACAAGGTGGACTCCCAAAAGCCAATAAAACAGTCTACAGAAATTAGAAAAGAAAAAAAAAACCCAGGTAGAATAAAACAATCACCCCCCACCCCAAAAAATGACAACCAAAGCTATATCATCACTCCACCATACCTGAGGCCTGTCTGCCAACCACTTTAAGATGGTGAAAAGGCATCGTTCTATTTGAGTAGGACTGCACAGCGCGCCAGAAGTAAGACATAGGCTATAGAATGTTTTTTAACTGTGTTTGAAATATTCTTGCCCTCTAGGACTCTCAAATGGTTCCTGTTTGACATTAAAGCAGAATATATTATGCCAAATATTTATTTCCAGTAGTTGCTGAGGTGGGGACATGAAAAGAGCATATGGTAGAGAGGCCTCTGTAAGGTTACATCTCATACAGAGTGGACTAACAGTGGGGTACATAGAAGACAGTTTAGCCTTGGAAATAGGGGCCCTATGTATCACTTTAAACTGGATTAACTGATGTCTATCACAAAGTGAAGAATTAATTAACCTGTCTAGGAGCTGAGACCTAAGTATCATCAGAAATAGGGAGGCCTATGTCTTCTTCCTATCCCATCTTAAATTTATCCACCGAGGGGTTTTTAAGATCCAGCATTATGTTACACAATTTAGAGATGAGACATTTTTTGATGGATTTAGTGACATGGTGGTTTTTTTACAACTAGGAGCAGCTGTATAAAAAGCTCAAACAATATTTTCACCTACAACCCCAAATCCCCAAATGAGTTGAAAAGGAGGCACCGTGGATGCAGAGCAGGAGCAAAAGAAGAGAAAGGGAAAGGAAAAAGTTCAAACCATCTCTTCCATCGTTTATGGAATGGGTTATTTGGGGAGGATCATTGGGAAAAAAGTTTGATGAACTCCGAGCTTCCACAAAAGGACCCACCAGAGTATCAGGAAAAGCAGTTTATGTGTTTTCCCTGAGACAAGAAAAACTCCATCATCTTTCTGCCGGGGGCTTTCTGACCAAAAAGGGACAGACATTTTTTTTAAAGAGGAGCCGGCAAAATTTTCCAGCGGGAAATGCAGCTTTTTCAGCGTCAACCGTAATCGTACATTTGGGTCTATCTTTCAGAGCAGAAAAAAGAGCATCAAAAAGCCGCCTGATGTTACAGTATGCTTTTTTGTTTTGGATGAAGCCGGTCTTTCCAGATACAATAATTGGGAGAATGTGGTCCAGCCTTTGAGCAAGGACTTCTGATAGGACCTTGGCATCCATGTTTAAAAGTGAGATTGGTCTTTATGACGCACAATCAGTTGGATCTTCACCTTTTTTTGTTACAATAAGTGTAATACAGGCCTCAGTAAGACCTTAGTAAATGGCCCAATTTGCAAGACTCTGAAAGGACTAAACATAGCAGTGGTGAGAGTAGTAGAAGAATATTTCAAAGAATTCTGTTGGGAAGCCATCTGGACCAGGGCATTTGTTTTTGTCCTAAAATTGACATGATGGGCCCAGGCAATTATTTTTCTGCCTGGTTGGGGTTGTCAATTAACCCATTGACCTTTTTTCCGCGGTTGGGTTGGTGTTTTTTGGTTGTGCTTTTGTTCTCCCCCCTTTCTCTTTGCAGGGTATGATTGGCAGGTGATGCTACACAGCTGTTTTTTTTGGGGGGAATCCCCTCAATCAGGGAATTCCCTTTTAAAGGGGTGAGGGGAAGAGGAAACCCGAATCCTCTAAATATTTTGGATTTTTTCCCAGCTCCGTGGAACCCTTTGTGTGGGCCAATGCTAGTCTCTCCATTGCTCCTACCAAAGCTCCAGGAAAAGCTCCAATCCTCACTCAGCCATTCCGCTACGCTCGCCAGACCATCCACCCTTCAGCGGCGAGATCGCTCCTTCAAAAACCACCACCTGTCACCCTCAGCCTCTGTGGGGGTGCTCACCTCTCAATGGACAACCTCCATTCCCTGCTGAGGTGAGATCACATTTTCATTCTGCTGGATTACCCCATTCTATCAACCAGACCCATAATCCTCTCATCCTCAGGATCCAGACCGGTCCTGCCGGAGCTCCAGAGTTCACTCCTACTCTCTAGTCTGTTTCAAATCTGTTTAAAACGTTATCTGGGTTCATAGTTGTTGCTTGCTCCAGAGTCCATTGTTCATGATGACGGTTTGTTTTCCAGTTTTTAAAAAGGGGCTTTTTTTTCATTTTTTTGGGAAATTGGGAAAATTAAATTTTGGGCCTTGTTTTTTTTTTTTATGGGGGGGGGAAAATTACCTTTTTTGGGGCTGCCCAAGGGCACTAAAATCATAACAAGAGAAAATGTATTTTGTGTTCCAAGAAACAGTCCTTAGTTTTTGAAAAAATAATTCATATTGAGATAGATCCACTTTATTCCCTACAAAAAAACACTCCAATAAATCATCATGAAACAACTAAAATTTCAGTTCCAATTTTTTCCATTTTTTGATCCTAGTTTGAAAAACACTGTAGTTAAGTTCAGTTTATTTTGCCAGATGGTACCAATTTATCTAAGAAAACTGTTAATTGCATTCAGTGTTCAACTTTGCAGCATCTTTTTAAATTAGCTTTGAATCCCTAAAATGCTTTTTTTTAACTTCATTTTACTAACTCATTGCAGCTGAATCATTGCTGTTTCAATCTTTTACATGGTTTTGAATGTAACCATGTTTTGTTCCTTCAGCCTCTGTTGTTTATTGCTAGAATAAAATCAGTTTTATCAGTGCAGTCATCATAGTGTCAGCAGATCCTATCCTCATGTCTATCTATAATTTTCCTGTGGTTAGCCTCAACTTATAAAATATTAACTTTTTGGTACATAACCCACTGCAGCAATCAAAATCTTTGTGTCATTTAAAAGTAACAGGAAGAAAACAAACAATAAAAAAACATGATAAGACATATGACTTCCAAACAGGCTAAAATACCCTAAATATAAAAAAGAGCAAAGTCTAGACATCTCCACCCTTTGCTGATTGTTGGATACACGATTCTCCTATAAACGCTTTAAAACACTTCAGTGGAAAATTTCCTCTTCAGTTGTGGCTTGCACAATGGCGCAGTGTTTAGCACTTGATGAGAAGATAACCCTCTTCCCCTCCAACAAGAAGCTGCCAGGTTCTAATCCCAGCCTGGGGTCTTTCTGTACAGAGTTTGCATGTTTTCACTGTGCATGCTTCCTTAGGTGAATTGATTACTCTAAATTGCCTTCAGGTAGGAGTGTGCATGCAAGGTGGTTGTTCTAAATGTAGAAGAAACTGAAGTTATTTCTTGGTATATGTGATAGTTCCAACGGGATAACAATATCTTAATATTTGTAGCTACTCTTTACCGTATATTCAATTCAATTCAGTTTTATTTATATAGCGCCAATTCACAACACATGTTGTCTCAAGGCACTTCACAAAAGTCAGGTACATACATTCCAATTAGTCCTAACCATTGAACAGTGCAGTCAGATTCA
This sequence comes from Crenichthys baileyi, assembly GCA_036173005.1. NCBI lineage: Eukaryota > Metazoa > Chordata > Actinopteri > Cyprinodontiformes > Goodeidae > Crenichthys > Crenichthys baileyi. The sequence continues at coordinate 1,043,437 of JAHHUM010001449.1, read as the reverse complement.
GTTATTTATTCAAATTGAATAAAAAGTTTTTCTGTCTAAGGAAACCCAGCAGATTGCATCCAGTGACTTGCAGCATTCACTCCTCCTGGATGAGCATGTAGAGACAGTGGACAGTCACTGGCGTTGACTTTGCAGCAATCCCTCATACTGAGCATGCATGTAGCGACAGTGGAGAGGAAAAACTCCCTTTTAACAGAAAGAAACCTCCAGCAGAACCAGGCTCAGTGTGATGGGCCATCTGCCACTGGGTTAGAGAGAACCGAGCAGAGACACAAAGAGAACAAAGAAGCACTGATCCAGGAGTACTTTCTATTGGAAGGAAAAGTAAATGTTAATGGATATAACCGTTACAATTACTGTAATCCACATGTTTAGCTCTTCGTGGATCAGGACCTGGCGATGTGCCTGAGGAAGAACACGGAGCAGTTTCCTGAAACAGGAACTGTAATAACTGTGAGAGTCCAGCAGAGGGCAGAACAGCACTGAGGAAACGCTGATGATCTCCCTGATCAATGAGCTGCCAGTCAGACAGTGAGCAACATCTTTAACATGGTTGTGATTTTATTTCACTGATGTTTTCTGTCTGAAGATAAAATGCTTGAAACACATCCCTGATCAGGTTAAGAAGCTACAAACCTTATCTGTATTATATTAAATCTGAGCTTCAATTATTCTTCCTCTTTCTGTCCACTTTGCTCCCCAAAAACGGCTGATTGAGGATTATTCCGAGCTAATTATTCATCATTCAGCTTTTGCATTTCAGAGATAAATTATTATTCTTTACAACTAATACTTTGAATTGCCGATTTTATATGCAAGTTTAAGAAAAAAGAGAGAAGTAAACATATTCCCTTTTTTTGGTATTTGTGTCTATATGTTTTGTAGTAAAATCGTGAATGTGGATAAACAAAGTGGAAATTAGAGACATTTTGATCTGTTCTAAATTTAAATTGTGAAATGTGCTCAGATTAAAATGACTAAGACTGACAGGGTGAGATTTAAATGATCAATGTGATAATATAGAGGACTGCAAGTTAACACGTCAGTGATGTCAGTGTTAACACAACCCTATTAGAGTGATGTCATTGAGCTGCTGTCCATCAGCCTAAACACTGCCTTCTTTATTCAGTGCCACAATGAGACTATTTTCTATCATTCCTACATTATTTTCAAAATGACAAACTATCTTTGGTTTTGATCCTGATGAAGAGGGAATATCTCACCCTACCCCCAGTCATCAGACAGGTGAAACTGTTTATAATATCTCCTCATAAATTCAGAAGCAAAACTAAATATTCTGTTTCCAGAACAACATTCTGATAGAAAACACTAATACGTATTACGATGAAAGTACTTTATTTGCATTAAACTATGTCATCAAAACATGTCATCAGTTTCCCAGAACTCCTAGTACAGAATACCTATAAAATAATGATTGAAATGCTTAAAATTAAAATCTGCCCAAAATTACATCTAAAATGGCAGAGAGAACATTTACTGAGAATAAATTAGATACAACAGTATTAAAGTCAAGTTAGTTTTATTTATATAGCACCAATTCACAACACATGTCGTCGTCAAGACACTTTAAAAAGTCAATCCAATCATACAGATTTCAAGTCAGGTACATACATTCCAATTAGTCCTAACTATCAAACAGTGCAGTGAGATTCAGTTATTTGTTCAAATTGGATAAAAAGTTTTTCTGTCTAAGGAAACCCAACAGATTGCATCCAGTCAGTGACTTGCAGCATTCACCCCTCCTGGATGAGCATGTAGAGACAGTGGACAGTCACTGGCGTTGACTTTGCAGCAATCCCTCATACTGAGCATGCATGTAGCGACAGTGGAGAGGAAAAACTCCCTTTTAACAGGAAGAAACCTCCAGCAGAACCAGGCTCAGTGTGAGCGGCCATCTGTCACGACCGACTGGGGGTTAGAGAGAACAGAGCAGAGACACAAACAGAACACAGAAGCACTGATCCAGGAGTACTTTCTATGGGAAAGAAAATTAAAACGTTAATGGATGTAGCTCCTTTAGTGGTTTCATCTAAGAGAGAAAAACAGGTAAACAGATGAAGTCTGAGACAGTATGAAACCCTAACCCACTGTGAATTGAAGATGTATTCACAGAGTTGAATAACAAATATGGAATGGAATGACGATGAAAAGATGAAATAATCTAACAAAAGATGAAAAATAGAGATCAAGAATAAATTCTACCTTTTCTCTGAGACATTTAACTGCACAGTTAAATTAGTTAACTGTGCAGTTATTTTAGTAGTAATTCTAGAACAGATGCATCAGAAAAATTATTTCTGATTTGTATCTACCTGACTGTACTTAGTAACATGACACTTTTCATGACCTTTACCTGCACATCTCTGTAGCTTGGAGCTGTAGTGCTTCAAGGTTCAACTGAACTTGAATGAAGACAGTTTTAACAAAACTGAAGCCTGAAATAAATCTGATCAATGTCTAAATTAAAACTGACTGGAGAAGACGTGTTGAAGTCTGGATTAAACGTAACTAAAGTTTTAAATAAACTGAACTGAATCTCAAAGAAGCTACAGTAACCCTGAAATAAATCTAATTCAAGTCTAAATTAAACCTTTTTTAATCAAACCTGCCTAAAGTCTGAATAAAGTGAATTATAAAATAAAACCTACAAAAGGAACAGCAGAGTCCCATGGCAGAGAAAGGTGTAACCTGAAATATTTTAAAAAGGTTGTTTCAGGCTGAAACTGTAGCTTCAGTTAATTAAGTGATCTCAGAAAGTTTATGTGTTAAAAGCTTTAAATCATCTGAATAGGGCATCGCTGGTAGAAACTTTGTTGTTGCTGATGGAGGAGGAAGAAGAGGCTGTCAGCAGGGATGAAGGAGGAGGAGGTCTCTGAAATGGGCTTTTGTGGTTTCTATTGAAGCTGGGAGGACTTAATGAAAGCCCTCCTGGGTGTCAGAGTCCAACTTCATCACTGCAGAGAGACAGTTGGGAGGATTTCTTCCCTCTGCTGGAAACTGATGAGTTTTCTGGTTTATTTTAGAGGAAAACTGGAGCAGCTGGAGTCAACAGGAACATTTTTACTATGACTGAGGGTTTTGGGATGTGCTGCTGGTTATGGGTTGTTACCAACAGGTCTGTTTCTGACAAGATATTGCTTTATCTCTTTAAAGGAACATATCTGATGTACTTTATAGAGGACTTTTAGCCCTGAGTAAAAACACTACAATAACTCCTTATGGAGGACCTTCAGTCAGTAGCTTTACCTTATAACAAAAAACAAACCACAGATCTGACACGAAAATCTTGATTCAGTTTCATTTATATAGCGTCAATTCACAACACATGTCATTTTAGGACACTCGACAAAGTCAATTCAATCCAATCATACTGATTTCAAGTCAGGTACCTACTACCTAACTATCAAACAGTGCAGTCAGATTCAGTTATTTATTCAAATTGGTTATAACGTTTTTCTATCTAAGGAAAACATGTAATGCCATTGTCAATTTCAAATCTTATTGGGGAAGAAATGATGGAATCTAAAACAAATACCTGCACAGGTGTTATTCTGACATTACATTTGCACTTAACAGAGAGTATTGCAGACCTTAACGAGTTGCAGCAGCTGACTGGTTGTAACGACATGGGCTTAACAAAATAGCTCAACTGAAACAAAAGCAACGATTATAAACTGGCAAACAACAACATTGTTCCTGGTCAGCTGGATGTAAAATCTGGGGTAAATACAAACAAACAGTTCAGGTTGTAAAAGGTAAAGGTCCAAGCAAGAAAACAAAGTGTCATGACATTCAATTAAAAGCAACATGTCCTGAAAATAGAAAATACAGAACAAAAGCAGTAAAGGGCAACTGAGCAGAAACTTAAGGAAATCAGCTGAAAGAGATTGAAAGAAAATGTTTTATGTATAAAGAATGTAAACTAGTGGATTTATTGTTTGTTGATCACAAATTAATACAAAAATTCCAGATCTTACCCTCAGAACAACTTGAGGAGATTTCTCAGGTTAGGAACACCTGAAGCAAAGGGATGAGAACGTGAGGACTTCCTGTAAGCTAGGAGGAGATAACATCACTAGGTCTCATCAGTCAGTCAGTGTAAGCTTCAGTTTTATTATGGATGTATGCTGATTTGGTTCACAAATACAACATTATATGATCATTAGTTACTGACATCTGCATCACCTGCAGAAGGAAGGACTCCAGCCGTGCTGCATATCACATTTATATCTGGTATTCACTCGGGAATGCATCTTGATAGGTCATGGATGGATGGATGGATGGATAGATGGATGGATGGATGGACGGATGGATGTTCGTTCGTTCGTTCGTTCGTTCGTTTGTTCCACCCCTCAGACCTTGAGGAACCTGAACCATCTTGAAGAAGATCTTTGGTTTCTCTAAGCAATATTCTGTTGAACCTTCAGACTGAGAATCAGCTCAGAAATTATCCTGAAGTTCTTTCACATCCATATGCATGTTCTGACCTCCATGTTCTCTCTCAGCCTTACCAGCTCCAAACAGCATCCACAAAAACTGCTTCCAGCCTGTTAAGAAGGTTTTATTTCCTGGATATCAGGATAATCAACCTGCGGCTCAGCTTTAATCCATCTAAAGTCCACTTTTATTTCAGATGCCCAAATTTTCCTTTAATCTGAGAACAGCTGTTGTTGTGTGTAAATCACAGCAGCTCAGGAGCTGAGTGTTCAACAGGCCGGTCACATGACCGGCGATGTTGACAGGCAGGTCACTTGACCCTCCTACCCACTGCTGAACCTGTTGGATCGACAGATCATCCATCCTGCTGGTTCTAATTCTCTCAGTCTGTTTCCTGATGAAACATCAGGCAGATTTAAGATGCAACTCATTTAAGGGTTGAATTAAACATAAGAGAAACTGGAACACTGTTTTATAACCAGTTTCACCACCATATATTATCTAAATCTGATGATTAAGTCTCTGAATAAATGTTATTTACTGACTGAAACTTTTTTGTAGACACTATAATTTAAACATTAAGGTCCATTTATTAGCCCTATAGGGGTACATAAGTCCACTTGTATTCTTACCGTACCCCTATTTTTGACAGTGTATTAGTAATAAAATTAAAGAAATGAAGTGGCAGAAGGTGGCGAATGGAGTTAACACGGCAGCTGAATTCTAATCTTTGGCCGAAATAAACTAAAGTGATCCGACGTCAAGGTTGATGTGAAGAAAAGCATTGCTGCGCATTGACAAAGTGTTTCAGCCACAGTGTAGGGTAACTTTAATTATCACTGCAACTGGCATAGCAAGCCTCAGGGATGAAATATTCGACCTTTCAGCCAGCTCCCTTTGAAAAGGTCCGGTTGCAAAGAACCCCAGTGTAGATAGAATTTGAACTGGCACCAGCAACGCACCCAGTGTCCAGCTATCTATGGACATGCGTGATTGTCTTCTGCTTGTCCACCTTAGGAGTCATCAAACCTGACTTGTTTGCAAATCATCTACTGATCCACAGTTTTATTGTCAGTGAGAATGGAATTGTCTGCAAGATGATTCATATGCATTTTATGCATTTATAGTTTACATCAGATAGAGGTTGTTTCCATAATTTTTTGAAGCGTTGAATAAGGCTTAATGTCATTCATTTTCATCCTATGGGTTTAAAGCATAACAGCTCAAAACCATGAGAAAACATCGTGTTTAAAAGCTCCTTAAGTTAAAAGTACTGAATGGAGTCATATTTCAGTGTGTTTAGGTCAGTTTTAGCATTTTGGAGTTTCTTACTGTTAACTGAAAAGGTTTAAACTGCTGTCAGCATATACTAACTCACACTTTCACGCAACCTTTATTTTTATCCACCCTGGCGTGGCGCATCAATGTTTTTTGTGCACATGCATCGATGATACACGAGGCCCCAGGACACTAAAGTTTTAGACCTGTTGCCATTTCACACCTTACTGTGCAAAAAATAAGCCTTTTGCTTTTGCAGAGACAGCCTCTACTTCTGTGGACTTGAATGCAACTTCTGTGACGGCAGAATTAAAGCAGAAATGCCTTTAAGACCACTTATCCAAGGACATCCAAACATTTTTCAACAAGATAATGAAAAACCAGATTTCAAATGCATGGCTGAGTAATCAGAGGTTTGAGCTTTTAGGCTGTATTTGCTTTAAATGAGTTTTAAATATCAGAGAACTGAAACTGTGAGGAGACTTTAATTTGACTGCTGGTCAATAAAACAGTTTCTATCACATAACCTGGAGATAACCCGAAAATCTCATTTAGAGATCAGTTTTAATGTGGATGTTTGGTAATTATGTAACTGGTATGTTTTAGAGTTGAAAGAAATGCCTTTAATTCAAAACCTGAAACCAGAACCTTTGTGTTTATCAGCAGTGTTTTTTTAAGAACCCTGCTGTTCATTGGTTTATTACTTTTGTCAGCCGTTACCTTTTAAATCTTATTTAAAGGATGTTTCCAGTCAGCATGCAGAAAAATTTCCAGTTTCAGCAGGTTTTACTTCTTGTTTTGAACTTTAATAAGATGTTTTCACAGGAAGTCTCAGTTCCGTCTCAGGTTTTTCTGAATCTTCCTCCTTTAGGCCACCACAAGTGTTCAACTTTCTTCAAGTCTTCTCTGTTATATCTCACAAGGGGTTTTATTTCATTTTCCTCACAGTGAGGAAAATTTAAATGACATTAAACAATAAATTTAAATGTTTCTCTGGATGTTACAGACAAACTGAATTCAAACCTTTCACCTTCTGTCCACAAAAAGGTTGGGCTCATTGATGAGGCGTTCAGAGGTCCAGGTTTCCCCATTGGTCATCAGGGCCTCACCTCCAGCAACTGAGGGTTGGGGCCCACCACCCTCCTCTTTGAATACAATGCTCTGTTTGGGTCCTGCGGGCACTTGGTAGCCGGCTGGATCATCTGCCACCTGCAATGCCTGCACCTTGCAGGTGGCAGGTATCTCCTGTGCTTGTGGAGATGTACTGGTGGTAGCCCCTGTGCTCGTGTCCAAGAAGAAAGTTTGAACAAATTAAATGTCCTTAACGCAGCTCACAGTCTGCTCTATTGGGGGCTCTGGAACCAGGTCTCTGTAATCAAAGATTGTCTTTGGTAGATAATCTAGTATAAAACACGTTGTCAATTAATATGCATTAAGTAAACAGAGTTGCTGATATGATCCGTATTAAACACAATTGAACGTGCCAGACAGATATCAACCATGACAGCTTGATAACAACATGTAAACAGCAGCTCTTTCAGTAAATTATGTTTTCTGTCAGACAGAACCAAGCTGCATCTTTAGGACCAGTCCAAATCTCTGTAGCAAAATATGTCACCTGCCTCAGAGGACATGATTCATTTATTCATTTAGCCATTAGTTATCAATGTATTGTAGCTGCTCTGAGCCCCTTCAGCAGCACACAGATGGTCAGGAGTTTGTTATTCACCGAAAACAGGCTGAAATGTTTCAGCAAGCTATGAGATCTGTTGAATCAGGGATGATAACACCACACAGCTTCTGTAAAGGGCCTCTACAGTTGGAATAATCTGTAAAACAAGAAAATAATAGAGATATCAGAACCTAGAGCTTCTGTTTGTAAGCAAAATACACCCTGGCCCAGGCGGCTGAAACACGTAGAACATGGTCCAGTCTGAGGTTCTGGTGGAAACATGAGGCTTTAATCAATGGAAAGATCAATGTAGAGGTAACTGAAGTGAAATGTTTGATATCTCATAAGAGCTGGTATGTGAATTTCAGTGATGACAGAATTGGAACCAACAGCACAAGTGTAAAGTTACCTGGATCAGAGATTTAAACAGTTGAAGTGTTTTTCAGAATCAGAATCAAAATGAACTTCATTGCCAGGTGCAATGAAGAACAATAACAGCACCAGGAATTTGTAGGGGTGTCAGGTGCAAACACAGCAAAGGTTTAAAGCAAAGGGTAAGGAAATTACCCTTATATGAAGTAAAAAAAATAAACTACATTAAAAAGAATAAGAGGAGGCTATTAAGTGACAAAAGTGGTCACATGGAGTTGCAGCGCTGGAGAGGTGGACGTCAGGTGCAGCTTGGCCTTGTCCCTGTTAGCAGCGGCAGCAAACCAGACAGTCATGGTGGATGTGAGGATGGATTCAGTGATGCCAATGTAGAAGTTCACCATCATCTTAGCATTTCAGCTGCCGTAGGAAACACAGTCTTCTCTGAGTCTTCTTGGTGAGGGACCTGAAAGCTGCTTCCACTCCTGAGTGATGGTGTTTCCCAGGAACTGGAAGGAGTTGCCAGAGATGACCGGAGTGTCACAGAGGTTGACAGGCAGGAGAAGGATGGGGTCCTTCCTGAAACCCACTGTCATCTCCAGGGTTTGAACAGCATTGAGCTCCAAGTACTTCACAATGCACCATGACACTAGACGGTCCATTTAGTTCTTGAAGGCCAGCTCGTTCACATCAGAGATGAGACCATTGAGAGTGGTGTCATCAGCAAATTTTAGGAGTTTCACAGATTGGTGATGTGCAGCTGTTGGTGTAGGACACGGCCCTGGGGGGATCCAGTACTGATGAGGTATGGGTATCCTTCAAATTTGAACCTATATGGTACCGATGCCCGGTACCTGGGAAACAGTATCGGTACTCAACGGTACCAGTTTTCGGTACTTTTGTGTGCATTTATGTGGTAATAAATGCTGATTTGTTTAATAATAAAATCTCAACATTTTTCAATTTAACATATGTATTTCTCAATGTCTAAACTTTAACAAAGATATCAAAACATCATTCAGCTGTTTGTATTGTAACATCTCAGTTGTTTCAAACATTTATTCTCCCATGATGCTGGCTGCAGATGACGAGTCGCTAACGGATGCAGGCCTGCTAACAGTCCCAAATGCAGGAGTTTTAGCCGTAGATCTGAGGCTGACCAAAATTGTGCACTCTTCAGCCTTGAGAAGAATCTTGTGCTTAACCAGGTGCTTCCTCAGGTTAGAAGTATTCCCACATAGGAAGCATTCATTCATAGTTTAACAGTCTGGGCCACCACAGCACCTGAAAGCTGTAAATGTCATCATCTGCTCCTGCTCTATACGGTTGTATGTTTTGCAGCATTTTTTAGAGCTGTATGTTTAAACAAATGATTTAACCTGAAAGAGCAACAAATAGCCCTTAAATAATGCCTATACTGTTCCCATAGAACAAATATTAAGAAAACTACAGCATTTTAAAACCTTAAACTTTGAACTCATCTACTGTATGTCCCTCAATTTACACTGAAACATGTGAATAATAATAATAATTTTGACCCAAAATAACAAAAAAGGCAAATATAAAAAAAATTTTAAACATGCCCATGAATGTTTAACAAACAATCTTCGATATTTCTTTTATATTTTCTGTGGTTAGCCTTATCCCTGTTAGCGCTATTAACATTAGAGGTTAATAGCATTAATGATATTTTGACCAACAAAAACAGCTGAGAATATTTCGCCTTGATGAAAAAAGATGAAAACGAAATAATTATTTTGGGGGAAACACTGTTGATGAGGGATGGTATTCTGGGGAACTTTATGATATCACTGGAAATTCTCAAAACTGTAAATGAATAGCTGTTTCTGTGGGGACTGCACAGCCAGCAGTCACTAATTAAACAACTGTAACCAACAGTATGCATACTTACATCAAATGTACATCTCCCACTCGAACCTGGTACCAAACAAACAATAGACAAAGAAAATAATCCGATTACAGCACAGGAGGAAAATATGAAGGAAGTTTAATTTAAAGAAATCCAGTGAGAGGAAAAATTGGCTGGAACATCTTTCCCTCAGGAATCACAAGAGCACAAACAGAGAGGAAGAACATACTTTTAGTCCTTTTCTTCTTCTTGTCTTCGGAGTAGGAAGTTGTAAAAGCAGCTTATTAATGATCTCTACAAGACTCTGATGAGAACTGTACATCTCTGAGTGAAACACTGTGGTTCTAGCCAAAACAGTAAGAAACAGTAAAAGTGGAGGCTTGCCTGTGTTGAGAATATCTCAACAGCTTGGGCTCTCCGACAGAGTAACCCCAAAGCAACACCAGGGGGCAGTGATACATCTCATGAGTCCTAACAGGCAGCTTCCTGCGTTTTCAGTGAACTGTTCATTTGGTCTTCAGTGATCACAAAACTTCATTCCTACCATTTTTATGGATCAGAGTTCAAGATGTGATTAGCAAACATCCTTCATGGAGATTTCCAGATCAATGCTTAGATGATTGTGGAAAACAAGGAGCTTTGGTATTATCACAGCAGATCCTCCAGCTCTCAGTACGACAGAAGGTGAAGATCACCTTCATGGTTTATCACCTGGGCGGAGATGGGATGCCCCTACAGGGAAAGAGTCAGTCAAGTTTCTTTTAGACTGCATGAAGCTTTTATTATTTTTTTATAACTTTCAGAGACAGTTCCTCTTCCTATTTGTTGTCCACATCGCAGGAACAGGAGTTTATAGAAATGCTTCTGTGGGACATTTTTAGCCACAACTGCAGAGGAACCTACTGTGACACCACTCTACATTGATTATTGTTAACTTGTTGTTACATCTATAGGGACAGTAGCAGAACAAACCTCAATGCAACATCTGTCCCTAATCTTAGTTTTTAAAACCTGAACCAGACTCAGGGACTAACCTGAACATTCCTGTTTGCATAAGATATCCCATCCAGTGGAGATCTCTTTGTCCTACTCAGAGGGGTCACCTTTCAAAATATGTACCTTATCTCATAGGGAGAACATCTATTACTTCAGGGGTGATTTAGAAACACACAAACAAAGGTTTGGTTTAACTTCTGCAGTGATGAATGAAGAGGAGCCAGAAAAGCGTCTGAATGTACCTGTTGGTCCATCAGCATCATACCTCCAACCGTAAATTCTGGCTAATCATGGAAAGAAGAAGCTTTTGCAGAGACGCTTACCCCTGCAGGGTGGCTGAAGTTACTGTTTCAGATCATAGGAGGAGCTTATGACTCCAGCTAAGTTTAAGAAATTAGAACTTCATGTTTTCATCAGCAGAAAGTTTCAGCTTACACATGAGAAGACCTATGTCTACAAGTTTGACAGTTTAATTACAGCAGATCAGTTAGATTAATGACGGTGTGAACATCTCTGAGGAAAACATGTTTCTGTAAATCTGTGAAAAAACCCTCGGTCTGAACCTGAACAGAGACCAGGATCATTACGGACCAATTAGAGCCTAAAACCAGCTGAGCTCTGGGACAGATTCAGGAAACGTGAGTCGGATCCTCCGAGGGGCAGCCAACATTAGTCATGTCATTGCTGACAGCAATGATTTATGCTCTGAGATGACAACAGGCCATTAAAAGTCCCTGAACACAGAGCTGCGTTCACAACAAACACAAACAAACAGAGCAACACCGCTGATGGACGAGGCGATGAAAACACAGAGACACAAACAGAGACAGAGAAACGGCAAAGACCCGAACAGGAAGCTGTTGCCTCAACCTGAACTTCACACTGAGCTCAGATGCTAGAACTCATCATGTTCCTGTTTCCATCTGAGGGTTCTAACCTGGAAACAGATTTTATTCCACTGATTTGCCTTGAAACACTGTGGACGACTGGATTCAGACTTAATTCAGGATGGAAACTTCATACAAAGATGTTCTTGTGAAGATCTGAAGGATCAAATGTGGGATTTAACAGTTTCCTCAGCTTCACTAAGATGTGCTTCCTCTTATGATGATCATGTAGACCAGATGACCAATCAGCTGATCTTCATGGCATGTTTACAACCTCTGATATTAAATAGGTGAGGATAATTCCTGATCCCGATCTGGTCCCTTGTTCTGTTTCCAGTTGCCTAAATTACCTTCAATATACACTTAAAAGATTATTTAAGTGACACCTTCATGATGACGGGATTTAAGTGGGAATACAAATTTGAACTGGTTTCCCTGACATCTTTATCAGGCCTCTTCTCCATCATGCAGAATTATTTCAAAACGTTTTTAGTCTAATGGGCCGACCTGATGTAGCTCTCAGATTAACAGTATTTTGTATGTTTTCCTTAGTTAGTAAACCAGACCCTGTTCTTGTGGCCATGTTGAATGGAGCTAACAGCGCCACCTGCTGGCTACACTACAGAAGTCACTATCACGTGACAGTTTCAGACCCCTTATTCCCCTACTTCCCATCTCGGATTGACCAGTGTAAGGTGTGTTGCAGTCCGCCTGCTACTCCGAGCCACCAGAGCAGAGTTGGAGAATGGGTGTGAAGTAGAGGGGCAGAAGGTCAAGTTTTTAAGATGTAGAAGGCTGTCTTTGCACCCTGAATAAGAAACATAAGAAACTAATTTTAAAAAAGCCCAGAAAGTAGTTTTTTGACTTTATTATAGCTGATGGTAATAATTTGTTCTTGTTCAAGCCTCTCAAGCCTTCATTTCAAATCAGCCCAATACTGACACACTGGAAAAACGGTACCTGGAATCAGCAGTCAGAATCAGTTCCCAGAATGCACTGCTGGAATCAGCAGTCTGTGTGATCAGCCAGATTCAGCAGCAGGATTTAACATCTGTGTGTTATTGACCACCTGATGCTGCTCTCCTTCAGGGTGAACATGAATAATTCCTGAACTTGTTGTCTGTTAGTTTCCTGGTTACTGAGTCCAGTTACAGCAGAACATCGACCGAGCTGAACATCTCATCCCATTACTAACTCCAGCTCCACCAAGACAAACATTAGCAGGCTGTGGTTAAGATTTTAAATGAATTACATTTGTGCTTTTGCTGTTGGTGAAAAACAAAGTCTTGAAGGACAAGGCATGATATTTGTTAAACATGGAGGGTTCCTTTATGAAATGGAGAGACTGGGTGGATTCTGCATTTCAGTTTGTACTTCTGCCTCTATGAGCCACTAAAGAGGATTCAGATTCAACAAATTCATGTCTGCTTCACCTGCAACATGAGGCTGATTGGACTGAGATTGTAAAAATCCACCTTTTTTCATCACAAGAAATAAACATCAGATTTATAAAATATGACATATTCAGCTGTGGTCTGTTTCTAACGGCGTACACTGCCTGTTCTCTGTCTCCAGGTTTCACTTCCTGTTTCCTGACCTCAACATTAAACAGCTTTTATTCCTCCACCATCATCAGCATGATGATGTTAGAGTTTAATAAGTAAAGAAACTGTGTTGATCAGGACCACAGCAGACTTAAAGTGGACAGAACAAGCTGATGTTTTTGTATTATGACTGATTTCCTGCACTGTACTTCCTGTAATCCTTTTTCCTCCTCTAAAAGATCAGGAAGCAAACTTATGTAGTCCACTTTCCTTCTTGGGAGTTAAACTAAAACAGATCAGTTTTCAGAGAAACTTGTAAAAAATAAAACCAGAATCATTTCTAATCGTTTTTATCTTTCTGCTTTACATCAGGACATCACTACCAGTCGGTGTGGCTTACGTCACTGCATCCTCGTTGGTCAGTTTCATAAAACAGGTTTCTAACCTGTTTTTTAACCTTTGTTTGTTAGAGTTTATTAACAAACTGGTCTCCTGTAAAAACTAAGTGGAACTAGAGTGCATTGATTTGAATTAGGTTATAAAATATGCATATGGGTTATGCACATCTGCTTGAACTCAACTGTATTTATTTTTAGATAAATCGTTTTTAATTTGATTATAACTGGAACACATTTATTGAACTGGAATGAAACTTTTTGATCTGTAACATATTTTGAGATCACTTTGGTGCTACTCAAATAAAGCTACCTTTAGGTTAGAGTTTTGATATAAAAACATATCATCAAAGTCCACTTCTCTCTTCCTTGTATCATTCAGGTCTGAAAACAGTTTGGAACTGATCCAGATGAACTCACAATCAGCTGCTCGGGACAATCCGATGAGGTGGATTTCCAGCTCTGACAGCCTCTTCCTACATAACTTTGGTGTCGTAGCATGTAAGATGTTTTGCTGTCTCCTGTGAAATTGAAGATCTTTACATCATCCCAAATGTGGGTCTATCTGGATGAACTTAGTCATCCACCATCCACCGCTCTGTGCTTCACTTTTTGAATAACCTCACTGAGAACTTACATCTTTCTACTAAACGTAAACCAGCTGAGAATGACAATAATTTAACATGCAACAACCTGAATAAAACTGTTGGGAACAAACAGATTCTGATACATTTCTCCAAATAAAGAGTAATATTTATCCTGTTTTAACTGAATATGTGTGATGAGTAAAGCTAATAATTCTTTGCTTGTTTTGTTACAATTATTTTTCTACAGAGGTGTATCCTGTCTGGTTAAACTGGGTTGTTTCCCCTTTGAAAACAAGCATTCAACAATAATTACAGACTTGTGATGGAAGCAGTTTGTTCTTCCTGCTGATTCTACTATTCTCCTTTTCACTTGGTCCGATCAGCAAGTCTGGATGAACTTTATTTAATAATGAGAAACTGTAGGTGGTAAGCGGGGGTGTAATTGTGTGGTGAATATCAGCAGGGAAACACCATTAGACAACTACAGATCAGCGGCAGACCAGCTGGTTAAGCTAGTAAAGTTAAGAGTCTTACTATAGTTAGAGCTTGTTCAAGAGCGCATCTGAGACCTTCTGACTGGTGGACAAATAATGGTCCAGTTTAAGTTCTGTCTCTTTATAATGTTTTAATCCTAAAAACGTGAATTGATCTGACAGGAAGATCTGTGCTGCTGTGAACATCTCAGAGTCCAACAGGTTCTGACCACAGAGATCATACTGAGATGCAGAGAGCAGACCCTCCCTCTGTAACAGACCACACATAATTAATAGATGTGATGATGCTCAGAGCACAGATCCTCCAGCTCTACATACACAGCTGACACCAGCAACTGTCCAACACTTAGTCCGACTCAATACAGAATAACAATCATTTCCTTCTGCTCATATGAGAAACCTGGAGGCCAGAAGAAGACTTCAGGCGTGATAAACTCTCAACAGCAGATAAAAAGTCTATGAAAGTCATGTCTTTGGAAAACCAGGAAAGATTTCAGCAAATACCTCAGAGAAGCTGAGAGATGCATCATCCTCCAGGTTTTATTTGAGCTCCATTAACCTCCCATGGGAGGAAGAGCTCTGCTCCTCATCCTCCTGTCTGATGTGCAGCAGGTCCCACTAATTATCTGCTTCCTAATTATCTAAAGTGATCAGATGAAGTGGGTGTAATCACCTGCAGCGCTGCAGCCAGTTCTGACCCACATGACCCATCTGTAGATATTCATTATCACATTAAAGACAGCATCTCTGTTAACCTGCTGCTGCAGCAGGCCTGCTGCTCTCTGGCCTCTACAGGAGCCTCTCTGATAATTAAACTGTACAACATAGAGAGGAAGAGCTGCCGTGGAGGCTGCAGAGTTGGTTCTGATTGATGACCCATAAACTAAGAGAGGATGAAGAGGAGAACCGGCCATCTCTGTATGGTTCCTGTCTGGTTAACCTGGTCCCATCAGTCTCCAACCCACAACCTGAACATTGCAACCTCAGCCTGAGCCGGTGGGTTCCTCAGAGGACTGAGGGGTCTCTGAGTGCTAACAGGATTATAGAGTTCACCTCTGGCACTGATCCAACAGAACCAACAAGAGAAACCAGCAGAATTCCTCTCTGTTTCTGGCTCTGATCCAGGACCTGCTGCTCTGCTGAGGCTGACTCAGGAAACAACAGCTGGATGGTAATTTGTTCTGTCAACAGAGGATAATTACCGAGCTACTATTTACCTGCGGGAAACGACGGGGGCCCCGGGGCCACACATCAACCTCAGACCACAGAGAGATGCTGGAGTAAAGGTCTCACCTGAAGAGGAAAAAGTCACAATCCTTGAATCCTTCAGGGAAATGAAGTGACAGACTAAGCACAGTGAATGGTTTTTATAGACAGATCAGACGTTTGTCAGTATTCATGAGGATGTTAATGTTTGTTAAGGTTAAGATGGGCTGTACTGAAAGGTGAAGCTCTGGATTTATTGGTCCCTCCGTGTTCCAATCCTCACTTATGATCAACTGATATGGATAAATGCACTGAACTGATATAGCGCCTTTCCAGTCATACAGACCACTCATGCGCTTTACACTAGAGCCACATTCACCCAGACGCACTCACTAACGCTCACACATTCATACACCGATACGCAGATCGGTAGGCAACTTGAGGTTAAGTGCCTTATGGCATGGATCATGACTGAAAGACAGAAGCAGCTCAAATGAGCTTCCTCTGTAGGATGGGCAGCATCTGGGGGGAACTGCTGATGCTCCACACTGAAAGGAATCAGTTGAGATGGTTCTTCTGATCAGAATAAGTCCAGGATGACTCTTTGGAGATTTCACAGGCGCAACAAGAATCCCCCAGCGGTCCCTTGGGCACCTGAACTCTGGGCCAACAGGTTTGTATCAGGTGATGATGATGATAGTCATCAAAGACCAGATAACCGTTTTCTGAAAACTTTAACAGCAT
Source organism: Crenichthys baileyi (assembly GCA_036173005.1). Lineage (NCBI taxonomy): Eukaryota > Metazoa > Chordata > Actinopteri > Cyprinodontiformes > Goodeidae > Crenichthys > Crenichthys baileyi. The sequence continues at coordinate 1,026,937 of JAHHUM010001449.1, read as the reverse complement.
ATTTCCCTGAAGATATTCCGAAACAAACTCCAGATCTTGACTCTGCTAAACATCAGTTTTAACCACCCAAACAGACAACAAAAAACTCACATCCATTCAGTTCAGGTTAGTTTATTAATAAAACGCTGATTACAGCTAACATCTCAGGGCGATTCACAAAACCTGCAGATCTGCTTCATATCTAGAAGCGTTTAATAAAGTCAACTGATCTCGCGACAGATAGAGCATAAGATGGAGGCCTCAGAGCAGACCGAGAACTCGCAGTATCTGGGTTTTCCTCCAGGACCTGTTACCTCCACAACTGGACCTTGTAAAGGGGGAAGACAATGGATTGATGGATCCAACTGAAGGCTTGCTAACAAAGAACTCTGATCTGTGAGGAGCAGAGACAGCGAGTCCTGATTTTTATTTGCAGAAAGCAAACTTGAACGGTAGCTCGCTGCCGAATGAGCTGAAGCTGCAGCGGAGATTTAAGGGTGAGTTTATTTGTTCAGGTTTACATCCTGACCTACACCTCTGGGTTCAGGAAAACACTCCACCAGTCGATATTTGGCTCTCTATTGGCTCAGGGACAGAAGATCGACCAGAGGAATCACCTGTTTTTATCTGCTTTCCATCTCCAAAGCAAAGCACAAACTTTACATAATACGTATAATCAGCTGCTGGATCTCCTTAGTTTGCGTATCCTTCATTCCTTCTGTGCCTCTGAGTCATTCCTGTGAGGCTCCATGTGATCCAGCCTCTTTCAGCCGCATGTTAATGATCAGACCTGCAGACCAACAAAGCTGCAGCTGGGATTCAACACAAGGAGCCGTCAGCATCCCCACGTCACGCCTCCAGCAGCTGCTTGCCGTACCAACACTCAAACAACACGACAGCAGCACACAGCAGGATTATTCCGAGGTTTAATCCTGATTTTATCTCCTGGGTTTAATCCGCTCCTGCAGGTCGGATTATTTCATCTCTCCGTCTGTCTGTGTGTAAACTGTTGGTGTTCTCCTTCAGTTCGTCTTTTTATTTTCCATTCAAACTTTGTTCATCCAGCAGCCTGAGAACAGCTCTGTCCAAACCTGAAGAACCATAGACTGATTTCAGATTAAAACAGGAGCCGATCAGGCTGATGGCATCCAAGCAGCTTAAGACTGAAACATGTTTATGAAGTTCTGGTCTTCGATCTTTCATATCTAGTTTCAGCTGATGGTTCTGATTTAAAACAGTGGAAGTGGAAGTTGTAAAGTGTGACATCACATGATGTCCAGCTGTGGTAACTCTGTGTTGAGATGTTTGTTGGATCAGAATCTCCTCCACTACATCAGTGGAAACCAGGGGTTTGGGCCATTAACAATGAACCACATTATGGAGGGAGAATCGTTAACAAAGCTGCAAACTTTCCCCTCGATACTGAAACCATCAGCCTGATGTCTCACACCAACACAGCACAAACTCACCTGGACCAGAAGTGGACCAGATCTGGACCAGAACAACAGTGAAGACACATCAGACTCTGCAGATTTAAGCAACACAAATTTGAGCTTTAAAACCAAACTTCTCCTCAGATTAGACTGAACTGCAGGGGATCTAGTCTCATCAAGTCTGAATGTTTTACTGGGACATCTGTCTGGTTTGGACCCAGTAACATATGGGTCCAGTCTACACTGCTGAAGTCCCATAAATAGACTGGATGTCTTTATAAAATAAATCAATAAAAAGTCATCAGCCCAAAGTCTCCTTTAACATTGAAGGTTTAGTTTATGTGGCTTTATAAAATTATGATGGTCTCTGGAGATCGACCACAAACTGAGTTTTCATGATTTCCACTTTTTAAGGTGTTTTTAAAAGAGATGCACCAAACAGTCAGCCAGAGACGGGAATTAGCCAATTTTGGGGTCTGATCGGTGGTCTAATTCTGAAAAAGCCGACTTTTTTTACCATTCATTAAGTGAATGAACTTAGAACTCACTTTCAGTAGGTTAAGTTATTGTAAAGGTGTCTTTACTTGTCTCTGTAAGAATGATTCAAAGCTGCAGCTCAAATCCTGCTGCTAGAGTCTTGACCTAAGCTCCACTGGTAACTTCACTGAGATAGATGACCAAAGATCAGAGGTCAAAGAATAAAAGGCCAAGTTCTAGAGCTCAGAGGTGTCTCCTGAAGGTCAGATGTTCTTCATTATCCAGAACAAACATGATCCAGAGGGAAAAAAACCTGGAGAAATTAAAACAAAAATAAAAACCCAGAAAGATTTTCCTGAATTCTGTTGGAATCAGACTGTTGTTACCTGTTTATTGTATCTGGCAGATGAATCGGTTTTCTCCACAGGTTTGTGTTTACAGAACCTCTCTTTTCATGTTTCACATCAGAGGGTTGACCCCTCTGTTAGACCTGTGCCTGATCTCAGAGTTTCCCTCAGGTATCTCTCCTGTTTGTTGGGAATCACCTCTGATCTCCACCTGCTGCTGGATCTGATCCTTTCTTCCCAGAGTTAGTTCCAGTAGGTGTCTCTGATCCTTCATCACCAGGTAATCATGAACCCAGTGCTGTTTCTCTGAGGTTTCCCTGACTCCCTCATCAGCAGGTGCCGTTACACCCAGAGCTGTGTCTCTCAGGTTTCTGTGATCCTCTGACCACCAGATGATGTTAAACTCAGAGCTGTGTCTTCAAGGCTTTCCTGACTCCCTCATCAGCAGGTGCCGTTACACCCAGAGCTGTGTCTCTCAGGTTTCTGTGATCTTCTGACCATCAGGTGCCATTACACCCAGAGCTGTGTCTCTCAGGTTTCTGTGATCCTCTGACCACCAGATGATGTTAAACTCAGAGCTGTGTCTTCAAGGCTTTCCTGACTCCCTCATCAGCAGGTGCCGGTACATCCAGAGCTGTGTCTCTCAGGTTTCTATGATCCTCTGACCATCAGGTAATGTTAAGCCCAGAGCTGTGTCTTCTAGGATCTTTCTTTAATCTCTTTATCAGAAGGTGTTAATGAACTCAGAGCTGTGTCTCTTAGGTTTCTCTGATCTTCTGACCACTAGATGATATTGAACAGCCCCATGACTTCCATATTACTGTGATTGTTTCATTATTAGCTGATATTAAACCCAGACCGTTGTCTCCCAGGTATATATGATCCTTCGACCATCAGGTGATGTTAAACCCAGATCTGTGTCTTCAACGTTTCTGTCCTCTGTAATGTATACAGACCTGAGCTCTCTGAGCCCCTCCTGTGAAACATCAAACATGGCCTCCTCTTATTTTTGCAAGGGGGGCAGGGTGTATTGGGGTAGAAATAACTGCAAGCAGGGCACCTCTTCGTATAAACATACCCCCACCCCTGTTCTCCCCCCACTGCAAGGCTGATAAGAGAGGGGAGCAGTGGGAGGAAGGGGGAAGAATCCTCCTCCTGCAGGAATTCAAAGCAGCCTGGATTTAATTTGCATTCGGGGAACGATAGCGAAGCGCAAGGCAGCAGTTGAAGCGCCCTCAGTGAGGCGGCGTGCCCGGCAGCGCTGCCAGACAGGACAGTCTGGGGGCCACCTGGCCCTCGCTTTAATCCGGCAATATTTCATTTGGAGCATCAGGATTGTCCTCTGCCTTTGATGTGCGTTTGTCCCGTGGACACAACATTAAAGACTCTCCTTCAAGCTGGGGCAAATTCAAATACCGTTACCTTCTTCTAAGGATTTCAAATGTGCTTAAATATGCCCTTTAATGGTGTATTTTCCTCTATCCATCAGCTCAATAAATTAGTTCCCCCTGTGAGGAGAGGCCTCGGTGCTGCACGGTTCTGATTGGCTGAGAGGAGGACTGGCTTCAATTTTCTGTTGTTTTTTACTTTAATGTGACGAAGGGGAGCTGGGAGAACTGAAAGAGAACCTGAGTTCAGCTTTATTAACAAAGGTCTCTTATAAAACAGTTAAAACTTTATTTATTTATGAAGGATTTTATAACAACCACAGCTGCAACCAAGTGCTGCACTTGTAAAATCAAGGACCATTTAAATCACAAAAAAATGAAAGAACAAAAAGAAAAAAAAACAAGAAAATCACTAAAACAATAAGACAGAATAAAATAAAAAAAGTCTCAGCTTGTGCCAAATGCAAAGGAATAAAAATGTGTTTTAAATAAGTTTTAAAAGTGGACAGTGAGGGGGCATGTCTTATATGGAAAGGGAGATAATTCCATAACCTGGGAGGCTCTGCTCCCTCTTAGCTTCCATCTAGACCTCGGCACCTCCAGGAGCAGCTGATCAGCCGACCTGAGGAATCGAGCAGGAGAATATGAGTGAAGCAGCTGAGAGAGGTAAGATGGATCAAGAGAATCTTAAAATGAAATATAAATTGCACAGGCAGCGAGTGGAGGGAAACAACTCCAGTTAGAAGCTGAGCAGCTCCATTCTGGACCAACTGGAGACATTTCAGAGAGGACTGGCTGAGTTCAAGGTAGAGAGCATTACAATAGGCAAGCCGGAATGGAATGGCATGAACTGCTGTTTCAAGGTTTGATAGAGAGGGTATCTTTTTTTAGTGGCACATATATCTGACCGTCGTCAGCATAACAATGAAAAAAGATCCTATGCCTCCTAAGTATTGAACCCAACGGAAGCAGATAAAGGTAAAAAAAACTGGGACCTAAGACTGAGCCCTGTGGAACCCCATGAGATAGAGGATCCACAGGGCTCAATCTTAGGTCCCCCTCTTACATCATCATTTTTACAATTTTCTTTTCAATTTGCTTGGGCTGTCTAAAAACCAAAAATACGTTAAAAAAAGCATGAAAGAAATAAAGTGGATCCGGTGGATTTTATATGTTGCAGGATGGCAGCTGTTTAGGACTGGAATTTGAGATTTCTGTCAAATTGGAAAGTGTGCAGCTTGAATTTGTATTCATAAACTGAAGATTTATCTAGTTAGGAGAAGCAAGTCATGAGAAACGTTATCTGAGAGGAGCGGTGTACACGGGCATCTTGTCTTCAAACAACTGTGTCACCATAATGCTTTAGATTACTTAAGTCTCACTTATCTACATATAATCAGTCCGTGTTTTACTTGTACTGCAAACATTATTGCAAATACACATTGAAACTCATTGAGTCTATCTGTTGTTAGTTTTTCCTAAACATTTTGTTTGGGGTGGCGAATAGTAAATATTATCTAATATCCAATCAGATTTGTCACATTCTCCTCTTAGCTCTCTGTCTTCTGGATTATTGTAAGTTTTGGAGTTTTGGAGGGGTGGGGTCTTCAGGTAGCTGCCCAGACTTTACGTAGTCATAGTTATAGCTGATTAGGAGAACTGAAACTCTTGATTTGTATTAGAGGAAGTGACTTCAACTTTCTAACTATAACGAAAAGTAACCAAGTGCATTACTAAGATGTTGGAAGAGGTAATGTTAAGCACAATATTTGCAAATGTGTCCTTAAATGTCACATATTTCTAAAATATAATAATGTTTTTAAATCTTTACTATTACGTGAGGATGTTTTAGGCATTGTATTCAGTTATTTTTTTTTATAAAAACCCAGAGGTGAAAAAGTCTAATATGGGATCACATAGGGTAACTAAACGCTCTAAGGGAGAGCGTGCTCCGCCTGTTAGTGCAGGACTACAGTGTAGCATTAAATGTCTGCTACTTTAACCCAGCACTTTTGGCACAACACTGGAAGAACAACTATCTGCACTGAAAAATCCAACAGAGAGGCAAAGAGTACCACCCAGCTTGCAGCAGAACCCGTCATATTCTGCTGCAGCTAAACTAAAGCTGCATCATTCTGACTCACAGAAAACGATAACTGCTTCATTTAGTGGAAGATGCATTTCCTCCGTAGACCACAGGGCCTCTACGCACAAAGGTTTGCCCTAACAACTGACTGCATATTGACCGCATACATGTTCCACCTGCACCATAAAGTTTTAAAGTTCAGCAAAAACATTTGAGGCATACTGACATTCATGCATTAAATCTTGAATCAATATTAACATTCGCGGATATGATTATAATCAGATCATGAGCCAATGCTGCATCTAAAAAGCAGTTGAAAAGTTGATAGAAGAATAAATTTTAATTATTATCAATACAGTTATATAATCTTAAAACTAAAAACGTCCATTTCCCGAGTGATGCAGAATAACAAGTCAATGCATTTGTTACTTCAAGACTGAACTACAGTAACACATTATTATCAGTAAGCCTGAGTCCCTTCATGTTTTCATCGTTGGCTCCTAAACCGTCTTACATATGAAGGTCTAAATAATCAAGCTCCATCTTGTCAGAGATCTGATTGTTCCATATATTCCTGACTGAGCACTTTGTTTTGAGACTGCAGATTTACTGGTGGTTCCTAGAGTCTCTAGAAGTAGAATATGAGGCAGATTTTAGTAATCAGGCTCCTCTCCTGTAGAACCAGCTCCCAGTTTTAGTCAGTGAGGGAGACACCGTGACTTTTAAGACGAGGCTAAAAACCTTCCTTTTTGATAAGCTTAGGCTATCCTGGCCTATAGACATCTGCAGGAACTATAGGCTCATGCTACTGGATGTCATAGTGACCACTTTTCTTCACTGTAAAATGTTTCCTACTACTCTCCATTTGCAATTATTGTTGCCATTACCTTTGTGTCCTCGTTTTTTTTTTCTCTCCATAGAAGATACTTTTGGCCCAGGGGTTCTGTTTAGCTCAGACGCCTCTTGGAGATGATACACTTGGCCCTGCCAGCTTGTTTAACTTTGCCTCTTTCCTGGACAAAGACATTGAAGGAGCTGCTGCAGCTAACTAAACATATTACTTATTTTAACCTTGTGTTAGTCTCATTGGCCTAAAACGTATGTTTAGCTGTGTTTCTTTACTAGATAAAGCCACTAAAGGAACTATGGATGCCATTATCTCTATCTATTCAGCTTTTCATTACATTAGAAAGTTTCCCTGGTTCAGTGCTTTTGTGTTTATTCTGTCTCTGGGCTGTCCTGTGAAACCCAGTTGGCGAGAAGTCTGGGGCAGATAGTTGTTCACATCTGGTTCTGGTTCTTGTTCTGCTTGTTCTGCTAGAGGTTCCTTGTTCTTGAAAGGCAGCCGTTTCTCTCCGTCGCCACATGCATGCTCAGGAGGAGGGACTGCTGCAAAGTCAGTGATTCGATACAGTCAGCTGGGCTTCCTTACATAGAGCACCAGTTGGCAGTAGAATCTGATTTTGATGCATTGTTTGATAACTGAGGATCAAGTTAAAACGTATGTCTTTGAATTTCCATTTATCTACATGATTAGAATCTGTTAGATTGATCTGCTGATATATTTCAATATAACTGGATATAAATTAAACCTTCTCTTAAAGTCTGACAAAGTCAGACAGAACAGAGCCCTGATTTACAGCTTTCAGGTGATTTTAAATAACTTAAATTTGTGGCTTCTTCATCTTTTTTATCTATAGAAAACCTTTTATGTTTAAAATAATAGAAAGTTAAGACTTTAAAGTCAAAATAAAAATTAAAACCCCTCAGGTAGAACACATGTTCTCAGCTGGATCTAAGCTGGAAAATACCACCTTGATCTGAGCCAGAACCAACAGTTTAACATCATCTGCGATGTTCACTTCACAATCATCCTTAAATCCTGCTAAATCTTAAAGAAAGCAGCAGCTTCCTCAGCAGGATGATTAAACTTTTCTGACCAAAACACGGCATTGAAGGCGAGCTTCCTCTTAATCATCCTGACAACAGGAAACACTTCCAGCTTCAGGAGGCATTAAGGATTAGGAAGCTCTGCAGCTTCATTCAGCTCGGATTGAAAACCGGAGATAAGCTCCTGCAGTCCTCTGAAGGATAGGTGCTCATCAGGGACAAAGGTGATGAGAGACAACGTGTAAACAACAAATCAGGAAAAGTGCAACTCAGAAACATCAATGAGACGCTGACAAAAGTTTTACAAACTAAACGCCACTCAGACCCCTGGAAAACCACTTACTGATGACACTCATGGATGCACTGATCAGGGAGCTCTCTGCAGGCCAGCGGGAACAGAACCAGAACCAGAGGATGGGGGACCCGACACACAGCAACATTTCTGACAAACTCAGTCATGTGAAGAAAAATGTTATGTTGTTATCCCAACTTTAAAGCCTATTTGTTTATTTTATTTATGATCGCTGCAGGAAAATCCACTTTTAAAACTACCTGTCACTAAAATTGACCATGTTGAATCTTTCCACAAAGAATTAAGGCAGATCTTAAGGGAAAAGAGAGTCCAACCTGGCACTATTAGATGTACCTAATAAAGTTACCAAAGAGTGAGTGTAATTTTCTAAAATAGTGAGCGTTATGTATAGAAATCTTCAGACACACGTGGAATTTACTGAGATTTATTCTGGATGCACGCACTAAAGTGTACTGACATATTATCCACTTTGTATATTTATTTTTCACAAATCAACTAATCAGAAAGCATCAAACCAGACCTCAATATGTCATATTTCAAACAGAAAAATAAAATGTTTTTGTTTTATTTGCTTGTTAAAAAGAATTGAAAATGATTTCCAACAAAACACACTGGTTTTCATTAAACTGTTCATTATAATTGTATTATTGATGGTAAAACATTTTAAATTGTGTATTGTCTTTGCAATGATTTTATGTCTACTAAGAATATATTAAAAGTGATACCAAAGTTAATATATATCGGGGCACTTTTCATTAACCAATAAAAAATATGATAAATTACAAAATGTTTATATTTGTGAGAGGATTTGCAAGCAAAGCTTCTACACCCTTGTTTCCACACATACCCCTTGAAAAAAATCCGTTTTTAAGAGTTATAAAGTTGAGTTCCTTGTTGTATCTCTCCTCCACTCTCCCTCCTAGTGGCTTCTGAGCCTTTCCCCGTAGACGTGAAAGGTTATGGGTATGAATGAGGGGCAAGGAGTGAAAGATTGATCGCTCCATAAGGATTGAAGAGTTTAAAATCACTTTCAAGACAGTAGAGATGTTTTGTAAGCACCTCTTTCTGCTCTTGCTGTCCTGCACCAAGTTCTAATGAAGAACAAGAAGGCCATCAGTCAGAGTTTTTCCTCTTCCAGAATGAAACAGAATCAGATTATTTAATGTGGAGGCAGCTGAGGGTCTTTTCTCCCACTGAATCCCTGAATAATTAAAGAGCAGAGCTGCTGCCGATGCTCCACTTTAAACGGCTGCTAAATTAAACATGAGTTACAGTTCTTTTAGTGACAATATGGAGCTGAAACACTCTGCTCCTCTCACTGAATTACAGGAACAAACACGTGTGAAACTGCAGGAAAACAGTTTCATCAGATCTGGCCTCAGTGGAATAATGTTCAGGCTCTACGGATCATTATTCTGACTGACGCACACAGAAAACAGCGCAGACATTGGAGAACAAGAAGCATCTGTCCTTGTTGTTCTAGGTCATAGGTTAACCACAGAACCACCTAGTTATGCTGAAATTAAACAGTCACCCTTTAAATCAGGAGGAACAGGTGAACCAGCTTCAGCTGGGGTACAGGTGTGAGTGTTGTTCAAACTGAAGCCAGCTGCGAACATGGTACCAACCTGTTTTTGTAAAAAGCAAACATGATTCCTGAAGTAAACCAAGAGATGAAGAGTTGGCATCCAGCTCGTAATCTGAGTGTTAATCCACCATCGTCCTGCTCTCTCTGTCTCAAGAACCAAATTAAAGTCACTTCAGCCCGTAAGCAGCTTTGAAGAGTGAAGCTCAAAATACCTTTCCTCTGCTGCTGCGCCAAGATCAGCCGCTAAAGCCTGCAGATTAACTCCAGCTCATCTGGACAGCACGAAAGGTGCCCACATGTTGATGAGGTTCAGATCTCAGCAGCCCAGAGGTCAGCATCAGCAACATCATTAACAGCAGCAGCAGCAGCTGGTTAGAGGGTCAAAAAGATTCTTCTCACCTCAACCCAGCAGCTCGGCTCGACACCGCAGAGCAAACCGGACTGGACCAGACCGTTATGGGTCAGATCTCTGTTGCTCAACAAAACACTGGACCTCCTAGAAATGTCTTTATGGCTGTTCTAGGTCAGTCATTGCCCTTGTTTAAACCCAGAAATGCAAAACATTGCAAAACTATTCACACCCCTTGAACTTGTCCACATTTAGTTGGTTCCAACTACGAACATCAATGTATTCTACTGGTATTTCATTTGATAAACTAAAACACGGTGGATCATAACTGTGGAGTGGAGGATAAATGATTCATGATTTTGAAAAGCTGCGGTGTGCATTTATATTAATTTGTCCTCCAGTCAATAATTTGTAGAATCTCCTTTCGATGCAGCTACAGCTACGTCTCTTGGGGCTTCGGTCTCTGCGGCTTTTTACTTTTTTCAAGTTGTAATAATTTGCTCAGTGAGAGTTCTCAAACTCTGTGAGAATGGATGCAGAATGCCTCTGAACATCACTTTTAAAGTTTTTTCATTCATTACCAATTGGATTTAGGTCTGGACTTTGACTGGGCCATTGAAACACAAGAATATGCTTTGATCTAAACGGTTCCTTTCTAGCTCTGGCTGTATGTTTAGGGTTCCAGTTTAGGTCTTTTGCAGACTTTATCAGGTTTTCTTCCAGGATTGTCCTACATTTATCTTCATCATGCTTCCATGTCCCTACCGAAGACAAGCATCCCCACAGCATGATACTCCTACCTCCATCTTTTACTGACGGATGGTTTATACGGTGGTATGTTATCTGCCACCCAAAGAGTTTGCATGTACACCAAATGTAAAATGTTAGTCTCCTCTGACCAGAACACCTTCCTTCACATATTTGCTTTGTCCCCGACATGTCTTGTAGCAAAATACAATCAGGACATCCTGTATATTTCTTTTAACAATTACTTCTTTCTTCCCACTCTTCCATCAATGTATGACAGTTACTCTGCTCATTTTCAGAAGATAGTGCTCTGTAAGGTGTTCAAAGTGCAGATTTATCCCTATAAACATAATTTAAACGTAATCTGTCTGTTGTGTTTCTTAGCCTTTATGATGCTGTTTGTTCACTAATGTTCTCCAACAAACCTCTAAGGCCTTCACAGAACAGCTGAATTTATAACCTGATTAAATTAAACACAGATGGAGTCTATTTACCAATTAAGTGACATTTTAAATAAATTGATTTCACAAGACTTTCTTTAGGGATGTCAAAGTACGAAGGGCTGGAAAGTAGTAGTTATCTTTTCTATTTTCATTTAAATAAATGTTTAGAAAACTTCCTTCCACTTTACATTTGTAAACTAGTTTGTGTTGTTCTGTCACATAAAATCTGGGGGTCTGCTCCCCAGCTCTGGAACTCACTTCCACCTGATCTCCGCAACACACACTCATTGCCACACTTCAAATCTAAACTCAAAACGTATCTGTTTAAATTAGCTTATGCATTGTGATTGTAATTTTTCACTGTTTTATTTAACCCCATTTTGTACTTATTTTAATATTTATTTAAATTGTGTCTGTGTCATGTAAGGTGACCTTGAGTGCCTAGAAAGGCGCCTATAAATAAAATGTATTATTATTATCAGTATTAAAATCCCATCAAAACACATTAAAGTTTGCGGTTGTTCTGTGTTAAAATGTGAAAAAGCCCAAACATCCAAACATCCTGTCCAAATGCAGCCCAAACATCGATGTTAAAAGTCAGGCTTGGTAAAGTAATTTGATCAACTTTTTAACCAATCAGATATCAGTAAACATCAGACGTCTTTTCACTTCGCAGCCATTTACACTTTAGTGTCTTTTTTCAGTTCTATCTCATTTTTCTTTCTGCTTCAGTTTGAGTCCAGGTTTGAGGAGGAACTTAATCTTGAACTGAAACTAAACACATGACAAACAAAGACCTTTTCTTTTCTTAGACCACGCAGGGCTGGGTCCTCTCTAGATTAGTTCTGATCGTTGAATCAGATTTAGTGAAGGAGCAGACATGTTTATCTGTGGTCTTGTTTTATCCCAGCACTGACTGCATATTCTTACTCTTGATTCTGAACCAGTTCTTCTGGATGTTGTTTGATACTTGATCTTGGACAGATCTGATGGATCTCTAGGTCACATTTTGCAGCTGAATAAAGGTCCAGATTCTGAATGCCGGACTAGTAATAACCAGAAGCCTTCTTTAGAGACAAAATGTAAGCATCTTTTCTGCATTAGCCACATTTTATCACTAAGTGTGGTCTTAAAGAACAACCATGTAGTTTGATCCAGTTCAGAGGAGCCGGACCACAGCAGGTCTAACCCAAGACATAGTGTTGTAGGACATGTCCTCGGTCCTTGGGGTTCTCATTATTTTCTGACCTCTGGTGGGGTTTCATCATCTAGCTGTTGTTTCTAGCTTGTTGTTGTCTGTTTTCTGCAGATTGTTTGTCACAGCAACGAGCTCCAAACGCTCCATTAATGATGGGAGTCTCTGCAGCTCCTGCTGACTCCAGATCCTGCCTTTGTTTCCCTTTGTGGAGGCTTCAGGCTGGACACTTCAAACCAGCCACTCGCCCACAGATTTAAACCAGCATGAAAAATTGAGGAGCACAATTCAAACTTCGGCTTGTCTTCATTATTTCTGCATCATCAAAGGAGTTTTTGCGAGCCTTTAGAAAAGACCCAGAGCCTCAGACGGGTCCTCTGTCAGTCGGGTCTTTTTATTTTAAAAGCCGGAGTTGAGTTTGATTTAAAGTTAAGTCTGAAGTCAGAGTCAACAAACCAAGCAGCAGGACCACAGCTTCTTCAACAAACTCCAAGAAGCAAGCCTCAGAGGGGTGAATATATGTTTAAACTAGTAAAGATTTGTCTGATTTTAGCTTGAAATGGTCAGAATGAACTCTAACTTCAGATAGGATAAATTTAAATCTGAAACAGTTTAAACCTTCTGCAGCAGATGAAAGCAAAAGCTCCTGAACTGCAGATTCCTGCTGCAGCTCTCTGAGAACTTGGATCCATCCTGTCTTTTTTTCCACTGGAACATTTTCCCATCAGCTCATAGTCAACCTGAGAGTCTGTTCTGAGGTCAGCAGCAGCTCCTGTTTCTGTCTCTGTTTGTGTTGGTGGCCACAGCCAGGAGGGGCCCGGGGCCCTGAGGCCCTCAGGTGTCGATATCTGAGCAACAGGAAGTCGCTGTGTTTCAGGGTGAGCTGGAGGAGGAGGATAAAGGACAGCAGCTGCATAAATACTGCCATCCTCCTCTCCTTCCCATCAGCCACCTCTGCTGCAGTGACGCTGACACCTGATCAGATCTGATGTCACCGTGAGCAGCAGAGAGCCTGAAACAGAGACGGGTCGGAGCCGGTCCAACGGGGAGGCACCTCAAAAGGTTCAGGGACCATCATCATGGAGAGATGAACCAAACAGAGAAGCAGCTACATAAACACAGAACAATTATACTGAACCCTCAGAATCTTAGCAAATACAGCGTCCTGCACAAGTATACCTGATCTTCAACGTTGTCTTCTCTGGGCCATGATCTCAAGGGTTTTCATGTTGGCACATAACACAGCATTAAATTAGTAAACAGAGTCTATCTGTGTGCTAGTTAATCTCAGGATAAATCCAGCTCTTCTCTGAAGGTTTGTTAGAGAACATTAGTGAACAAACAGCATCATGAAGAGCAAAGAACACAGCAGGTCAGGGGGAAAGTTGTGGAGACATTTAAAGCAGCGTTAGGAGATAAAACTAAATCACAAGCTTTGAACATCTCACAGAGCTCTGATCCATCATCTGAATATGGAAAATGTATGACACAACTACACTATACAATGACATGAACAAACAGGAACGCATTAATCAAAGAAGCAGCCAAGAGGCCCATGCTGCATGGATCCATAGCTCAGGTGGAAGAACCAGTTGACCGGACAATGCTTATCATATCCTCCACAAATCTGGAAAACTGGCAAGAAGAAAGCCACAAGAGGTCACATTGCTAAAGTACACCATGCACACATGATGGCGACAGCATCATGCTCTTCTGCAGGGACAGGGAAGCCAGTCTGACTGAGTTTGGGCTAATTTGCAAACAACTAGACGTGCAAAGCAAGACCTGCAGCTGTAACTGCAGCAAAACGTGGATCTACAAAGTACTGACCCAGAGAGACTTAAAGCTCAACGTCACAATATATAAAAGAGCTTAAGGGATTTGAATTCTCTGTGGTCCACCGTATATACTGACATAGACAAAAACACACACAGTGACAGAACAGAGAAGCAGCTTCACAAACACTGATATTCACATAAACATCAGCAGATCCCACTGAGAGCTTTACTTTTTAGACTCTCAGTTATTGTAGAGGCGACAGAGCAGCAGGACAGCATAATCAGACAGATCGGGTTCCTGAGGGGCCCCTGGGGGCCTCAACAATACTCATTAACACTCAGATGAACATGTTTTTCTTTAATTACAAGGCCATTCAGTTTCTGCAGTCGGGTTGAGCTTCATCAGCAACGATGAAACAATCAAAGCAAGTTTCTTCTCAGGATTTATCCCAGCTCTCACCAGCCAGGTGAAAATCACATCGTTAGGTTTTAATGTTGTAAAGTTGGTCGACTTCATGTGAAACTGCCAAAGAAACATTTCTGTGCGTTAAAAACAGACTGAATAATCTAATTTACATGTTCCTCCCGTTTGTAGCTGCTCAGAAAATATTTACTGGGTATTAACTCCAGGAAATAGATTTGTCCTTCAGTCTCACTGTGGCTTATGTCTACAGATCCTTCATTTATCCAAGTAAAAATGTCTCACAGAGATTAAAATCTCTTTGTAACCATGCACTATATTGCCAAAGGTATTCACTCACCTGTCTTAACTCACATATGAACTGAAGTGGCGTCCCATTCTTAATCCATAAGGTTCAACATGACGTTGGTCCTCTATTTGCAGCTATAACAGTTTCAACTTCTAGGAAGGCTGTCCACCAGGTTTAGGAACGTGTTCATGGGAATTTTTAATCATTCTTCCAGAATCACATTTGTGAGGTCATAGACTAATGTTGGACGAGAAGGCCTGGCTCTCAGTATCCCCTAATTCATCCCAAAGGTGTTCTATCGGGTTAAAGGTCAGGACTTTGTGCAGGCCAGTCAAGGTCATCCACACCAGACTCTCCCATCCATGTCTTTATGGACCTTGCTTTAAGCATTAGTTTACATTCATGTTGGAGGAAGAAAGGGCCATCTTCAAACTGTTCCCACAAAGTTGGGAGCATGGAATTGTCCAACATCTCTTGGTTTGCTGAAGCATTCAGAGTTCCTTTCACTGGAACTAAGGGGCCAAGCCCAGCTCCTGAAAAAACAACCCCGCAGCATAATCCCCCCTCTACCAAACTTTACACTTGGCATAAATCAGTCAGACAAGTACAGTTCTCCTGGCAACCTCCAAGCCCAGACTCATCCATCAGATAACCAGATGGAGAAGCGCAGTTCGTCACTCCAGAGAATGAGCCTGCACTGCGCTAGTCCAGTCAAGGTGGGTTTTACACCACTGCATCCGACGCTATGCATTGCTCTTAGTGATGTATGGCTTGGATGCAGCTGCTGGGCCATAGAAACCCATTCCATGAAGCTCTCTTTGCACTGTTCTAGAGCTAATCTGAAGGCCACATGAAGTTTGGAGGTCTGATGGTTGACGGTGGAATATTTAGGAGCGAGGGAATTTCAAGACTGGACTTGTTGTTCAGTTGGCGTCCAATCACAGTAACACGCTGGAATTCACTGAGGTGCTGAGAGCGACCCACTTTTTTTTGGTTCATAGAAACAGTCTGCATGTCTAGGTGCATGTCTAGTTTAAAATTCTTCTACATTTAAAAATTTTAATTGATTTATAATTCCATGAAAAATCCAGAGAAACACTAGACCTGAGTGCCAGACCAAATGATTAAGTGAAACAATTAACCTCGTCTCCATGATTTATTTACTGCTTTTTATTTAATAAGTATTGTGACCTTTCAGCAGAAACTCTGAAACAGAGCCAGAGTTTCTGGTTTTAATCACACTTTGACTTTTCAGTCCTGATGTTTAGCTAAATGTGAGAGCATGTAGCAGTTTAACACCTAGATGTTCTCATGTTTAGCCTCTTATCTAGGAAGCATCAGAACCATCAGACTGATCTCAGAGACCAACCTCCTGCAGAATCTGGCTGTAAAATCCTGTAACTCTGGATACACAACTGTTGTTTCTGACTTTAATCACAATTTGTTCTTCTGCAGCTTCCTGACAGATTAATCATCTCTCAGCAGCTTCTACACAAATTACCACCCAGTTCTCGTGCTAATTTTAACTGAAATCCTGGTGCTGATGGACAGAGCTGTCAGACCTCTGAATAACTTGGAATAACTCAGTGTCCGTGCCCTTTGGATTATTTCGGATTAAGATGCAATTCCCTTTTTAATCTCCCTGCTTGAAGATTGAGCACTGACACTCTGAAATCCTCGCCCGGATGCTCAAACTTTCTGATCATCACTTTCACTCACCCTGAACCTTCTGTCAGAAGATTATCTGCTGTCGAGGATGTGAGGACCAGGAACTCCGGCTCATATGAGCTTCTGCTGCTGCTCAGAGCTGTTCTTTGCCAGGTTGATCTGATCTGATCTGATCGTCCTTCTGCAGTTTCAGGAGCTCCTCAGGGCTCCACCTCAGGCTACTTTTATTTTGTGTTGATCATCAGACAGAGCATGTCAACAGCTGAATAAAGTTTCATCCTGCTGCAGCCTTTTGGTCCAAGATTGATATTTTATGAACTGAAATCACAGTCAGATTTAATGGTAGTAAAGCATATGACTTTATTTAAAAATTATACTGTAGTGACTTCATGTCAGAGATCCAGTTAAACGTATCTGGAGTAAAGATCCATCACAGATCCCTGATAGATCCACCATGCTCATCATTTAAGCAGAGACCAACCAGATCACACCTCTGGTTGATCTGGTTGATCAATGAACAGCTGCTAGTGGATCTCAGCAGATCCAAATACTCTCAGCCCAAATGGATTCTCAGGTGAGCCACATAGACGATAACTAGCCGAGCACAAGCGGAGCAGAGTGAGTCGTCTGGTGTTGTAGGGCAGCATTTGGGCAGCTCTGGTCACATCCATGGTGGATGGGTGGACCGAGCTACTTGGTACGGTTTGAAAATGCATCAGTGGCTGTGAGTGTGGAGCCACATTTTATTACAGATTTTATAGATTCTGTCTAAATGACAGGGCAAGTTATCAGCTTGTCCGAAGATAGGATTGGGGTAAATAAATAGAAAATAATTCCTACATAAATTAAATAATGTTTTTTTTTTAAATAAATAAAATAATAAATAAACATATCCTCCAACATATCTGTTTTTATCATGTCTGCTTCCCTGCATGACAACAAGCTGTTTTATTTGGATCGATGAAAGGAAAACTCAAAAATACAAAATAAATGAACAAAATTCACAGAAAACAGGATTTACAATATGTTTTTATGTTATATGAAAATGTATTTTAGGAGAAAATATTTACCTAAAAAGACCAAGGAAATAAATTCACTCTGAATTGTGCTGCCATGTTGGCCAGAACTGCCTTTTATGTAGGATCTTAAATCACTGTGGATGTTGCCTGGTTAAAGTACAAATAAAAATAAAAACATGACATAATTCAGATATTATCTATTTAAATTTCAACTAACTTGAGCTCAGACATTAAAATCTGTTATATTTAGGTTCAGTGTCTCAGGAAATTCACCACCTTTTAGCTGTGAATAAACTGTTTAAACTCTGAAATGAAACAAAGCTTCCAACAGAAAGTAAATTCTTCAGATTCCTGCGTTCACAGCATTAATTCCACTGTTTTCCTGAGTGTTTTTTACAGATTGTTCAGATTAATTTTCCACAGTGTGATGCCCCTGAGCTCAGAGATGATGTAACTGACAGTAATCTTCATCCCGCTCTTCGTCCTCTACAGCAGAATCCGTCTGCTGCAGCAGATCTGGTTTACCTTTAAAAACAGACAAATTAATCAACCTAAAAGGTCCAGTTAGACGTTAATGACCTGTTAACCACTGCTGCAGCAAATGTTCTGATCGGGAAAACAAATGAAGGTTACAGAAACGACTGGAGATGCCCTGCAAAACACAACAACTTCAGCAGCCTGGGATTTATTTCCTCTGGGTCAGCAGCACAAAAACAAACAAGCAAACATGGTTCATGGTTCTTTCTCCTGGTCCTGGTTCTTCACCAGGTTCTGGTTCTTGTACGGCAGCAGAAAAACAAATAAGGAAACATCTTATTAAAGATTCTTTCTGGTTCTTTCTCCTGGTTCTGGTTCTCGTTCAGCAGCAAAAAAACCAAACAAACAAGGAAACATCTTACTAAAGGAACATTTCACTGCTGGTGAAACTGGTTCTTCTCCAGGTTCTGGTTCTCAACAAGAACCATCAGAAAGAACAATGCTTATTATTACCTATTTATAGTTTTGTTTTACTCCTGACCCAGGTTCTGCGGGTCCAACTGTTATATGGTCTGAGAGAAACCAGCCTAGTTTCCTCCTCAGGTAGCTCAAGCGGGCTTGGACAGAATCAGAACTCTACAAGAATCTGGATATAGTCCAAAGAATCAAAGTTACAAGTGGATTAGGTTCTGCTCATCATGGACTCACCTGTCTGTGAACAGTCAGAACAAGATGGACTCCTGGTGAACCTGCTAATGACCGCCTCAAATCTACTAACAACCTCACCTCAGAGTACTGATGGATCAGGTTCTAAAGAATCCTCCAGGAGTGAATGATTCTGACCCAGTTAGAACCCGCCCTGCAGCCTAGCGTTCCAACGGCCTCTGCCTCAGCTTGTTAATAAACTTTGACGTCTGCAGCCGCTCGTCAGGAGAGGCGACACTGACCCGAATCGCATCAGCCGGGCCTGAGGGTACTGAGCGTGCTCAGTGCTCCTCCTCATAACAACACTCCCCTGAGGCCTCATTTATTAAACTACTGAGTGTGTCCACCGTTACACACACACACACACACACACACACACACCTCTACATGGTGTCAGTCTGATCTCTGAGCTGCTTCCATCTCTGAAAATCTCAGATTTAATTTTTTTGATTACTCAGATAAAAGCAGTTCTGGGTCTGGTTCTGGTTCAGGACATGCACCTTGGTGATACCTGGTCCATCAGCAAGAAGTTTTTACTGTTGATGGAGCAGTTATGTTTATTTAACTTCCTGGCTGATAAAATAAACCGGATCAACACCAGCACCGTACCACAGAGAGGAGCTTCCGTCATGTCCTAAACCCAAGTCAGAACCGGGCTGCATGCTGTTTCTCCTCTTTAAACTCTGATCCTCATTGATTCTGATAGTGTCAGACTGGATCAGCTTCAGCTCCATAATGAGCTGCAGGAATATTCTTCTGCTCGCCTCGTTCATGGAGTCCTGATGACGTGGTGGGACAGTTTACAGTCACAGGTTGTTAACTGTTTATGGGCCTGGTCACACCGGATCCTGGGCTCAGGATCTGAACCACAACAGGTCATTTAACGGTTTACCTACTGACTGCTGTTAGAACAACAGACTGAACCATGAAACCTGCAGGGACACAAAGAGCAGGCCTGGGAACAGTGGTGGGATGGCAGACAGGTGTGGTGTTCCAGGTGAGCTTTAGCTGCCTCAGCTGTTGATGAATGCAAGCAACTATTCAGAAGGAGAAAGGGTTCTCTCGCTCAAACCTGATTGGCTCAGAGCAAACAACCGAGGGAAGAAGAAAAATGAGAAAAGACAATAGAAAAAAGAAACTGAGGAGAAAATAGAGAAAAATCTCCAGACTAACGATGTTTTTAATTTGCCAATTTCAGTCTGCAGCCATCGTTCAGTTTGTTCAGACAAACCCGGATCATTCACTGCCATTTATCTAATTATCTGATCCAATTATCAGCTGTTATTGAGTCATCAGACTCTGAGACTTCAGCTGACCTCCTCTTCCCCATCATCTTCATCAAGGCGTATGAGCCAAGCCAACATGATAAAACTGTTAATTATATCAATGCCTCAGAGCAACATTTCCCTTTTTCAGTCGACTGACTACATAAAACTCTTCAACTTTATTCTCACAGGAAGCTAAAACCAATAAATAATCCCTGGTACTGATCAGGTTCTGCCTCACACAGGTTCTGTAACTGTCTGCTGATCGGAGTGATGATTCACGAGGCGTTCACTGACCGTCTGTAACCAGACAATCAGCAGCAGAGAGTCTGAGTGCCTGAACTGACCACAGAGCAGCTGCTTTAGCTTCAGAACCAGCAGTTTCACCAGTGACCCAGTTGACCGTGTTCGGGCTGCAGATCTCCTGCTGTTCTGACAAAACTGGGTGGAGACTCGGTCCACCTCAAAAAGCTTAATCAGAACCACTCTGCCTGCTTAGAGCACCTGTCAGAACCAAATATCCACCAGAACCTTCAGCCAGGTCCTACAACTTTAAACAGACAGGAAATGGCTTAAATAAAAATCAGAATTCAGATAAACTTATAATAAAAATCAATGTTCTGTATACTCAGAACCAGAACCAGGGTTTCTGAAATGTTTAATGTCTGTTTAATTCTGTCATTTTTATTCCGTCCTCATTGTGACTCGACTCGTCTCCATGGTTTTCACATGTTGGGTTCTAACATGTGTCTCACAGCTGCTGTCCGCTGCTGGACATCCACCATCACTGCTTATTCCTCCTCTGAGTCCTGGATGCTGAGGACCAGCAGCGTTTCCAGCCATCCTGATGGAGGAACCAGTAGCACAGAAGACTTAACTGTTTACAGCGACTGTAGTCTGTGTGAACCTGTCTGTACGTTGTTCTCTGACGGACCGACGTCAGGAAGAGTTCGGCGGTTTGATGCCAGAGGAGTCAGGCTCTCAATCAGAGCTCTGCAGAAACAGACAGCTTTCCTCCTGCAGCATCATGGAGGCTGCTGTTTGTGATAATACGTCAGTCTGCAGAGAAGCCTTGAAGCAGCAAACGGTTTCTGTCTCTGATGGAAGATCTCCTCACTGAACCAGAGTCAGGTCCTTTTTATTCAAGCTGGAACATGTGCATCATTCTGAACCACTTATCTCAGCGGAAGAAATAAAACAGGTTTTATTAAACATCCACTTTTATCCCAAGTCTATTTAACAGTCTATTTTGCTTTTTTTGCCCCTTATGGGCATGAGTGTTGAACAGAAACCTGGTATTTTTCTGGTTCTTCTCTGTAAATGAATTATAAACTGTTCCAGCTTTGTGAAGGCTCTTCTGAAGAAAAACAAACTGTGGTTAGAGATTAAATGGGTTCAAATCAGAGGAGCTCCATGTTCCTTCCAGCTTCACCTTTAGGTCTGCTTTAAAGTCTGCTGCTCCAGATTAAACTAAGGGAGCAGCCTGCTCAGACTGATGACCTTCTTTGGAGGTGTTCAGGGACAGTCAGACTCTGTTTTCAAAAGATCATTTATTCAGGATTTAGTGATGATTGATCAAAGACTCTAACTGAACCTTTCCGAACTCTTTATTTTACAAGTTTGATTTAAACTTCAATGGAATAATTGATGATCTTTAGGGACTCAAGCCTGAAGAAGCTTCCATCCAGTGGAGCATGAACCCTACAGTACCTGCTCTCTTTTTTCTCCTCTGACTAAACTCATACCGTAACCTTCAAAGGAAAAAACCTTAAAGTTCGGTCAGATTTTCTACTCCCAAAAAATAGGTGGCACTATGGTCAAGGTCATCGCGTGTTGAATGATAAATTCTAAACCATAAATCAACATCAGAAAACTGTAACCGTCTGAAAACCCTGGATGAGTCTGCCTAAAATAAACTAAGCTTACATCGTTTGGCTCCATTTCAAAATATGCAAAACCTTCTGGAAATTTTTCATTTGAATATCTTATTTAGAGATAAAAACTAAAAGCACAAATCACAGATTTTTGAAACTCACTCAAGGAAAGTTTCAATGCCAGAAACGTAAACAATTAGTTCAGCAAACCTCAAACATTGCAACAGATAGTTTAATGATACTCTTCTATCAATTTATGGGCATGTTACTTTAAAAAAGTAATTAGTTATAGTTACTGATCCCAAAAAGTAACGGAGTTTGTAACTGAGTTACTCCACTATAAAAGTAACAAGTTGACAGGAAAAGTAACTATTGCGTTACTTTTTTTGTTTAAATTTGTCTACAACTTTAGATTTTTTTTCTAAGGTGTCACAAGCCAGTTTTATAAAGTGGAATTACATAGACAAGTAGCCTACATACACTAAACCTTTAATATTTACTTCACATGTACGTTCTTTCCTTTGACCTCAAGGAGACTAAAGTACTGTCTGAACTTCCGCTTCAATTTTAACACTGTTGTTCCCATCACTCTCCCTAGGTAATGTACCCAATATGGCTAATATTCCACACAACATGAAGAGATTTTTTTTTTGCAAAAATGACTGAACAGATTTAGCCAAAAACTTGCATACGTGGAGGCGTCACCTAAGGCTACATCTCTAATGCGGTAATAAAGTATGACTGGTTCATAAACAGCAAAAGGACAAGTAAAAATCTGACCTTTAAACTTGTAAAATAATTTAAAATAACCAGATCATTCTAATGAGCATTATTTGAATCTGTACTTCCCTTTCCTTATGGGAGTATATTACATATCCATGCTAGCTGCTAATGACGATTATTAATAGATCTTAGATCTAGAGGCATGAAAAAAAAAGCGGAATTTTTAGTGAATTTCTTTTTAATTATAGGCCAATCTTTGCATTATATATATATACAGGGGTTGGACAATGAAACTGAAACACCTGTCATTTTAGTGTGGGAGGTTTCATGGCTAAATTGGACCAGCCTGCCAGCCAGTCTTCATTGATTGCACATTGCACCAGTAAGAGCAGAGTGTGAAGGTTCAATTAGCAGGGTAAGAGCACAGTTTTGTTCAAAATATTGATATGCACACAACATTATGGGTGACATACCAGAGTTCAAAAGAGGACAAATTGTTGGTGCACGTCTTGATGGCGCATCTGTGACCAAGACAGCAAGTCTTTGTGATGTATCAAGAGCCACGGTATCCAGGGTAATGTCAGCATACCACCAAGAAGGACGAACCACATCCAACAGGATTAACTGTGGACGCAAGAGGAAGCTGTCTGAAAGGGATGTTCGGGTGCTAACCCGGATTGTATCCAAAAAACATAAAACCACGGCTGTCCAAATCACGGCAGAATTAAATGTGCACCTCAACTCTCCTGTTTCCACCAGAACTGTCCGTCGGGAGCTCCACAGGGTCAATATACACGGCCGGGCTGCTATAGCCAAACCTTTGGTCACTCATGCCAATGCCAAACGTCGGTTTCAGTGGTGCAAGGAGCGCAAATCTTGGGCTGTGGACAATGTGAAACATCTATTGTTCTCTGATGAGTCCACCTTTACTGTTTTCCCCACATCCGGGAGAGTTACGGTGTGGAGAAGCCCCAAAGAAGCGTACCACCCAGACTGTTGCATGCCCAGAGTGAAGCATGGGGGTGGATCAGTGATGGTTTGGGCTGCCATATCATGGCATTCCCTTGGCCCAAAACTTGTGCTAGATGGGCGTGTCACTGCCAAGGACTACCGAACCATTCTTGAGGACCATGTGCATCCAATGGTTCAAACATTGTATCCTGAAGGCGGTGCCGTGTATCAGGATGACAATGCACCAATACGCACAGCAAGACTGGTGAAAGATTGGTTTGATGAACATGAAAGTGAAGTTGAACATCTCCCATGGCCTGCACAGTCACCAGATCTAAATATTATTGAGCCACTTTGGGGTGTTTTGGAGGAGCGAGTCAGGAAACGTTTTCCTCCACCAGTATCACGTAGTGACCTGGCCACTATCCTGCAAGAAGAATGGCTTAAAATCCCTCTGACCACTGTGCAGGACTTGTATATGTCATTCCCAAGATGAATTGACGCTGTATTGGCCGCAAAAGGAGGCCCTACACCATACTAATAAATTATTGTGGTCTAAAACCAGGTGTTTCAGTTTCATTGTCCAACCCCTGTATATATATATATATATCTGATTCACAGGGGCGTCCTCTGTATTGGAAAGTTCAGTCCGCATTAAATCGGACACGTCTAATGAGGTTCATAGAAGAAAACCTTTGCTGGGACTGCGGGGCCCCGGTAGGAAGTGTCCTGGACCGGATGTGGGCGGGTCCTGACCCGATCCCTTTCATAGCAGAGTGCAGATCTAGCTGGATTTTGTTGTTTGTTATCCATCATCTACGCCTGTTTACACATCAGATGATAACGGAAACCTACTTAATTAAATTATTGATCAGGTTTTTTTTTAGGTCTTTTTATTAAAAACAGTAAAAACTTTGTGTGAAATGAACCTTTACAGACATTTGTTTACAGCAGAACTCTGTTCAATGAAAAACATCTGGAAATCCATTGAAGATTCAGAGTCAGAATCAGAACATGGACCCAGCTGCTTGTTCCTGCAGTGAGACGCCACGTTCAGGGCATAAGGAGGATGGAATATTTCTGGTCCACAATCAGAGTCTCTAATCTCAATATAGATCCAGACTGTGTCTTGAAGTTCACTCTGATCCACCCAAGCTCTGACTAGAACTTGCTCTGATCTAAACCTCAGAGAAAGTTAAAGAAACCAGCATTGTTCTTTATTTAGGGATCATCAACAGACAGCAGAGCCTGGAACTGTGGCTTCAGGGAGGTCCAGGAGTACAAAGAGGTGTCCACCTGCAGAATCAGAACCAGAACCATGTGTCTGGGACCTGTTATGTGTCTAAAATAAAAACAACTGTACACAGCATTGAGCAAAAATCATTGGGTTACCATGACGATGTGTCTACGGGCGACGTCAGGTCTCTTGCAGAGTTCCTGCAGCCGTTTACAGAGCTGCTCAGGGGTCGAGTACAGGTACTGGTCTGGGAAGAAGAGGAGAAGGTCAGGAGGTACTGGTCTGAGAAGAAGAGGAGAAGGTCAGGAGGTACTGGTCTGAGAAGAAAGGAGAAGGTCAGGAGGTACTGTTCTGAGAAGAAGAGGAGAAGGTCAGGAGGTACTGGTCTGAGAAGAAGAGGAGAAGGTCAGGAGGTACTGTTCTGAGAAGAAAAGGAGAAGGTCAGGAGGTACTGTTCTGAGAAGAAGAGGAGAAGGTCAGGAGGTACTGGTCTGAGAAGAAGAGGAGAAGGTCAGGAGGTACTGGTCTGAGAAGAAGAGGAGAAGGTCAGGAGGTACTGGTCTGAGAAGAAGAGGAGAAGGTCAGGAGGTACTGGTCTGAGAAGAAGAGGAGAAGGTCAAGAGGTACTGATCTGAGAAGAAGAGGAGAAGGTCAGGAGGTACTGTTCTGAGAAGAAGAGGAGAAGGTCAGGAGGTACTGGTCTGAGAAGAAGAGGAGAAGGTCAGGAGGTACTGTTCTGAGAAGAAAAGGAGAAGGTCAGGAGGTACTGTTCTGAGAAGAAGAGGAGAAGGTCAGGAGGTACTGGTCTGAGAAGAAGAGGAGAAGGTCAGGAGGTACTGGTCTGAGAAGAAGAGGAGAAGGTCAGGAGGTACTGGTCTGAGAAGAAGAGGAGAAGGTCAGGAGGTACTGGTCTGAGAAGAAGAGGAGAAGGTCAAGAGGTACTGATCTGAGAAGAAGAGGAGAAGGTCAGGAGGTACTGGTCTGAGAAGAAGAGGAGAAGGTCAGGAGGTACTGGTCTGAGAAGAAGAGGAGAAGGTCAGGAGGTACTGTTCTGAGAAGAAGAGGAGAAGGTCAGGAGGTACTGGTCTGAGAAGAAGAGGAGAAGGTCAAGAGGTACTGATCTGAGAAGAAGAGGAGGAGGTCAGGAGGTACTGATCTGAGAAGAAGAGGAGAAAGTCAGGAGGTACTGGTCTGAGAAGAAGAGGAGAAGGTCCAGAGGTACTGATCTGAGAAGAAGAGGAGGAGGTCAGGAGGTACTGGTCTGAGAAGAAGAGGAGAAGGTCAAGAGGTACTGATCTGAGAAGAAGAGGAGGAGGTCAGGAGGTACTGATCTGAGAAGAAGAGGAGAAGGTCAGGAGGTACTGGTCTGAGAAGAAGAGGAGGAGGTCAGGAGGTACTGGTCTGAGAAGAGGAGGAGGAGGTCAGGAGGTACTGGTCTGAGAAGAAAAGGAGAAGTTCAGGAGGTACTGTTCTGAGAAGAAGAGGAGAAGGTCAGGAGGTACTGGTCTGAGGAGAAGAGGAGAAGGTCAGGAGGTACTGGTCTGAGAAGAAGAGGAGAAGGTCAGGAGGTACTGGTCTGAGAAGAAGAGGAGAAGGTCAAGAGGTACTGGTCTGAGAAGAAGAGGAGAAGGTCAGGAGGTACTGGTCTGAGAAGAAGAGGAGAAGGTCAGGAGGTACTGGTCTGAGAAGAAAAGGAGAAGGTCAGGAGGTACTGTTCTGAGAAGAAGAGGAGAAGGTCAGGAGGTACTGGTCTGAGAAGAAGAGGAGAAGGTCAGGAGGTACTGGTCTGAGAAGAAAAGGAGAAGGTCAGGAGGTACTGTTCTGAGAAGAAGAGGAGAAGGTCAGGAGGTACTGGTCTGAGAAGAAGAGGAGAAGGTCAGGAGGTACTGGTCTGAGAAGAAGAGGAGAAGGTCAGGAGGTACTGGTCTGAGAAGAAGAGGAGAAGGTCAGGAGGTACTGGTCTGAGAAGAAGAGGAGGAGGTCAGGAGGTACTGGTCTGAGAAGAAGAGGAGAAGGTCAAGAGGTACTGTTCTGAGAAGAAGAGGAGGAGGTCAGGAGGTACTGGTCTGAGAAGAAGAGGAGAAGGTCAGGAGGTACTGGTCTGAGAAGAAGAGGAGAAGGTCAAGAGGTACTGGTCTGAGAAGAAAAGGAGAAGGTCAGGAGGTACTGGTCTGAGAAGAAAAGGAGGAGGTCAGGAGGTACTGATCCAAGACAGAGAGGAGCAGAGAAACAGGTGAGGTGTTGCAGCCAGAGAAGCAGAGCTATCTCAGGTGTGTTTACCTGGGAATATTTCTGGATACACCAGAGCCTTTGGACACAGAGGGAAACATCCACAGTGAACAGCTTCCAACCTGAAACGGGTCAGATATCCCAGATCAACACTAAGACGCAGTCAGGAGAAAATGGGCTTTTGGTTGGTTCCATTTAAACAGGGGAAACAGGTTCAACATGGTAACTCCAATGCCCAGATCCGAGTTCCTCTCCTCACTCTGGGATCATGGTTCTGTTCTGTTCTGGTTTATCTATGATGTAGCTTTCCTCTACTCTCTGTGGTTTTCTTTTCCTGGTTCTGGGTTTCTCCCCAGTTATCTGCACTTTTTGGAGGTTTGGTGTGACTACAGACTAAGGAAGACAGAACCTGGTAGAACCAATCTGAGAAGTGTCCAATTAGATGGATCTGCTGATTTTGGATCAACTCACCGACGCAGTTATCTGATCAGACCTGGCTCATGCTGGCTCTAGGGCCTTAATGAGCTCTGCTGATGATCCAGATTTATCAGACAAAACCAGATTCAGACCTAATGAGGATCAAAGTGTCAGTGAGGCCGCGGGCCCACATGATTGTGTTGTTTCCGCTCCAGAACCTTTGACAGCTGAGCCTGTCTTAGAGGGAGTTGTTTCCTGCCATGTCTGGAAGTGTTGGGGGAAGGAGCGGGAAGTGTCCAGACTGGAAGAACCTCCAACGGCAGTTTGTTTTCTGGGTTACAGACGTGTAACACCTCAGATCACCACCAAGTCAGCATATGTATCACCCCGCCGGCTCTGGCTTATAAACGTTATTGAAGTTATTGTTAATAAAGTTATTGAAAATGTTACATTTGTGTTAATGCAGTGTGTTATGGCTGAGGCTGACGGGTCGACTAGAGACCAGTTAGCAACCGTAGCAACCGATCCCTGCTGCCTCTGGTTGAACAACGTAAACATGATGAAAAATGAGCAGAAACAGAACAAGGCTGTTGCTGAATAGAATGGACCCATTACGTGTTTACATTAATAAACCGGTTTCCAGTTACTTCTTCAGTCCAATCCAAGTTACATCCATCAAGGAGATTACAGCTAGACCACATTTTTAGCCTTGTGTTTTTCCCTCTGAGTGGCTGCTGACTTACCTGCTACTTACTGGTTTTATCCTCACAAACCCAATAAAAAGATTTTCGTAGTGATAATATTTCATCAGTAATGAGTCCATATTGATAAGATTTTTTTAGAATTTAGTTTATTTTAAAAATATTTTTCTGACCTTTAGTAGAAAGAACAAAGATTTTTGTTCTGCAGAATCAAAAATGTTTAAAATTGAGTCTAAAACTTCCACCACAGCAACAAACCTACTGCTGACACTTGGACCAGTCAGAACACACATCTTCTTACAGAGAACCTCTGTTTTCTCCTCACCTTACATGTTGCTCTCTCACTGCTGCTCAGGTGATTTCAGGCATTTCTACAGACATCCTGTTCCTGCCTACTGGTTACTCATCTATTTACGCCACAGTTGTTTGTTGTATTTTTGTTTTGTTCTGTATTTTTCCTGTTTGTTCGTCGTTATGTGAAAACTCACATGGCCACTCCGAAGAACTCGTGTTTGGAGGTGGAGACGACCACGTCCGCGTCACACAATACCTTCAGATACTGGTCCTTACTGGACAGGAAGCCCCAGTTCAGGATGTGTGACTGGAGGAGATGCTGGGAAGAGGAGAATATCTCTGCAGGGGGAGAACACAGCTTCATCAGGTTAGGAAGGTTCTTTTAAACTGGTGGAGTTCCTGACTGAGCTTCCTGTTAGTCAAAATTTGTCTAGAACGATCAATGCAAAAGAATTTCTGAGTTTCTGTGACTCAAATCTTGAAGAAGCTGAGTGATCTGGTTCTTAGAATATTACCTGTGGATAAAAGTCAATAGAAACATGTTCTCCTTCCTCCTCCTCCTGGTCTGTGATGGTCTTGCAGGAGGTTTATGTTGGTAATTAGAGGAAGAGGACAGTTTGATGAGGACAGATCTCCCTGATTAAACCTCCAACAGGTGAAAGTGATCAATGCTCAGAGCTGTTAGTGGAATCACTCAGCTCCTAATGTGATTGGCTCTCGGCTGATTTACCGCCGACTGTTTGTTCTGCACTAAAACTTTATGATCCAATAACTCAGAGTGGGCTCGGCCCGCTAAAAACACCCACTCATCAACACTCCATCACATCGTTATTAAAACACTGAAATACACCCAGACGAGACACACACATGCTGGAACACAGGTAAGCACACACCTGGACCAGTCCTGGTGCAGAACAGAGGAGCTGTGGTTCAGGTTCTGGTACTAGCCCAGGTTCCTCAGGACTGACTCAAACTTTACTGAAATATGATTCTGTCTCCACAGCTCCATGCAGCTCAACGTGTGTGTTGAGCAGGTGAGTGTGTACCTGGCACGTCAGTGAAGGTCTCTCCCAGCACTGACAGCTTGAAATCCAGCTGTTTTTCCTTCAGTTTGATCAGAGTGTTGAAGAACATCTCAGGGTTCTTGTCGTGTTCCCTTTAAAAACAGACAGCAGGAAATTTTGTTTGGACCATAAAATTCCTTAACATAAACTTAAACGCGTTGAAGGAATCCAGGGAGCAGCACTGGGAAGGATTAGATAAACTGTCTGACAGATTCCAGTTTGTTAATGCAACCGATGTACTTCCTCTCCCTCCCCAGGTTAGTTATGGAGTACCACAGGGCTCTGTGTCTGGCTCACTTCTCTTTACTATATACATGCTTCCACTAAGCATGGAATAAATTCCATTTTATACAGAATGATGAATCAAATCAGCTAATTAGACTACAACTTTGAAAAACGACACAAAAGGCTGAATGAATCCAGTGTTGAACATCTCAGTCCATGTTTCACTGTGGTCTTCATGCTTGTCTGATCCTATATAGCCAGATTTTTGAGGCTGCATCACAGATCGTGGAGTTTTCTGTTATAATGTTTGTCCACACCTCATAGAGGTTCTGCTTAACCACACAGAACATCCGAACCAGCTTGATATAACAGACTGGATGAAAGGAGAACTCACCACCTATGAGGCCACACGATGTGTAGAGGGTTCACCTGGTCCACAGACTCTGAGTGCTGAACAGGTGTCAGAACGCTTCTGGGCTCAGAAGAAGACTGCACTGGATCCTCCTCACACCTACCAAGTCAGAACCAACCGTTGTGATAACCTACAGGCAATCCGACTCAATGTGCTGACCATGTGATTACCGCGACGTCTGCGGCTGACTGGTCTGCGCCTTGAAGATACGATGATCACTCTGCAACGTCTCTGCAGAGCGGCAAAGATGTCTCAGTTTGTGTTCAGGCAGCAGACTGAAAAACAGACCCAGAATTACTCAAACAGAACCCAGACAGACAGGGACAAAGAGTAGAACATGAGGCCGTCTTGAAGTCCGGATGTTTGTTCCGATTCCAGTGATCCATTTAAGGAATGAACAGTCTGACTGCAGGCAGTAAAACCAATCAGCTTATTGATGATCATAGTGATGATGTCACCTCTGAGTCTGATTAAAGATGAAGGTCAACGACCGCCGAGGCTGCTGGGGTTTATAATCAGGGTAATAATCAGAGAGAGACGCTGCAGGGAGGACAGATCACTGAGCTGCACATGTACGGACTGCAGAGAAGAAACTAGAGGACTTCATCCAGCTGTTTGGTTCTGTAGAAATGATCCCAGATCCAACAGAACCCTGTCGGATTCCACGGCTTTGACATTTATAAAACACAACTCCGACAGTTATGGATTTAGAAGTTGAATATAATAAAAACAGAGGGAACAGTTTTAAACTGTATTCAAACTGAGAAGCTGCAGCCATTTATTTAGAAGTCATTAGTTTTTGTTCTGTTGGATCTGAAAATTGATCAATAATAAGAGCAGGTTGATTTCTGACTGGTTTTTGGATGCCTTGTTGTTACGTTAAATTTGTTTAAAACAGTTTAAATTTAAAGATTTTACTTTACATTATTTTTCTTCATCTTGAGTTCTTCCTGTTCTGTGTCCCTCCACGGATCAGAACTCCTCTGCACATTCAATCATGTCTGACTCCACGTTATTCTGAACCATTTTACTTTGCATCCATCACATGAACACAGACTGAAACCAGAACCAGTCCCCTTCCCTTGTAGCAGAAGAAACGCGCAGCTGCTCGTCGTGACATCCTCATTGATCTCAGAGGAGTCGGGGTTCAGCAGCCATGATGGATGGAACGTCTGCTTCTCTCTGCAGGACTCCATTACTATTCAGTTACGATGATAGGCTGACTGATGGATGGAGGCTGTCACTACGGCAACCACCGAGAGACAGGCAACACCCTCACACAGCAGGCTCCGCCCACATTTCATGGCTTGAGGCTGAACCTGAACAATGTGGAGCTCCAGAACTAGGAGGTGGGTTTGTTTCCTGAAGGTCACATGACTGAAACACGTGAAGTTTTGATCTGAAAACTGGACTGACTGTCAGAACCCGTTAGCATCAGCACCGTCAGGTGTGTAAAGAGGGAGAGGAGGAATAGTCCTGCGGCTCCTGATCCCACCTGGAGGGCAGTGGATACCACGACAGGGTTCAAATCCAGCCCCAGGGCAGGAGAAAGGTCCCGTTAAACATAATCACACAGATTTCTTCTTTTCCTTTGACAGGGACTGAATGACGACTACCTATCTAATATTTTATCAGAAGATTTCCATCTATTCCTGCATCCATCTCTCAGAAACATCATGAGCAGCTCTATGAAAAATCTATCAGAACAGTCAGATGTGAGGAGATCACTTTACATTTACTGACCCAGATCAGAACCGCTTTCACATGTTTCTGCTCCAATATACCTGATCTAAAAGGTGGAAGAACCCCCTCTGCATGTTGGGAAGTTCTGTGGAAACCCAAATATGACTTATTCATCTCCTTCAGATGTGCTCAAACCTGCAGGAGGCCTGGAGTTTGGGAACACTGTTACAGTCTGAGTCACCAGACTGACCTGAGAACAGCTTAAACCCACCTGCTGACGTCAGGGAACTGGACCGGGTAGCTCAGAACCACACACTTTGGACGGATCAGCCGGTCCAGGTTTTTGGGTCTGTGGTCTGGGATCTTCTTCATGAAGGACAGGATGGAGGACAGGAAGGACTCCATGTTGAAGCGGGAGTTAAAGACCACCACATCTGACACCAGGCTGCAGGGACAACCAGAGACAAACCGAATCAGAACAGCAGAAGGGACAGGTCCAGTTTGGACATCCAGGATCTGTGGGACTGACTGTCTCCTAATGATCCCTGCTGTGGTCTGATGCTGTAATGTGGTTAGAGAAGACAGAGTATCTGCAGCTTATTGATGAGCTGCCAGCTAATCAACAACAATCAGTTTTACAGGCAGACAGCTGATCAATAACCTGAACCACTTTAATTAGACACAATCAACCAATCAGAATGCTCCTCATCACTGGCCAATCACAGGGCCTCATGAAGACAAACATTATCAAACTAAGCTCAGTCAGTTATGATCAATGATCTATCAGGTTCTCCACACTGGATTGTTCAGATTACTGCTGGACCAAAGCTCATCTGGACCAGAACTGATCCCTACTGATTCTGATCAAGTTGGCTGGTTACCATGAGAGCACCTGGTTGTATCCATACTGGAAGTCTCTCTCCTGGTCTTTACGGACTGGATAGACCAGCTGGTTCTCGTGGAAGTACAGGACCTTCTTCAGCTGGGCCAGATCGGGCCTGAGAGCCACCAGCTCACACAGGTTCAGAACCGAGCTGCTAAACAGAACCCTGTGGAGAACAACACAACATTAGTGGACCGGAGGATTCCCTGCAGAACCAGAGAAGCTACACATGGAGACCACATAAGAGGTCCACAAGAGTGAAGACTGAACATTGTGACGACATGAATATAGCACGGGCAAAATCTCCCCTAAGGACAATAAATGTGAGGAAACGGGCTGCTCCCTCTGGATTATCCAGAGACCCGGTCCTCTCTAATGCTGTCCTCTCCTCAGCTCACCCCACAGGTGTTCTATAGGAGACACCAAAGTCATGTTTTGGATCATTAGCAGCAGAGACCAATCGTGTTTTTATTTAAAGGGTCCTGGTATTTCAAAGAGTCCACGCCATGCACTCTAACAAGGTTCCTAGGGTCTTTGGAAGACAAACACAGCACAGCCCACAGCATCACAGATCCTCCACCATACCTAACAATAAGCATGAGGTGCTTTACACCTATATTTCTTTTATTACATTCCCAACCTGCTAGGGCTCCTCATTGAAGAATAGATCAACCTTAGTCTCATCCAACCAACAGACACAGCTCCACTCTGAAGGTAATGTTGAAAGTTTACACCAACGTTTACTATTTCTTACTGTTTTCACACATTCTGTCTGCAGCATACTTCAATTCAATTCAGTTTATTCATATAGCGCCAATACACAACACGTCGTCTCAAGGCACTTCACAAAAGTCACGTACATACATTAGAATTAATCCGAATCATTGAACAGTGCAGTCAGATTCTGTTATTTATTCAAATTGGATAAAAAATTTGTCTATCTAAGGAAACCCAGCAGATTGCATCCAGTCAGTGACTTGCAGCATTCCCTCCTCCCGGATGAGCAACACTTTACATGTTGTATTGTTTCACTCTCAACCTAAATGACTCTGTGGGTCAGCTTGTGTTTGGATAAAGAGACTCTGCAAAAACATTGATCTGCGGTCATCAAACTACAAGCTATACCGCCTCCCTGGAGCTCATTGGTCTCTGCATCTCTGTGAAGCAGTTGATTGGCTGATCTGCTTTTGTATTTCATCTCTTTTAATCCTGTTTAGATGTGGTTTTATGATAACTCTGATGGAGACCAGAAGCCCAAACGAGTTGATCCAACACCAATCATGTCCTCTAAATACTGCAGGGCATCTGAAGCTGAAATTCTGAGCTCCTCAGATCGTTTCCCTTCTTGTACGTTATAAACTGAGGTAAAAGCGTCTCAGAAACTTTAGGAAATCTGGGCTGTGGTTCTGAAAAGTGAACATTAATAACGTTCTGATCACACCAACACAATAGAAACGCAAAAACTTGTTCTTTTCCATCTCCATTGTTTGAATGTGGACCATCAGGACCAGGTCATTCCCGAGGTGGACCCCTCTGATGATAGCTTCTAGGTCTTCAGGTCACTCTCATCTATAGGTTCTGTAATTTCTGACTGCAGGGCTTTAATGTGGTTCAGTCTCTCTAGTCAGGACCCAACTCGATTTCTGGACCAGCTCTATTTGTTCTCAGAAACTGGTTTAACAAAAACTACATGAGTTAATTTTTTTCTGCAGACAAAGCACAGCAGAACAAAACCAGAATACCTGGTTTTGTTTGAGAAGGTTTTTACCAGCAGGCCTCAGCTGATCCCAATAGTCTCACATTAATCTTTTCCCATTCGGATTTAAACACAGTGTCCACGGTCCTGCAGATGTTCATGTGGAGGTTCTCCTGGTCTGGTGGTTTTTACTAGAGCTGCACAATATATCGAAGAGCAGCCGTAATATATGTAAGACCACAATCTCAAGGACTGCTTGGATACAATATTTGGTAGGATTTTCTATTTCTTTAAGCCAATAATATATATCTTCATTGCAATATTTAACAATAAAAATCCAAGGTGAACCTTTTCTTATATCGTGCAACCCAGGTTCTTATGGTAGAATCACCTCTTGATCCACAGAGTTAAGTCAGAGATGAAGTCTTAGATCATCGGGTTCATGTTGGAACCAAAGACAGTCCTGGAGCTCCTGACTAGAGGAGCTAGATCTACCTACCTGTGTCTGGTTATCTTAAAGTTCAGAGCAGTGATGGTTGTTGCTCATGTCGCTCTGAAACCAGTCTGGGAATGACTCAGCAGCATCAGAAGCAGTGACTGAAGCCCCCCGCACATGAAACTGATCCTTTTATCCTCCATCAGATCAGCAGCTTCAGACTATCTGCAACAAGCAGACAAGTCTTCACTCAGCCAACAGGTTCTGACCTACAAACTACAGAACCACACTGAATTTATTGATTTTTCCTTAGCTTTTAACTGTATCACATTTTAGCTGCTCATCTCATGAACAGTCACCATATTCAGCTTGCAGGCTAGTTGATTCTTTAACAAAGAGACCCAGGAGAGTGAAAGTTAATAGGGTTTTATCTGATGTACTTTTATCTTCCACCCTCAGGATGCAGTCCTTTCACCACTTTTATTGGTTTTATACGCTAATGAGTTCCAGGATCGCAATGAGGACAGACACATCATACAGTTTGCTGATGACTGTGGTTGGGTCTCTGCTTGATGACCAGAACTCTGTGCTGAAGGATTTTATCGGCTGGTCTGAGCACTCATTTCTGAAGATTAATGTCTCAAAATATCGACAACTACTTGACTAGTTTCACTGTTGACACCCGTTTTATTAAGTTGTTTTAATGTTTTCTTATAGTTGTTGGTTTGAGCCCCGCACCCTGAAAAATAACCACAGACTGATGAGTCTTGTAGAGGCCCCCCAGCTCTACAGAACCAAAGGCTAAAGGTATCCTAGCTGACTCAAACCCCACTCTTTACCGTAATTACAGGTTGCTGCCTTCGGATCGCAGATACATCGTGATAAAGTGCAATATAAAAAGGTACAAATGTTCATTTGTCCCTGTTATGGTTGAGGTGAAACACGTCCTCCATTTCTGCTACCTGTATGACCCCTTCTCTTTTCCAATGGTTATAATCAGTCTGACAGTGAGACGTATCCCATCCTTGTGGTTTTTAGTATAACAATGACCATCAGTGGGACCCTTTGTGGGGGGCCTTGAGACAACATTGTTGTAAATAAGCCCCGTTTAACTAAATAATCTGAACTGAAACTATCTGTGTAGTTATGCTGCTATAGGCTTAGGCTGCTGGAGGACATAACGAACACTTTCACCCTCTTCGCTACATTCTCACACTACTCTCCAATTTTGCATTATTTGCTGTTATTTCAGCTTTTAACTTTGTTCTCTCTCTTTTCTCTTCCTAGAAGCTACACCTGGCCTGACTCTGTGTCTACCTGTGACACCTTTCTGGAGAGGGGCATCATCCAAGCTTCTGCTGGCAACAACTTAATGCTCACCCTCTACCGATGATCCACACGGCCCTGTCTTTCTGTGTTTAACCCTTTCCCTCTCCTAGACATGGCGATTGACTGAGCTTTTACTGTAACTAATTATATGTGCTCTCTTTCAGACTC
This sequence comes from Crenichthys baileyi, assembly GCA_036173005.1. Classification (NCBI taxonomy): domain Eukaryota; kingdom Metazoa; phylum Chordata; class Actinopteri; order Cyprinodontiformes; family Goodeidae; genus Crenichthys; species Crenichthys baileyi. The sequence continues at coordinate 990,758 of JAHHUM010001449.1, read as the reverse complement.
TAACCTTGAAAACTGGCTCAGAGTTTATCTGTTCTTTCTTTCTAGGTGAAATGACTAAAGGAGCTACATCCACTAACATTTACTTTTCCTTCCCATAGAAAGGACTCCTGGATCAGTGCTTCTTTGTTCTCTTTGTGTCTCTGCTCTGTTCTCTCTAACCCCCAGTCACCATGCCAGATGGCCGCTCACACTGAGCCTGGTTCTGCTGGAGGTTTCTTCCTGTTAAAAGGGAGTTTTTCCTCTCCACTGTCGCTACATGCATGCTCAGTATGAGGGATTGCTGCAAAGTCAACGCCAGTGACTGTCCACTGTCTCTACATGCTCATCCGGGAGGAGGGAATGCTGCAAGTCACTGGATGCGATCTGCTGGGTTTCCTTAGATAGAAAAACTCTTTATCCAATTTGAATAAATAACAGAATCTGACTGCACTGCTCAATGGTTAGGATTAATTGGAATGTATGTGGCTGACTTTTGTGAAGTGCCTTGAGACAACATGTGTTGTGAATTGGCGCTATATAAATACACTGAATTGTTAGTTTCAGCCTTAACAATAATTTGACCCGATAAGCCCATATAGAGACAGTAAGAGCTTAAGGTTCGATTATGTACATTGTTGGTTTTCTGTATTTCTGTCAACTTTTCTTTGCATTTGCTCTTTACTGGGTGCAACACAAACTACCCCTTGGGAATTATAAAGTTTATCTTGATCTCTTGATCTTTACTCAGCAACTACCACCTTCACTTCTTCTTCATCTTTTCCAGGGACATCCATAGGAAAACACATTCCTAAGGCCTGGCAAAGGAAGAAGAGGGTAAAGTTACTGGGTGGGCCTACCAGCAGTCCTGACTGTTATAAAATGTTGAGTTAAGAATGCAAACCACCCCTTTTTTGTTGGACACCTTTAAAAGATCTTAAGCAAGAATAAGACAAAATAGCTCTTCATGGAAAGGTCTCATCAATGAAGGAACACTTTTAAGTGCTCAGAAACAACAGTTTTTATCTACCTGAGGTGTCTGCATGATGTTACATGTGTGCCTCTAACCTGTATGATGAACAGGCAGGAATGGTCTGGCTGAAGTACAGAGCTGCTGTTCTCGCTCTCCAGTGCCATTTCTTGGCGGGCAGCGTGAAGAGGGAGCAGCCGTCGGTGTTCTCCTTCAGAAGGTCGATCAGCTGTTTGTGAGAGCCGCCATAAAATGCCTCGACCAGCAGGACCCTGGGAGAGCCGCCGACCTGATGGAGAGGTCAAAAGTCAGCAGCAGTTTTTCTTATTCTCAGATCCAATGCAGATTAGATATTTATGAAATCTGTTAGGGATAAGAGTTGTCCTGCAAACACTTCCTTCCAAAAGAATTCACACGTTAACATTTTTATGTTTTTATTCAATTTCCAAACTCGAACCTCTTTGTTTTTATTAGGAATTTATTTGATGACCAACACAAAGTGATGCGTCACTGTGAAAGGGACAAAAATGAGACAAGGTTATCCAATGTCCCCCCTACTCTGAAACCCATAAAAAAATCTAATAAAACCAATTGGTTTAAGAAGTCACATGATGAGTAACTAGAGTCCACCCGTTTTTTAATTAAATCTCTGTTCTGTGAAGGCTTCACAGGCTTGTTGGAGAACATTAGTGAACAAACAGCATCATAAAGACCAAGGAACACAGCAGACAGGTTTAAAGCAGGGCTGTAGAAAACCTCAGCTCAGGTGGGAGGAATCCCTCAACAGGACCACTATTCTGTCATGAACTCCACAGATCTGGCCTTTATAGAAGGGTGTCAAAAGAAAGACACTGTTAAAAGAAATCTACATGAAGTCAAGTTCAAAGTTTGCCACAAGCCATACAGGAACATAGCAAACATGGTGGTGGTGGTGGCATCATGCTGTGGGGATGCTTTTCTTCAGCAGGGACAGATTGCTGATCAAGGCTGATAGGAAGATAGATGGAGCTAAATTCTGGGCAGTTCTGGAACGTAACCTATTAGAGTCTGCAAAAGACTCGAGATGGGGTGGAGGTCCACATTCCAGCAGGACAACTACCCTAAACTAATGTAAACCTAAGCTACAATGGAATGGTTTAGATCAAAGCTTTTTCACCTGTTAGAATGGCCTGGTCCAGGGGTCTGCAACCTGTGTCTCCAGAGCTGAAAGTGACCCTTAGGACCTTCCACAATGGCTGATAAATGATAGAGAACCAACTCATGTTTTTGATCCTTTAAACAAAAAAAAAACCTCCCTCTAACCGCCCAATACATCCAGAATACCCGTTACATGACAACGGAGAAAGATGCAGACTGCCATAAAATCTCACTGAATTAACTGAAATAAGTAGGAGATACCTTTTTGTTATTCTAATGAATTTATATTACTACATATTTTAGTTATATATAACATTTTGAATGAAAAGTAATTTCTTTTACCAAGAATAGTAACACGTTTTCTATTCAGGGTCAATTTGACCTCAGAAAAAACAAACAATTACTGCCAGTTTGTCAGGCTCTGGTTGGCCCTGCCTTGTTTCTCTGTCATCAAAGCGTATGACAAGCAAGATAACATGGAATGTGTTTAGAGACAGGGTTGCTGGAAATATCACCCTTGCAGTGTCAGCAGTCCAAAGACTTGCTGTTGCTTCGCCTTTTGATTTGTACACTGCTGCCAAAATGAAGGCTTGTAGGTGACTTCCATCCACTTCTTTCCTACCATCCCCACAAGCCTACCCTCTGAATTTATCATCTCAGCATATCCATTTCAATTAAAGGTGTGATGAACAGCTCAAATGCTTATTTTATGTCTTGGACATGGCTGACAGCGTATCTGCTAGGACAACAGCTCATTTACAGAAAACCGTTTCTTTGAAGTCATTTTAGTTGAGCAGAATGGGAGAGCACACAGAGCACCAAAAGCTGCTGTGCCAGCATCTAATTGTTTGCTCCACCCCTTGTTGTGTGAAGTATCAATATCTTCACGGGATCGGTATTTTCCCGCCCCCACAGACTGGGTAGTATTAAACTTCTCGCAGTGTTTCCCCTTTTCCATGCGGTGTTAACTATCAGTGGTTCTCGCCCAGCAATAGTTACGGTTACATGAGGGTTAGGGCCCTCAGGTTTTTTTGCAAGATAACAAAATTTCATGTTATAGTGACCTTATCATCATCCAAAACATACACACGTGGACAAAATTGTTGGTACCCCTCGGTTAATGAAAGAAAAACCCACAATGGTCACAGAAATAACTTGAATCTGACAAAGGTAATAATGAATAAAAATTCTATGAAAATGAACAAATGAAAGTCAGACATTACTTTTCAAACATGCTTCAACAGAATTATTTTTTAAAATAAACTCATGAAACAGGCCTGGACAAAAATGATGGTACCATTAACTTAATATTTTGTTGCACAACTTTTTGAGGCAATCACTGCAATCAAACGATTCCTATAACTGTCAATGAGACTTCTGCACCTCTCAGCAGGTATTCTGGCCCACTCCTCATGAGCAAACTGCTCCAGTTGTCTCAGGTTTGAAGCGTGCCTTTTCCAGACGGCATGTTTCAGCTCCTTCCAAAGATGCTCAATAGGATTTAGGTCAGGGCTCACAGAAGGTCACTTCAGAATAGTCCAATGTTTTCCTCTTAGCCATTCTTGGGTGTTTTTAGCTGTGTGTTTTGGGTCATTATTCTGTTGCAAGACCCATGACCTGCGACTGAGACCAAGCTTTCTGACACTGGGCAGCACATTTCTCTCTAGAATCCCTTGATAGTCTTGAGATTTCATTATACCTTCACAGATTCAAGACACCCTGTGCCAGAGGCAGCAAAGCAGCCCCAGAACATAACGGAGCCTCCTCCATGTTTCACAGTAGGGACGGTGTCCTTTTCTTCATATGCTTCTTTTTTCCATCTGCGAACAAAGAGCTGATGTTCTTTTCCAAAAAGTTCCATTTTTGTCTCATCTGTCCATAGGACATTCTCCCAGAAGCTTTGTGGCTTGTCAGCATGTAGTTTGGCAAATTCCAGTCTGGCTTTTCTCCTTGGTCGTCTCCCATTAAGTCCACTTTGCCTCAGACAACGTTGGATGGTGCGATCTGACACTGATGTTCCTTGAGCTTGAAGTTCAACTTTGATCTCTTTAGAAGTTTTTCTTGGCTCTTTTGTTACCGTTCGTATTATCTGTCTCTTTGTTTTGTCATCAATTTTCATCCTGCGGCCACGTCCAGGGAGGTTGGCTACAGTCCCATGGAACTTAAATTTCTGAATATGTGCAACTGTAGTCACAGGAACGTGAAGCTGCTTGGAGATGGTCTTATAACCTTTACCTTTAACATGCTTGTCTATAATTTTCTTTCTAATCTCCTGAGACAACACTTTCCTTTGCTTCCTCTGGTCCATGTTGAGCGTGGTACACACCATATCTTCAGCAGCACAGTGACTACCTGTAGCCCTATATATAGGCCCACTGACTGATTACAAGAATGTAGACACCTGTGATGCTAATTAATGGACACACCTTGATTTAACATGTCCCTTTGGTCACATTATTTTCAGGGGTATCATTTTTGTCCAGGCCTGTTTCATGAGTTTATTTTTAAAAATAATTCTGTTGAAGCATGTTTGAAAAGTAATGTCTGACTTTCATTTGTTCATTTTCATAGAATTTTTATTCATTATTACCTTTGTCAGATTCAAGTTATTTCTGTGACCGTTTCGGGTTTTTCTTTCATTAACCGAGTGGTACCAACAATTTTGTCCACGTGTGTAAGTGTGTGAAATATTACAATTTCTTATATGTTTTGTACAGCTAAACAGCCTGGGGTCAAATTGACCCAAAGAACACCGATGCATACAGCATGTGTACAAGACATTGAAAAACTATTGTCATGTTCATTTTATGTTTACTCATATGTCCCAATTAACTTAGGAAAAGTCGCTAAATATGAAGCCAAAAAATAGTGTCAAACATTTATTTACAGACATTAAACACTGAATGACGTCAACTTGACCCCAAAGGTAGTAGGAGGGTCAAATATACAGTAGAATATGACTGAATGTATACATATAATGTTTGTCTTGCAGAGTGCCTTGAGATGAAATTTGTCATTCATCTAAAAAAAGCTCTGAATGTTTCTGATCAATGATTTTTAACCTATAAACAGCCTGTTTTCAGCTGAAAACTCCATCATGAGTCACTGAATGCTGCGTCATAATTAAAATCTGATCTGAAAGTTGAAGGCCAGTCTGATGAAAACACAGCAGGAACACCAGCCTACAGTGTTTCCACACACTGACTGTAACCATTCAGAGAGATTTCCACAACACGGCTCTTACAGCCTGACAGGAATCCCCGCCAGCTGCAGAAACACAGAGCTGAGAACATGCTAAGGGTCACAGCTCACAGCAGACAATGTGCTGAAGTTAACTTGCAGATGAAAAACTGGCCTGATGGAGGCAGAGTGAATCCTCACAGCTCTTCATCCTCCTCCTTTCAGGCCATAAATGAAAACCTATTGTTGTGCAGCCAGTTAACTCTGCAGTAACAAACCACAGTAAAACCCAGTAACATCCATCTATTTGCAGCACAATGTGTCCTGATAGAATCCATTAAGCTGTGGGGAGGTATACGCAGCCGGCGGCAGGAAGTGGACAGCTTACGGTCCCTGAGCTCCCCTGCTCTTCCTCTGAATTCCCTCCCAACCATTTCCAGTCCGTTCCTCCATTACGCTGCCCACAATGGGAGCTAATGTGACTGCAGCAGCACTCAGCACTCGCCCACATACAGCTCCATCAGTCCATATCTGCTCGCTGCCACTCATATCAGGAGAAGGAAATGAGCTGTTTCTTCTGCTGGAGACAGATACCAACGAGCCTGCTGCCATGCAGATGTGTCAGAAAGACAAATCTGATTGGAAACAGAAGCACAATGTCAGCCTTTGTCCTAAAAATGGACCAATCTGTTTCCTGAATGCGTCCAAATAATGTGAAATATGAAAACGTGTCAGTGGGCTGATTAACTGCTGATGGACGTCCTTTTGGCCTTTAGAAGACAAACCCGACGACTCCTGTTTCTGTTCAGGCCTCCGGGTGGACAGTTTTACCCCACAGATAAAGAATGTTCCCGCAGAGCCGACAGCAACCAGAAACCTATTAAACTAAATATCTGCATGATGTAATTTGGGTTTTTGTCTCCTGTTAACTCCTCAGAAAGATGTTAGGATGTGAGCCACAGGTTGGAGACCAGGTCAACAACTTAAACTGGCAGACATGAAAACCACACAGGCAAAAAGTGAAAATTATTCTCTGAGGGTAAAAACCAAAAGGAAAGCTACGAAATTTAATGTTCAAACCCAGAAAAAAAAAAATAATAAAAAGTTATCTTGTAACTTTAAAACTAGCAAGGAATTACAACTAAACAACAAGGGACAAAAAGAAATAAAATACATTAAAAAAAGAGCTCAAATAAATCAGAAAACAAAAACAAAAAAGGTTAAAATGTGAAACATTCAGGTGAAAACCTGAAAGGAGAGAAGTTAAAGAATTCCAAGGACAAGAGAAACAGATTGACTCCAAGTCTGAAAGAACAAAGACAGAAATATTAAGTATGACTATGTAATTGGTAAAGTAATAGGGTAATAAAAACAAAGCCTACAGTTAAAGCTGCCAAATATTAATAAGGCCTGACCTACAGTCTTGATCAGACTGGGGGGGTCGGACAGACAGACAGACAGATGTGGACAACCAGGACAATGGAAAGTCAAACTGCTCTGAGCTGCTTATTGATCAAGCAGACAGGAAGTCTGTTAGTAAATGTGAAATCAATCATTCCACCTTAAATCAAACCGAACCACGGTGGGGGATTCCAGCTCAGACACCTTTCCTCCCACCGCCACGAACATGGAAGGCTGCAGATAAACATGAAACAAAGGGTTAATGTGGGCGTTTCCCCGACAGGGAATCCCCCGAGCAGCTGCAGCGCCGGGCTGAGTCAGCGCCGCACCGCGCCGCCTGGAAACCAAACGGTGGAATCTCTGGAAACGCTTCTCACCGTGTTTGTCGTAAATCTGTGGGCGAGTCTGCTGCTTCATCCACGGTGACGTCCAGATGACTTCATGCTGTCTTAGACTCCTCACCAACAACACTGACTAGGTCACATCAAACAATATTCAGAAGATTCATCAGCAACACCACCCAGATGACTTCATTACATCACAACACCCAACAGCATCACCAAAGCCCCACCAAAACCACTCTGGGAGATGTAGTCGGTCAGAGGGGGCTCCTTAGTTTAAGTCAGAGAAGACTATTCTGAAAGAGACCATAAACACATTGGAAAGCCAATGGTTTCCAACCAGTTTGGAACAATCTTGTCTAATCTAGACAGACAAACTAGAGTATACTAAAACCAAGACGTTGTGTCGGGACAACTACATTATGATCCCAGGTCGGTGACCCTTTCCGACCGAGGGAGCTGGCAGAACCCAGAGCAGAAGCCTAATCTGGTTCTGAAAAAGTATCTAGCAGATATTTACAAAGCCCAAATTATGCAGAGAGAACCATGAGTTTTAACTTCCAGAGAGAGAGAGACCATTTAGTAAAGTTAAATATTCATCACCAATAGAAAATGTAACAATATCTCATAGAATTCCCTCTGAGTCATTAGATTTCACGACTGTTTGATGGTCACGTTTCTTTACTTCTTAATCAATAATCGAATACATTAGTGAGAATTTTGTGTGAATTTTGTGTTAATTTTGCGATTCTGGGAATAAATATATTTCCATAATATATTCTACTCTTTCCTTTCCATGTGTGCCCTTCAGACAGATAAACAGCCAACACCTTCACCATCGAACACCACCAACATTCAGCAGGGTCACCAAAGGTCAGTCATGTTCACTCTGAGGAAGTATTCAGATGAGGCTGGCACCTTGGTTTGAGTCAGACCAGCGAGATCTGAAGCAGACCTCCAGAAGAAACAGTGACGGTCCACTGATTTAGAACTACCTTACCTAACCAATAAAGACAATCTATGATTAAGAAAGCAAACACCTGGTAGAACAAGAGTAAATCACTCAACATTAACAGATGAAAACAAGAACAACCACATGGTTTCTCTTCATTACAGAAGCCAGACAAACACGAGGTCAGACTCTGTTGAGCCAGGCATTTCCTCTTCAGATTCATGAGACTCTATGAAAAGATCTTCTCTACGAAATAACACTCATGCTAACCGGTTCAACACAAAGTGAAAAAGGTTTATAACTGCAGAACCTTCAGCTTTTGAGATCCCAACTCAAATTATTTAGAGGATTTCCTTATATTACCACCCACATTTTAGATAAAATTTAGATATAATGAGACACCTGAATCATTTACAGATCTAGATCTAATTTTACTTTCTTACCTAAATACCTTGAATATATAGCTAATACTCAACAATATTCATCCATAGAGCCTTACGTATCCAACCAATTACTGCAGAACAATAGTCCATTATTTTGTTACTTATAGGCTGGACTAATTTTTAATGCTGCATTAGAATAAATTTGGGTTCAAATTAGACAATAATTGGACCTTAATGAACCTTTGCTGTGAATGAGCACTAGACAGATAAACTGAACTGCATTGCATAAACTGCAGCTTCTCTGGAGAATCCCCCATCATTCAGCACCTTCCCCATCCTGTTCACGCTGTTTTCTGCAGGTTCTGCTCAGCCGTCCCGCTGTGTTTGTCTGTATTAACAGTGTGAGATGATGAAATGTTGCTGAATGAATCAGCAGCCAGTCCCTGTGTTATTTTAAGGTAGCTGCTCCTGATCTGCCTAAGCTTTCAAGTTGTTCTCATTCTGACTCGAAGCATCTTTCATTTCACTCTCTGACACTTCACAGCTCACTCGAAGGCGGATATCTGACTGAAATCGCTTGTTCGTACACATTCCATTGTTATACTGGTTTATGGAAAGATCAACAAGTCAGTGTTGGCTCAGCATTAAATGTCACGGGGTAATATTTCAGCCGCCTTCTGCTGTTTGAGCTGTTTCAGCTTTATGAAGATCAATAACAGCCAATACATTCATAAATTCTATTATCAGTTAAATTCAGTATGTGGGAGATGTAAGTAGAAATTAATAATTACAAATTTGTGCACCCACATTTTAATTGCAGAATCACAAGTTTGAGATCATAATCCCAACTCTGCATTTTATCTGAGCACCAAAACAACTTTATTTCAGTAATTTTATAAGTAAAATTCAAAAAACAAAAAAAAACAATATAACAAAAAACAACATAACAATAAACACTGTTTTTGTTTATGTTACGGCCCACTCATTCAGCCACTGCTGGCTCGACAGTAGTCCAAGAGAAAATCACTAAAACCCATTACAAGGTGGGGAGGCCACAAAAGGTGACTGAATGATAACCTGGCTTTTCACAAAGTGCTGTGTTCAAGCATATTGATGGAAAGTCGAGTGGAAGGAAAAACTGCGGTAGAAAAAGGTGCACAGTCCAAGTTACGTCTCAATAATTTGAGAGACAAGCCCGAATCACGCCTCAAGTCTCTACATTATTAAATAAACATTTCACATCAAATTCCAGTAAAACCACATTGTTGTGAGTTAGTTATCACCAATGTTATGTCAATGTTTGAATATTTACCAAGAATAATTTTATTTACCATGCAAGTTTTGGAAACATTATTGGCTTTTATGCTCAAAAACACAGAAAACCTGTTAATGACACAAACAAACTGCCTTTTTATGCGTCTTTATGATGACTCAGTTAACCCCTGTTTCTCCCCATGTTCATATTTTCCAATCATTCATAATATATGGATGGGTTTAGAGGGTTTTCTTCTCATCTTTATAGTACCTGGAAACCATGGCTTTTCTTTTGTTTTTCTTGGAGGTCAACCTTAACTGTACTGGATGGGTTTATAGCGCCTCTATTGTCTGATCGATGTGCCTCCATGTTGGGATCTGATTACTAACCCAGCCATGGATCGCTGCTGTTATTTCTGGTGTTTGTTTGTTTTTTTTAAATTTAATATATATTTTCTTTCACTCAATAACTGATGGGATTTCAAATGTAACAGAGTAACACACTTAAATCAAAACATACTCAAGTAAAAGTTCAGCATTTGTAGACTACTTTAAAAAGGGCAAAGTACAGACAAAATTCACAAGGTGTGGACTGCAACTGGAGTCAGAGCTCCAGTCCACATCTCCAGGACATGGTCTTCAACTGCTTTGTGTTAGGCCTGTCCTGAACCAGAGACATTGTCAGAAGTGTCTTACCTGGGCTAAAGAAACCTGGATTGGACTGTTGCTCAATGGTCCAAATTCCTATTTTAAGGTGAAAGACAACTTGGGATTTCATTTGGAAAAAAATGTTCCGGTGTCTGGAGGAAGACTGATGAGGTACAGACCCATGCTTGAGGTCCAATGTGAACTTTGAATGATTTATTTTGGTCTCCTTTTTAAAAAAAAAAAAAAAAAAAAAATCTGATGTTTTTTATCCACTGTAGCTCATTGCTCAAGTTCTGTATCTGATCTGTATTTTGAACAGGTTCTGGCTCTGCACCCATCCTTCATTATGCCTCGGTCCATAGATACCACAGAAACTAACGGTTAAAACACACCAGAGATCATTCTCGGCTTTGTTCTGTTTTGAAGTGTCAATAAAAAATGATCAATGCCTGAAGTCCACTGATCTGCCCTGACTCCTTGATCTTTAGCTCAACACATTTAACCTGACTGCATAACACAGTGCGCAGCAAAGATCCCGTTCGGGTTTCGCCCTAACTTGCTGAAACGTAGCCGTCCAGAGTCGCCACACAGCTCTGTGGTGATGCACTTTAGAGGCTCATGCAATATAACAAGAGCTTTGCTTTGCACATTCTGCAATGGAGACACTACTGTCCCCACAACTTCCTGTAGTGCATTGCACCTATTAAAAAAACATTTATGTGGTTCAATACAATGCACCAAAAATAAAGCTTCTTATTGAGAATTTTAAGTAGTCAGTGAATGTTTTCAGTCTGCAAACAGTTTGCTGTTTAAAACCACTATCTGAGATCGCAGCGTTATCAGTAAACCAGCTGCCGATTGATCTTTTATTACTTGATTGTTACACAAAGAGCTTATGCCTGAGACATCCGAGGTTATTTATCGTCATACAGTCACATTTTCATGGGGTGGAACGAAATTTGGTTACCAGTTAAAATCAAAACTTCCAACAATAATAAATCAAATAGAAGAAAATGACAGAATAAAAAACTAAATCCAAAGTAATTGCACCTAAAGGAAGGGCAGTGGCTTAAATACTTGTACTAGTCTTCTTCGCTAGGTTTGAGTGTCTAGTCAAGCAGAGCCGACGTCCATCAGAGTTAAGCTGCCTCAGATTAGGGGTATAGATGCATTTCAGTCTGGTGGTTCTGCTCCTGATGCTCGTCAGCCTCCTGCCTGGGGGGCAAACAGCGTGTATGTGAGGTTAATAGGATCCTCCATGATGCAGGAGGCCCTTTTCCTGCATCTGGTGGTTTAAATGTGTGAGGCGGAGGGTAGGCTGCCCCCCACAGTCCTCTGTGCCACCTTCACCACCTTCTGCAGCTACCTCCCCTCTTCTTCAGAGCAGCTGCCCTGCCACACAGTGATACAGGAGCACAGAACCATCTCCACCAGACACCTGTAGAACCTGGTCCTGCACGCCTCAGCCTCTTCACAAAACAGAGACGCTGGTGTGCCTTTCTTCACCAGGGTGGAGGTGTCACCCTCCATGTGAGGTCAACAGCCAGGTGTAGGACCTGAAGCTGGAACCCAACTTCACGGCTTGAACTAGCCATGTTGAACTAGTTGTTATATGTTGTGTAGAATGAGCGACTGAAACAAAACCAGGAGGAATCTGCTTCATTCTGAGTCGACTGGTTTCACTCTAAGCCCTGAGTCATCCTCAGAAGATCTGAGAGGAGTATTCAGCATGAAGAGGCCGTCTGAACATCTGTTACACGGTTTTACTGTTCAGACCACCTCCTCTGAGCTCATAATTCAGACCGTGTCCATCTGATTGTCTTCGTGTTCTTCAGGCCTGTCCAGGTCCTCCACGTCTGCTCCTCATAATCATCACATTGTCCTTCATCACTCCGTCTGTCTGTCTTTAACTCATCCGAAATCTGTATAACTGTCGATGTCATGTTGTTTCACATGCAGACTAATGTAATGAGACTCTGAATACCGACATGAAACATCAGAAACTGCTTGGCGAATAAAAACAGGAACTCCTCTTTCAGCTAAACTCAGTAGAGATCTGATTAAACTAGAGATCCACAGATTGTTCAGACTGGAAACAGATGATTTAAACAGGTCTTATTCTAACTTCAGTTACTAGAAATTTTAGCAACTTTTATCGGATCAATTTAATGTGATATTGCTGTTTAAACAATTAATAATCATGGCAAGTACTCTTATTTGTTTTTGACAATATTGTTCCTTTACATACATACATAAACATCGGAGGACACTAGTGAACAGTCTCATGAAGACCAAGGAAGGCAGCAGACATATCAGGGATAAAATTGTGGAGAGGTTTGAAGAAGAGTTAAGGTTCTGAAACTATATCTCAACCTTAGGTAATCACCTGGAGAACTGTTTGGGCCCATGGCAACTCTGGAGGAGCTGCAGAAATCAACAGCTCGGAAGGGAGAATCTCTCAGTAGGACATGAGTCTCCACAAATCTGAACTTTGTGGAAGAGTTGTTAAGATAAAAGCCATCGCTTTAAAAAGTCATGTTGGCAGTTTTCCACAAGGCATGTAGCCACAGACATGTGGAAGAAGGTGCTCTGGTCAGATGAGACCAACATTCTTCTTTTTGGTCAACATGCAACACACTTTGTGGTTGCACATCACCCTGCATACATCATCCCCATGGTGAAACACAGTGGTGGTTGCATCTAGCTGTGGTGATGCTTTCTTTAGTACAGACAGGGAACCTTGTGAGAATTGATTGAAAGACGAGTGAGAAGCTATTGGAAGCTGCAAAAGACTTGAGCGTAGGGCTGAGGTTCACCTTCCAGCAGCAGAACAATGTCCACAGACATACAGCCAGATCCAGGTCTGGACTGGAGGAACTTGGTCCAAGCATATTTAGTCCAGGTGGCGCACCATGATTGGTCAGACATGATCTCTGCAGATGATCCTCATAAATATGTGTAATCACATTGGAATTAAGATGGTCAGCAATACAAAACTGAGAAGACTTGTATAACTCTTTATGAAATAAAAATAAGACCTGGTAAATGCCTGATTACAAGCACAGGCCTGACCAGAGCTACAATGGAATGGTTTAGATCAACGTATATTAGTGCCAGAATGGCCGTTCAAAGTTTGGACCTAAGCCCAACTGAGAAACTGTGGCAAACTGGTACCTACAGACGTTCTCCTTCCAGTCAGAATTAACAAGAGATATCTTGGGCAAAACTTTCAGTGTCCGGAAATACAAAGCTGGGAGAGACAAATCTTACAAGACTTGTAGCTGTAACTGAAGCAAAAATGTTTTATTTTTATTTTATAATTTTCCTTTCACATTACAGTCACTACTTTGTGTTGACCTATCAAATAAAACCCACTAAAACACGTAGAAGTTTGAGGCTGTGACAAGAAACAATGTGAAAAAGTCCAAAGGGGTGCAAATACTTTTGCAAGGAACTGTAGCCCTCTGCAAATAAGAATAAGCAGATACTCTACCTGCCCTCTAAATATTTTGTTGGACCGCCTTTAGCTTTGATTACGGCACACATTCGCTGTGGCATTGTTTCGATAAGCTTCTGCGATGTCACAAGGTTTATTTCCACCCAGTGTTGCATTGATGATGGTGGAGTCTGACCGCTGCACAAAGCCTTCTCCAACACTTCCCAAAGATTCTCAATGGGGTTAAGGTCTGGACTATGTGGAGGCCAATTCATGTGTGAGAATCTCATGCTCCCTGAACTACTCTTTCTCAATTGGAGGCATTGTCATCTTGGAATATGCCCGTCCCATCGGGGAAGAAAACATCCATTGCTGGAGTAACCTGGTCATGCAGTATATTCAGGTAGTCTGCTGACCTCATTCTTTGAACACATACTGTTGCTGAACCCAGACCTGACCAACTGCAGCAACCCCAGATCATAGCACTGCCCCCACAGGTTGGTACAGTAGGCACTAGGAATGATGGGTGCATCACTTCACCTGCCTCTCTTCTTACCCTGATGCACCCATCACTCTGGAACAGGATAAATCTGGACTCATCAGACTATATGACCATCTTCCATTGCTCCAGAGTCCAATCTTTATGCTCCCTAGCAAATTGAAGCCGTTTTTCCTGTTAGCCTCACTGATTAGTGGTTTTCTTAAGGCTACACAGCTGTTCAGTCCCAGTCCCTTGAGTTCCCTTCACTTTATGGGTGTGGAAATGTTCTTACTTTCACTATTAAACATAGCCCGGAGTTCTACTTTTGTTTTTTTAAGATTTGATTTCACCAAACGTTTAAGTGATAGCAAATTATTCAGGATTTTTTTCTGGTCACATTTCTTCCTCGAAGACGTTGGATCCCCACTATCCTTCCAGTTTTTAATAATGCGTTGAATAGTTCTTAACCCAATGTTAGTAGTTTCTGCAATCTCCTTGGAGTTTTCTCTGCTTGATGCATGCCAATGATTTGACCTTTCTGAAACAGACAGACATCTTTTCTACGACCACAGGATGTGTATTTCCACATGGTTGTTTAAGAAATGAGAAGCAACTCATTGCACCAGTTGAGGTTAAATAACTCGTTGCCAGCTGAAACATAATCGCCCATGTAGTAATTATCCACTGTGAGGCTCGTACCTATTTGCTTTGTTAAATCCAGGTGGCGACTTTTCCTCTGGCCAGGCAGTGTATAAACAACATATGACTGGTTTATATGGAGGTGGGAGGTCAGGGACACTCAGTTTTGTCTATGTTGAATTAGGTTTATGGAAACTTCATTTCCACCGTTTTATTTCATCATTCAAGTTGTTTCAGAGCATATTAGGGACTATCTGCAAAATATTTGCTGTTCACTGTTATTGTGTGCTGCATGAGGCAGGCATCGCTGCACAGCTCATCACAGAAACTTTACACTCAGATGTTGACTCACTTTCTCAGTTAGAAATCAAATTCACGGTCATATCTGCAGAGAACTTCTCCAAACTTCCTGCTGTTTTATCCAGGCAGCAGGAATGTGGATAAAAAACATTCCCAGACCTCCAGCCTGATTTATCTTCAGATTTTTAGGCTACATTAAAAGTTAACCGAACCATCTAACCCTCCATCTCTCTTACCTTTCTGGCTGTTACTACAACATTTACAGTTAGAGCCTCAGAAATTAACCGGACAGATCTGTTGGAACCGGCTACTTCCTGGAGCTGTTACATTAGCTCCGTGAGCCGAACCGAACACTCATCCTTGCTTCCTGTCGGAACCAGCAGGCAGGGCAGAAAAACCTCAGACCAGCTGTGTCCCAGACTCCGACAGAGGAGAAACAGACGACACATACAGACACATTCCCCTTGATTCCCTCTGAACACTCACCTCCGACTGCTGCATCTGACGCTCGGCTTGCGCTCCACGCATGGACTGACGTCATCACGTCGCTACAGAACGGTAACAGGCGAGCAAGAACAGCTGGTTGTTCGTCATTTGGATTTGGTTTAGAGCAGAGTTAAAATCTCCAAGATTAAATAATCTGTGGTGAATATGATTTCACTTAAACTCACACATTTTTATAATAAATAATTCATGAATTGTAAACTTGCTGATATTTACATCAAAACTAATTGTACAGCCTTTAGATAATGACTTAACTTTTAACATTTTGTTGTTACACTCTTTTTCCAAAATTAATAAAATTCATATTTTCCCTCAAAGCTCTGGACACAATACCCCACAATGACACGAAAGAGGTTTGAATTTTTTCAAAAATGTAATAAAGATAAAAAAGAATCAAAAAACGATAGCATATGTGCTAAAGCTATTGTCACATGGTCCAAAATCGTTATGTCAAAAGTAATCGCGGTCCACAAAAATATTTTTTTAAAAGACTTTTTTTACCTGCTCAACAATAAACTATGCATGCAGTACTTCAATTAAATAAAGTAATCAGATTTTGTAGGTAAGGAATGCATACATTTGCCTCAAAAAACGGTTTGTAAATTTCTCTGCGATCGATTGCTTTCTATTTCAATCGCCTAAAATATAATTTTTCTTATTTTTCTATTATGAACAATAATAACAAGAATCAGGTCAATCTTTCTTTAAAAAAAAACTTAGTTTAAAAGTCTGCCTTTGAGTAAAAGCCACTATATAGGTGTGGTCCTATTTGTCATGAAATTAAAGAGAATGCAAAAAGCATGGCTGTTAAAACACAGATGTTTTGTGTTGTCCACAACATTTTCCATTGTAAAAGGATTTAAATTTGTGAGTAAAAATGTTTTCCTAAAGATTCTCGATCTGCATCAATCCACTGTGCAGGCTGTGTTGTATTAAAACAAACCTCCCGCTGCAAAAAGTTGGGTCCTGACATCCATATCAATGTTACTTTTAGCCCCATGACACATTTTCATAGCAAACGTATTATCTGACCTCTTTCAGCAGGATAATGCTCAATGGCACAAAACAGAAAATCTTTAGAAACACATTAAGTAGCACAGCAACCAGTCGGAGGTGTTGACTCGCCTTTTTATTTCCACAGATATTAATACAATCAAGAATCTGTGGGAAGTTCTGGACGAACAAGTCCAATCCAAGGAGGCGCCACATCACAGTTTACAGGATTTAAAGGATCTGCTACCAACACCATGGTGGCAGTTACCACTGCAAACCTTCAGTGATCCAGAGGAGTCCATACCATGATGGGTCATGGCTGTTCTGGCAGCAAAAGTGGAACCACATTAAATTTCCCTTTGGGATTAATAAAGTCATTTTGAATTTTAATTGAATTGAACACACTGTTATGCTAACATGAGGAGGGTTAAAACATCATCATATTTAGGGTGGTAATGAATAAAACAGAGATGCTTCAAGAAGAATAACACAGCTTTATTAAAATTTAATTGGCTAGACATTATTCCGAACAATACACGTCAAATTTACACCATAATACTTCGACATGTGTTTGTGGAGTTTCCTTCACTCATCAGATTCTCATCGTCTCTTCAGAGGCATGAATAAAGTGGATTCTTATTAATACAGTGCTTGCACATTAAATGTTGTATGCAATACGTTTCCCCAAATTTTAGATTTTTTTTTGTATTTCAAAGTAGCTTCAAAATGAAAAGCAGATAATAATGTACGGATGCCGTTGAAATCCGACTTTTATGTTCCAATATTTGACGATGGAACAATTTTACTAAAATATATTTCTGTGAGGAACCCTAACACTGTACACTACAGTATGAAATAAATAAACACAGCAATATAAAGGACGCACATAAATAAAATGGAATATTCTCAAATAAAAAAGTGAAATTATTGTTGGTAAATTCAAAAATTAATACTGTAAAAAGTACTGTCATGGAAAAAAACAGATCGCACGAATTCCACCGAAACGATGCGGCACAGTGTAACGTACAAGGACAATGGTGGCCGATCTAAATCTAGAAGTAATACTGGACCAACTAGAGCCCGGATGGTCGGTGTGAGCGAAGGGACAGAGTGTTTACACGTGCACAGAGTATGAGCAACGGCTTTTTTTATGAACAGGATTTGGAGAGTGTTCGCATATAGAGAGGCTTTCTCTGGAGGAAAAGGCTCCGTCCTCTTTTTCCGCACCAACCCTTTGACAATTTATCCAGACACTGACCTGTCCGTATCTCCCCGGATTGGTGAAGAACTTGCTAGATAACTGCCACTACAGAAAAAGAACGAAAAGGACAGCAATGTGTTGTCAAAAACTATTCGCTTTGCTGCAGAAAAAACAACAACTCAAGAGGCCCGGAGTCATGTGGTTTGTTGGCAACTTACATAAGTAAAGTCGGAATAAAGCAAAGTCGACAATACTGAGTATCGCCTAAAGGAACGCGAACACTCTAAAAAGGAAGTCGCAGACAGAATAACATTAACACTGACATAATGTAAAGCGAGCTGTAAGTACCAGCGCTTCCCTCTTTAGATTATTTGTTTAAATACTTTGTATTTTATATATTTTACTGTTAGGTGATTTTCGAGGGAGCCAAGAATGGGCTAATTGTCCTGAAGTTGGGTGTTTATCTGAGAGCACCGACCAAGACACAGAGGTTAGGGGGGCGAACATCTAGGAGGCGACCTACACGAGCTTCGTCAGGCTCCTTATAGATACTGATACACGTTACAGAAGCGCTTTCACTTAGTTTATTAGAATAATTATTATTATTACTTTTTTATTTTCTGCTATTTTGCATCAACATGATCTGGTTTAAACGTCCAGCGCGGGATCCTGCTTTCATGATTGCAGGTCAGTGGTAGTACCTGCAGAAGCTGACAGTTCGGGTTGGCTTACTTAACATTTAAGCGATCAAGAAACACGTGGGGTGCATGGTGGGGGGGGGGGGACTTAGTCGCATCTAGTCTAAATTGGGGACCACCGCTCCTTCATCAGGGCACCTCACGCTTTAGCTGTTTCTTTCCTTCTTTGCCATTACCCAACTTTCCAGCTTGGTTGTTGTGTACTCAACCTTTGTTTGGGCAGGGGCCAAAAAAAAGAAACCTGATTCCTTGCTCCGTCAGACACGTTTAACATAGAACCCGTTAAGGGCGTCAGTGTGTCACCCAAATCTGAAGGAGGCGTTTTAATTTTGCTTAACAGATTGCTCATAATAATTTGGTATTGATCAAGGGTCATATTTTATGAGTCAGAATTGTATGTAAAATGTGATCATTATCATAATAATTGGAGATAAATAACGTACGGTGTAATGGTAAAAACTAATTATAGGTGTGATACAAATCAAGTAAAGCGAAAGACTTAGCAATTGTAAAGGATGATGACTTAATTTTTTTTTAAATTCAGACTGAACATGATAAACGAGGGCTAAGGATGTTTTCTTATTCTTTCTTGTTAAAACAACCAGTCTAACTCAGTGGGAGCCTGTATGATGTCAGACATGTATCAGGTGTCTCACATAAACCTCACCCTCATGGGATCACTGTTGACTTTATATGGAAGCCTGATTTTATAATGAGCACCTTAACTCGGATTATAGATCTGAGCCATGGACCAACATCCTCGGGTGCAGCCACTCAGTGGACAACCTATTAGCCTTACATCATGAGCAGAACATGGACCTGACAACCGCGCTCACAAAAACAGCATCTTTCTTTTTTTCTGTTTCCCGTTCTCTTTCAAGCCTGGATTCGCAATGTCAACGTCCATCAGTCCAACGTGCCTTCATGTTTCCCTATCTCTGGTGAACATATAAGTTCGGGCATAGCAGCTGTCGTGCTGAGATAATCTTTGTGTGCCCTCCTTCATCGCCTCAATCGCGCTCCCACAGTGAACTAGGCTCTGCTGGTCACCCGTGTCCTCCCCTCTCCATGGTTCCGTAGAACGTTGCATCCTAGTCCAGCTGTACTCATCCCATTACATCTTACTGTCCACGTTCTTCGGTCCTCCCTGTCTCTCCATCGCTACCCTTTCTTCCATTCTCGAGTTTAAAGAAGTGGTGTTCCACCTTGGGACCGGGCCATAAGGACTACTGTCCTCAGCAGGGAGAGCGGGAGGGCGGCTGTTACCGTCTTGGAATCGGAGTATCCGGAGAGAGGACCCCGAGGGGCCTTGCAGGGTAGGGGGGGGGTGGCCCTCGACTCATCAGGGCGTTCGGTGCGGAGGTGCTCGCATACGCTCCATCCAGTGGTGTGCCGTCACTTATCCTGTGGTTTGCCGGTCTGCGGCAGCTCCTCCGGGTTCCGTGCCCGTCGTGTGCGCAGAGGTAAGTCTAAGTTAAAGGCAAGGGAAATGGTTCAGTATGGGGGAAAAGTGGGTGGTCTCGCTGGGGTTTGATATGTACCAGCTAAGCACGTTAGAGGTGGAGCGTAGTCAACTACGAGAACGCTATGACTGCGCCAATGTAGCAAGCTTGGTCGCGAGCGAAGACGTGTGTTGGTTAAGTGGGGGAGTAAGTCTAGCCTACCCCCTTGATGTTGGGGCAGGGCTGGTAAAGATGGGGAGCTAACGAACATGACGGTGGTGTGGAATTTGTGTTGGGGGAGTATAAGTGTGTCGCATTCTTACAGAAATCTGTACATGAGATCGCGTGTGTGACAATGAGTGTGTGGATACGTTTACCTGCCAGACCACAGCACATTCGAAGGGGACAGGACAGCATGTGAGGGACTTGTCTAGGCGTGACAAGTCAACTACGAGACTTTTCTGTGTGCATGTGAGGCAGCAAGAAAACGCCTTGCGATAGAATAGACGATCTTTACATCTTAGTCATCTGGATATCTAGGTGTGAAAACCATCAGTCAACAAGACGCACAATGTTTCGCGTTGTTTATCACGACTGGATGGGACCATATCCGACATCCAGATTAGTGCCTGAATACATTCACGCTCTATTCAATAGTGAAGCTACAATGTCAAGGTTGAGAAGAAGAGTGCGTTGGCATGTAACATATGAAATTATCTGTCCCATCAGGACAAACCCCGAGATCTTTCGAGATTGGTGGTAAATATGAACAAGAATGTTCTGACTATCATTGAGTCGACGAGACAGTGTCATAAAAGGGCTACAAACACAAAACGGGTGTGACGGTGTAATGTTTCAGCGTGATTGAAGTTGTTTCTGTTAACTGGTGAGTTGATACGAGATGAATGGCTTACAGCTGAAGTGACAGAGCACGCCCATACACAGTCGTCAACTATAATGTCTCATAACCTAGCATCATGCAGAGACAGGGGATTATGCGCTGGCGAAGCAAAGCAATGTAAAAAGGGTGAGTCCTTGTAAAACATCTGTGCAAGAACACAAGTAGACTCAAAGGTGTAAGTAAGGAAGTGATGTTCAATTCGTCTGTGACGGCTGCGTGGCTCGTGCTGGCCTGGTGGCAATGGCTTTGAGATGGATTCTGGGGGGGGGTCTCCGGGATTGTCATGGAAGCGTAAGCGTGTAGCGAAGTGCAACAGTATCGGTGATAGGGGCAGTGGCAGGATGGTGTGATCATGATCAAGTTCTTCGATGGGCAGACAATGATATCAGGTTGATTGGAAATCTAGGGTTAGTGGTGTCACAACAGTGGTGCCTTCAGCTCGTCCTGGCGCAGGTGTTGGCTCTGATTGTCTTCCCTTCTGAGGGTGACTGACACTTCAGTGTGAGGCCAGGCTAGACGATTACTTTACCGAGCGCTAAACAAAATTGTCGAGGTATGATTAGGGGTGTTATGCCCATGTCCAATGGATAAATGTATGTGCAGGGATGAATAGTCGTTGGACAGTGTGGCCTGACTATAGCGCAAGGGGTGTAAGTGCCTACGGGCACAGAGTTGTGGATCTCCCATGGCTGAATGAGAATGAGGAGTGGGGTGAGTTTTGGGGCATGTCACGGACGAAGGAGATTCTCGAGTTCAGTCCTCACTGAATTGTGTTGGTGATGAGGATTGGTTTGTGGACAATACTCGTGTACGGGTGAGCTATTGTTTTTGTTCAGGACTATTCCTATTTGTCTGCGAATGAACTCTCTGACGAAGGGATCACGTTATGATGTAGAAAGACTACAGGCAGCAGACTATTTACAATTGTGCATCGATGGTTACGATCAAGTGCTGGTTAATGGTGTGCACTGCGAAAGGACATTGGTTAATGCCATGGATACTAAAAAGACAGTGTTGCTGATAACAAGGTTGGAGCATAATGGAGAGAAGGTTTGGGGAGTCAAGGGGAGACAGGCACGATGATAGTGCTTATCGAATGGCACAGTCGGCGGGGGTGGGCAAGAGGAAGATAGTTCGCAAGGAGCGCGATGGTGAGGTGCGAAAGGAGACATATGAGAACGAAAGACGTGAACGTTTCGGTGATGCGAGTGTGTGGGGGAGTTTGGTGTGCTGTTCTGTCATGCGAAGGTAGCTGGCTGTCGGCTTCGTAGGGCAGTTCATACGAAGAGCGTACACAAGCGTAGGTGGGACATCGATGAAGTCCCACGTACGCCCCTCTTTGACGAGGGGTGTCTGGGAAGTTGTATCAGTAGCGAGAAAGCTATCCAGAGGTGATGTGGGGCGGGGGGAGGGGGGGGAAGGGAGGGGGAGGAAGGAGGTAAGAAAGGAGACTGTTTCTTGGCGGTCACGGTGTGAAAACTTGAGCAGGATGCTTTCCTCTGCTGCCACCGGCAGACAGAAACCCCATCCAATCAGCAGTGCTATCATCAGGACACATGCAAAAGCGTTCTCAGACACACTCGCTGGGAGACAAAAGCGACCTGAGAACATACTCACGCACTAGACTGGGACAACAGTCATGGAGCTAAAACATGCGCCGACGACGACCACTTCCAGAGACCAGCTCATAACTAATAGTCCAAGATAAATAATGGATCTGTGGCTGGGTGCGAAGGGAGACGGATGTCCCCCCCGACAATATCTCTCTGGAGCAAGATAGCCCTGGGGCGCGGGCTGGTTTGGTGGAGGTTGAAGTGTGAAGAAGATCGAAAGGCAATTGAAATAGATGTGTAGGGTGACGGGATGGTCAGGAGAAGGAGGGGGAGTTGTTGAAGTGACAGTGGGAGGTTGTTTAGTGAGGTAATAAAGGATACTGCGCATGAGATAGAAGAGGCATAGAGGCGCCAACGATCTCTGGTTTCTAAATATGCAGTATATCAACAGCTAAGGTGGTGGAGATCGGGGGGGTATCAGGGTCTGTAATAGGGTTTGGTTTCCCTAGTGGCTGGTTGAGGTATGTGAGTGGACATTTTTGGCTTTACGTCTTGGCGTACATTTTCATGCTGTATCTTGAGAAAAAGTTTGGATTTAAACTGATAGTTTATACAATGAACAGTCATGGGAACTACTTTTAGATGACCTATTAATTATCAGGTAGTTAGTTCTGTAACAGCCTTATCAGTCTCTCAGAAGCTTCTGCTCATATTGGGGTTTGGGATACATTATTTCGTGTAGTGCGCACGCTCCTTGTCAGGTCCCGAGGCACCAAGCATTTTAATCAGGCGAGGGGGCGAAGGATCGTAGGTGTACAGGTGTGATGTTCGAGACCGTCTTTGCTTACTCCCTGGTATACTAAGATGCGTATTGGAGATGCATATTCTCGGATCAGATGGTCGGTGTGCGGAAGGCGCAGTGATTGTGGCGAGGCTGGCTGAAGTGTGCGGATTTGGGATCGTGGTTTTTCACTGTTATGACGCCAGTTTTGGGTGGCCGCAGCTTCTGCTGTTTGGACGAATGATCCTCTCGGGGGGGGAGATGTTTTGGACTCTCTACACAGCTCGGATTAGAGGGGAGTCCAACATTTTCATACCGTGGTAGGTCAGATGTATACGTAGTTAGTCGAAGAAGGACCTGTTGTGTAGCCGAGGCCATATCCTGTGAAAAGAAGTTGGCTCAAGTGAGCTTAGTCTATATAGGGCGAAGAAAAGTCCGGAATCATTCACGGAACGGCGAGGGCAGTGTGCCACCACACCTTTTAGGACAATTGGGTATGTGTGTTTCCAGGAGTTGGTTTGTTGTTACGAGACAACATCTGTACTATGTGCTTGATGGGCTAGGGAAATCTCTACGTGGTTGTGGGTCTCGTCTGTCCAAACAACCTACTCAGATTCCAATACGCGTCAGTTTCTAGCATGACACGTAAGACGAGAAGGCTTCTTTGTGGTTACAAAAGATACTGAGCAACAAGAAGCTGTCACAGAAGTGTTATAATGGGGTCGTTTGTATAAAGTGCTCATCGTTATAGTTTGGTAAACGAAGTCCTGCAGGTAGTCGGCTCAGAGTGGAGCGCTATATTATTTTACACTGTGGGCAGGTCCTAAACTTAGTTAGAATTAGCGGTGGGTATGGGGTGTATACCTCGTCATGCGGAGATGGACTATGAAAGAAAGAAACTGGTGTGCAAGCGATCGTGTCAGTCTGTGAAGGGACATATTTGGTTGATGCTGCGGTGGTCAGAGTGTGGAGTGGAATAAACAGATGAAAATAGCGTGAGTATTTTCATTACGATGATATGCTTCTTCACAACATTGTTTATTAAATTGCATTATAGCCCTTCCTAGATTGATTGATACCAACAATTGCTCCTTTAAGGTGATATCTTTCACCCCTGGAATTGTGCTAATACACACCTAGAACAGCAAAATAACAAAACTCCTGCTTTTAAAAAGGTTATTTCTCAAACAATCAATAAACAGTCAAACCAGCAGATTGTTCTGAAAGGAACATAAACGACTGTGGAAACTTAGTTCAGATTTTACAATATTAACATCAGTTTGAGTTCAGCAGGAAACAGCACTCTGTTGAGCTTTAGGCTCCATATTAAAGAGGGAAAATAACCAGAACTTTAAATGGGGCAAAGGCAATGAGGAACATGGCAAATCGGCAGGAAGGTCATTACAGGAAAGTCAACCTAAAGAAAATGTAACTGAGAAACTGTTTACATAACACTACTGAATTAAACATGAGGTCTGTGGGTTTAAATACTGGCTGCCTGTTTTTCTGCTCAGGATTACTTTTTCTGGCCAAAAAAATGACGGGATGATGCAATGCAGAGAAAGACTATGAATAAAACAGGTAGGATGGCAAATTATCACCTTTACGAAACTGTTTTCTGGTTTAAAACTCCTCTCTGTTTTGAAGAGAAGTTATTGAAAAATGGTACTCTGGCACCAGATTTATTTACGGAAAGTTCTCCTGCTGTTGGTCTGTCTGCAAGTTTAACTGCACTAAAACTGCACAGGAAACAGTCATCTCAACAGTGATATCCAGTGGTTTACCTCCATATTACCATTGCATTCGAATTGTCTGACACTGTTGTATATTGGTTCTGGTTCTTCTTCGCAGACTGAGATTATTTTCTGTCATTTGGAAAATATAAATCTGAGCATACAAAGACTATCTGTGGAGGTCATCAAGGCTGCTTTCTTGGACCACTATTCATATGCTACCCCAGATTATGGAGCACTACATCTCTTTCCATATGTGTGTTGATTACATGCAAATTTATATTTTTGTGTTACCACATGACCACAGTCATTGAGGCCTTGTATTCATAATATCAACTAGTGAGCCTCAGCTTAATAAAGAAAACATAGCATAAATTTTTTAGGCCCCAAAAGCACATGATTATGATTACTGTCATGGTCCTAAATGTTGGCACATCTGAAATTTTTCAAGAAAAGTATTTCTCGCAGAAAAGGATTACAGTAACACATGTTTTGCTATACATATGTTTATTCCCTTTGTGTGTATTGAAACAATACCAAGAAAGGAAGGAAAAAAGCTCAAATTGGACAGAATGTCACACCAAACTCCAAAAATGGGCTGGACAAAATTATTGGCATCCTTAACTTAATATTTGGTTGCACAACCTTTGGAAAAAATAACTGAAATCAGTCGCTTCCTATAACCATCAATGAGCTTCTTACACCTCTCAGCCGGAATGTTAGACCACTCTTTGCAAACTGCTCGAAGGTCTGTCTTATTGGAAGGGCGCCTTTTCCCAACAGCAATTTTAAGATGTCTCCACAGGTGTTCAATGGGATTTAGATTTGGACTCATTGCTGGCCACCTCAGAGCTCTCCAGCGCTCGGTTGCCATCCATTTCTGGGTGCTTTTTGACGTATGTTTGGGGTCATTGTCCTGCTGGAAGACCCAAGATCTCAGACACAAACCCAGCTTTCTGACACTGGGCTGTACATTGCGACCCAAAATCCGTTGGTCATTCTCAGATTTCATGATGCCTTGCACACATTCAAGGCACCCAGTGCCAGAGGCAGCAAAACAACCCGAAACCTTGAGATTGTTGATATTTTTTCACAATTTTGGTTCTCATGTACTCAGACATTTCTCTTCTCCTCTTTCTGCTGTCCATGCTTAGTGTGGCACACACAGACACACAATGCAAAGACTAAGTGAACTTCTCTCCTTTTTATTTGCTTTCAGGTGTTATTTTTATTTTGCCAATACCTGTTACTCGCCCCAGGTTAGTTTAAAGGAGCATCATATGCTTGAAACAATCTTATTTATCCACATCTTATTTTGAAAGGGTGCCAATAATTTTGTCCAGCCCATTGTTGGTGATTGGTGTGACATACTGTCCAATTTGCTTTTGTCCTCCCTTTTTTGGTTTAGTTTCAATACACAAAAAGGGAATAAACATGTGCATAGCAAAACATGTGTTACTGTAATCCTTTTCTGTGAGAAATACTTCATTTTCATGAAAAATTTCAGGGGTTCCAACATTTAGGGCAATGACTGTAACTTGCCTTGTCTTGTCTTGGAATATAAAGGTAAAAACTCTGTGCTGTTAAAATGAGTCATGTTTTTTAAAATCATGTTTAATGTGAAGCCTGACAATAGGTTCACCTTTACTGCTGAGCTTAATCACAGATTTACCCTGTTTCCAGGGTAAAGCTAAAAAGTGAATGTCTGTTTTAATTAAATTATTCCTCTGGATCTTCACTCAGACACAAACAGGAACTAAAGCCAAATTCCCCCCCCTTTTATCACAGTCTGAAACTGATGTTGCCGAACATGTTTTTTCTCATAGTTTCAGTGATCGCCTCCACAACCAGCTGCTGCAAAGAAGAGAACGTGTTAAAGGCAGCAGCCTGCAGAGAAAAAAAAAAACAGATCAGAAAAGCTACGAGTGGCGAGCTACTTGAGAAACAAAAGTAAAGAGTAGAGATTGAAACAAAAGTGTGAAGGAATTGGAGATTAAAGGAGAACGGGGGGTTAAAAAGAAATGTCCAAGTGTTATATATACCTGTGTGCTCATATTTGTGTCTTAGGAGGGAACTGGTCTTCTGGAATGTTTTGTCGCACAAGTCACACGCGTACATACCACTTTCAGTCTTCTTAATCTTCTTCCTGGAGAGCAGCGAATCGCTGTCTGTCAGGTCGTCCAGGCCTGACAGATAGTCCGCCGTCCCGTCCAGCAGCTCCCCCTGAGACAGAGACAGAGCTTCAGTCATAATCCCACACCTGTCGACTTCACGCTCCGAGACACCTTCTGCCGTCACCCCCCTCCTGCCCCGATGATCCCAAGTCTGGACAGGGCTTAAAGGCCCAACCTGGGTAAGTCCCTTCATCCAGGAGACATTAAAAAACAGGTGGGGGAGGGGGATGGAATGAACGAGGGTGTGCAGGAGATGTTCCAGGTGACTTTTTACACAACCAAACTATGGTCAGAAGCAGTCCCTCTTTTAAAGAGGTGCTTTTAGACCAAACACCCCTTTAAGGTTGTTTTATGTCTACGTTCACAACAGCGATTGTTGTGTTGCTGGATGATACATCAGTCAAAACATTAAGAACTATAAAACGTTCCTCCCTTATGAAAAGGTCCTTTGGATCTGCAGTAAAGCTGCACGATAACATGCCGATGAGCAATTGTAAAACAGTGCAATGATATCAATTGCAATTAGGCCTTATTTATCCTATTTTATCTTTCCTCACAATGTTCCAGTCACTCTCCATGGGCCTTAGCATTTCAGTCAAACAAATCTATACCAGATGAGGGCATCAATGAGAAGGAAAGTTCATTCATCCTGTACATACAGTATTGACACTGGTATGATGTCTATGATTCGATATATTGTGCAGCTCTCATCTGCATGAACTTTATCCAGGTTCCCATCACTCTGAAGACAGCTCTTTTTTTCTTTTTTCACTCTAAGGCACTGTAACTCATTGTTGATCACAGAACTGCTGAGACAGAACCAGTTCCAACTCTACCTCAAAGAGACTTTCCTAAAAGTAAGTTAACATAAATGATCGTCGATTCAAACTATGAAGAAAATGAGTGACAGTGAAGTCCACGGCCAATAGAGCTATCTACCAACTAAAGGTTTTTTTCCCTTTGACTGTAATTTGAAGGCGTGCTACTATCAGTCTAATATGCCTGCTCATGTGCCGAAACAATACAAGTATCACTTTCTATGTGAAAACAAAAACCAACCTTAATAAAAAAATATAAAATACAACTTCTTTTTATGGAGCCCTGTTTCTGGGTGCTGTTTTCCACTGTGTAAAACCTTTTAAAGACTCATAATCATCTTACAGTCTTCATGCCATGGTATTAAAACTCATCAAGAAATTTCCCTGCTCATTCACATGACAAGTCAGAGACTTTCAGAGCCCAAAAAGTCCCTAAACTACCAGAAGATGCAAGGTTGTGAGTAGAACTCTGGTTTAACTCCCGAAGAGTACCTCAAATAATACCAAGTACCTGTTAAGTCTATACCTTTTTCAGTCCACAGCTCATATGGCCAACACTGTGTCTGCAGTCATTATTCTCAAGTTTGACTACCTTTGTAATAAACTGACCATGGTGAAAGGACATAGGAGAACATTTTCTATATCATGAACTAGTTTTACCTGAAAACCTGCCTTTCGTTTGTACTTTCTTCTCTGCTGCATTTCTGCAAATGTTGCAGCCCCTGTGGCATAGGTGTAGGCCATGTGGGGCAGGAAGCTCATGGGGTCAAGGCCTGGGTAGGGCCTGAGGCCTGAGATGGTAGCCTGAGCAGCACTTATGAAGGTGGGTGAAGGAAAGGCTCCATGGGGTGGCAAAGAGGTATACACAGGACCACCAGCAAAGGGATTAATCCCAAAAATTGGACTGGTGCTTTTCTCCAGCTGATGGATAGAGTGTCCACTACTGCCCAATACTTCCTTCTTAATGTTGACAACCTCTAAAGGTCCAGATCCCTGTCCACATCCTGAAACCTCGCCGTTGTACTCAGTGATAAAACCATTGGGCCTTAGTCGCTTCTGTGCCATGTGTTTGGGCAGCGACAAATCCAGAGGAATATCCCCATGGGCATCCTCAGAAGTCAGGCTGTTTGGAGTGTAAGAGCTACTTTGGGAGTATTTTGATGAAGTGGAAGACAGGTTTAGGGGAGACGGAGTGTTGCTCCTCAAGGGGTCCGCAGGATCTAGTGGTTTGTCCGCCTTTGTCTGCCTGTTGGCTATAGACTGATTGGTCTTTGCGAGTTTGTGGGAGGCATCACTGTTAATAAAGCCATTGTGTAAATCAATAACAGGAAGAGACCCCGGAGACCGACTTAAACTGTAGTCTGGTCCACCAGGCTCATGAGTGGGTAACTTTTTCCTCAAACTGTCCATGTGGTTGTTTTGACTTTTCCAGTGTGAAAACCACTCCTTCACCAACTCTTGAGGAAGGCCGACAGCGAGGGAAATCTTAAGCAGTTCCTCAGAGTTGGGGTCAGTGTTCATGGCAAAGTAAGCCTTCAGCACTGACATGTGGTCCTTGAAAGGGTTGGTGGGGCTGTTTGCCCTCTCAGTTCGGGACAGTTCATCAGCCCTCGGCCCTCTGCAGCCAACAGGACTGCTCTCTGGCTGCTGAAGGACTGCTTTTATGTCCTCATTCATTTTACACAAGTAGCGCTCATGTTGGTGAAGCGGGATTGGCCCGGGGAAGGTCTCCTTGCAATATTGACAGGAAAATGTCAGGAATTGGTTCTGTCCACCAGACATCTTTTCTTCACTGCTGAGATCAACTGATTGGTTTGGTTTCTCTTTCTTAACTTCCATTTGCATTTTGGAGTCATTGATCAGGTTCTTGGCCTCATTGACTTTTTCCAGTGTGTAGTCAATGATACTCTTGGTAGGACTACTGTGGCCTATCACCTGAAAGCTGGCCTGTGCCTCCATCTGGGCACCCAGCTCCTTCATATAGACCCTAAGCTTGGACAGCTCCTCTGGATTTCCATCCATCTTCTGCCTACAAACAGTGTTGCCCACGATCTGGAGCACCTTCTGGACCTCGCTCAGGCTGCTCCCAAGAGGTCCCGTGTAGCCCAGCAGAGAGAGATCAATCCCCATGCTACCCAGTTGTTGAATTGAGGCTTGTGAGGAGCTATGGATACCCAGTGGGCTTCCGCTACGACCATTTAGGTAAATTCCTGGTCCCCCAAACCCATGCTGCGAGGCCATTAGCAGCCGGTACTCATTAAAGTCCATTGGCTCGGTTTTTATGTCCAGCTGACCTTGCTGGTCTTGCAGGCCAAGGGCTCGCCCGCTTCCAGGTGATGAAGTTGTGGAGTTTGGAGAGGAACCAGATTTGCTGTTGTTCCCATTGCGTACTCGTCCATTAAAGGAAACCAGGCCGATGCATTTCTTGCTGCTGATGTGGGAACTGTAGGATCCCGAGTGGGAGAAGCGCTTCTTACAGTTGGAGCATTCGTATGGCTTCTCACCTGCAACACAACACAAGGATTACTCTCAGCCTGAAAACACAGTGTTATTCTGCAGACTGAGATTCGTCCTAATGTTTCCAACAATGAAAATTCAATTCATTACAACCAGGACTCCCTTTCTGACTTAATTAAGTTGCTCAGTCCTCATTCAGGTCAGGAATGACCTGATTTTCATTTTAACCTGCTCAAACTGTTGATCACTTATAAAGCAGGTCAAAAATCCAATTTTTGGATATATGAAAATACAGTATGTGATCCTGATAAAGACACTTTATAGACCATCAACAATCTCATCTGTAGAAACTTTTACTTTACCATTGGATCAATGTGGCTTTTTCAGGGTGAAATGTTAGAAAATAACATTTTTCCAGATTAAAGATGGTTTTCTGTTCCACATTTCTCCCATCATCAGGAGCTCAGAGACCTGCTCCTGTTTTATATTAAAACTGACCTTACTTTTATTATTTATTTTTTTGTATGAATATGTTGAAGAAAATAGTCGGGTTATTGATCCTAAAGAGGTAATGAGACAGCTCAATCAGGATACTGTGTTTATTGTTACTAATAAACTGCACCTTCTGGGCTCTTTCTCCAAGTCTGTGTGTCTGGTGTTTTATCAGTGAACAGGGTGGTAAACCTGTGTGTTCATCTGTTCCCCCACTACTCTGCTCCACTCACCGCTGTGAATACGGAGATGCTCCTTCAGGTGGTGCTTGTACTTGAAGGCTTTTCCACACTCGCTGCACTTGAACTTGCGGTTTGCAGCTCCTTCACTGAGCAATGGTGGCTGCAGAGAGGAGAAACCAATTAGAAGGGAGGAGGAGTGGGAGTGGAGCAGAGAGGATAGAGACAGATTCTCCTGGAAGTCTGAGGGCAAAAAGCATTCTGAGAAACAGAGTGGGCTGACTCTGTTCACAGGCAGCAGTTTCTGGTTGAGGTACATTCCCAACATTTCAAAAGCAAATACACACATAAACAAAAACACAGAGTGATGGGGGGTGTCCTCCCTCCACAGCAGAGTGGAAGCTCATGTCCTTTCATTTCACATAAAACACAAACCTGAACAGTCATTTTGTTTATTCAGCAGATAAAACGCCTCTTAAATCTGTTTGCTGTGACGCTGCTTAACCACAGAGAAAAGACACGATGAATAGGTTACACGTCATTTGGAACCATTAATGACATTAATATTAGGGGTAAAAGGAAAACACAGAGTTCCTACATGCTGATTCACTGAGAACTTCTGGGGTGTATCTGTAGGAATTATGTTAGGACTGAAGGAGAAACATGACAGTGAGGCTGATTGTCTTCAGCTATTCAAGGAGATCCATCATCCGTCCATCCATCCATCCATCCATCCGTCCATCCATCCATCCATCCTGTTTCTGAGTTAAAGGTGCAGCTCAGAGGTCTTGATAAAGTGTCTCATTGTCTCCTGTGAAAAACCTCTGTATGTTTTGCATGTCTGTGATGAAACAGCAGAGGAGATTCATGTTTGTGTGAGATGTTTTAGTGATCCAACATGAGTGTTTCTGTGGTGAAACATGCACCGATCTGAGTTCAGCCTCTCGTCTCAGTTTAACGGTTTAACTCAGGGAGTCCTCAGATAAACACTCAGAGGATTATGATTCTCCAGCCCAGCAGGGAAAAGACCATCTGGTCCTGGTTCAGTCTGTGAGGAGGTCTGAGGAACTGTAAGATCCTGACAGCCGACTGCTTGGATAAGGTAATCCCATTACGATCATGGTGTAATTGGAAAATGGAATGACTTGGAGCTTAGTTACTGACTCTAATGAGACTCCTGGATCCTATGGAGCAGAGAACAGGCGTGTGCAGGAAGCATTTAACACGGCCTCATCATTAGATTAAAACACGAAGTGATGAGCTGCATTTACAGGCTGCACGCCCAAACACAGCTGCCGCCGCAGGAAAAGACTCCACCTACACAGGATGCATTTGCAGAGGTTAGGCGGGGCTACAACTAACAGGTTATCCGAACCCAAATCACCGCAGGAGGACTGAAGAGCTCTGATGATACTGAACTCAGTAAAATCATGAGCTAATTCATATGATCAGAGGTCAATAAACTAACTGTCTGTCCATCTCTCAATTCAATCCAACTGTTGCTCACGTAGTGCAGGTGTGTTAGCTCACCTGGTCCATAGGGCGCTTGTGTGTGGTCATGTGGCGCTCTAGCTGAGATCGCTGGGTGAAGGTTTCGGCACAGAGCAGACAGGTGAAGGTCTCTTCAGTGTTCTCATGTCGATACTTGATGTGTTCCTTCAAAGATGTCAGTCGCTTGTAGCCACGCTCACAGTACGGACAGGTGAGCAGCTGGGCGAAGTCGTCTGGAGCACTGGAAGGCAAGTCTGCAGGGAAAGGTCAGAGGTCACACATGATCCTTTAAAACCAAAACACTCAAAACACAGCTCGTTGTTTTCCATCAGGTCTGTAGACCTCATGATTGGGAGAATCCTCCATAATTTGTGTCAGCACCTCTACGAAACTACTATTTAAAACTTATTTTTTATCAAAACTCAATATTACACTATTTTCCATTTTATTTGCTGCTCATAGTGTTTAAGCTGTTTTTTATTATGACTTTGTTTAGTCCATCCTCTCACCGTGTTCGCTCTCATCCTGAGCAGCAGCCTCAGGCGTACTCAGTCTTGTTACATCTTCCGGGGCTTCCGGGTAAATGATGGCGGTGTCGCTGCGCTGCAGGTACTCGGCGATGGTTGCCTGGTGACCGTCGTCATCTTCCAGTTTCCGTTTCAGGAAGAACTCATCTAGCTTGGAGATGCTGTCCAGTCGTCTCCCTGAGAAAATGTATAAATGGAGAAAAGATGGTTATCAGCATAAAAAGATACACCTGAAAACACATGAAACATTGCTTCCCCGAGTACCGTCCTGTAGGCTAGTCTTCTGCCCTCATTCTTGGCTATTTTACAACTCTTTCTAATTTGCAAAACTACACACCTGATGATGATGAACAAAATGTTATGATTTACTGATTGGGTTCAAAATTAAAATTTAATTTAAAAATGTTTTTATGTCAAACAGAATGATTTTAGTTTGGGTTAATCTGTTCTTCTTCACTGTGTTATGGATCAGAATACTGATTAATGATCTCACCTGCACCGTTTTCCACTGCCTGCAGAGATGCCTCAGATGCCACAGCCTCGTACTCGCTGCTGCGCTCATCTAAGGGAAAAAAACACAAACACGTTATTTTACTCCTTATATTTCTTTCATCCTCATGGCTCTGCCCCTGGTTCTTCCCTAGTTCCTAACTGGTTCTTCACTGGTTGTTACATCCACCTTCTGGTTCTCCTCCTGGTTGTTCCATCCACCTTCTGGTTCTCCTCCTGGTTGTTCCATCCACCTTCTGGTTCTCCTCCTGGTTGTTCCATCCACCTTCTGGTTCTCCTCCTGACTGTTCCATCCACCTTCTGGTTCTCCTCCTGGTTATCTTGTTATCTTAATAATTCTCCTGGTTTTTCCCCATGTTCTCCTGGATCTTCTCCCTGTTTCTTTGCTGGTTCTCTATGTTTTTCTCCCCATGGTCCTCCTCCTTGTTGTTACCCGTTTTTCCTTCAGGTGATTTCCTGGTTTTCCTTTTTTGTTCTTTTTCTGGGTATTCCAAGATTCTCCACCGATCTTCCATGGTTCTCCCCATGGTTCTCCTTATGGTTCTTTCCTGGTGGTCGTCCAGGTTCTGCTTTTGGTTGTCTTCCTGGTTCTCCCCCTACCTCTCCTCCTGGTGCTTCCCCAGATTCTTCTTCTGGTTCTCTTCCTGGTTATCTTACTGGTTTTTTAATTGGTTCTTTGCTGGGTTGTTCTCTTTGTTTTCTTTTTAGTTTTTCCACGGTTCTGATGGGTACGGTCCTGGTTCTCCTCTCCTCCCGTATTTCCTCTTGGTTCTCCTGTAATTCCCTGCAGTTCTCCTCCCGTATTTCCTCTTGGTTATTCATTTTGCTCCTGCCTAATAATTCTCCTGGTTTTTCCCCATGTTCTCCTGGATCTTCTCCCTGTTTCTTTGCTGGTTCTCTATGTTTTTCTCCCCATGGTCCTTCTCCTTGTTGTTCTCAAGAGGAACAGTTCCAACAGGCTGATGGACAGATGATCATTTCTCTTTTAGCTATCTGATGATCAGAAGCACCACCCGTTCTAACCAGGAGAATGCAGGAAGAAAATACAACATTTCAGTCTGACTCTGAGCTGCTGATTTGTTCAGAAACTCACAGATACAGCCGTCCTCCCCCCTGTGCTCTGAGTCTTCTGGGTTCCTGTTGGACAGCAAGGCGTGGCCAACCCTGGGTGATACCTCCAGATTTGGGACACCAACTGGACTGCCTGCCTCTTCATCCTCTCCTCCTCCTGTGAAGCTGATGTCATCACGGAGCAGTGTCTGGTCATCCTCATCTGTCTCTGAGGTTGTCTCCAGCAAAGTGTCATAGTTCAGGACTGAAACACAGAGACAGAGGAGGAGTTAACGTTGCTGATAAAACATCTGGAACCAGCTCTTCATCTGGATCTTCATCCAGAAGAATCAACCAAAATTCATTCTTTAATAAGCTTCCTGAATGAATGTTAGAATCTTCTTACAATGATTCAGCTCACAGCTCTCTGCTCGTCTCCTGCCAATCACCTCATTATGGTCTAACAGCGTGTTAAGGTCTCACAGCTCTGTCTGTAACTAAGCTACACATACACCCTGGGCAGGACAGACCTTGAAAGGAAAGATACAGTCTAATTTCATCTAATTGTTAACAGCGCAATTGATTGTTTTAAAAGCGTGGTAGATAAAATAATTTGAGCTCTGAAAGAAATAGTTTAAGCATCCTCTGACTCCATTATGACTACTTTTTTAGTGCGGTGTTGTTTGTCAGCTGTTTGTCAGTTGTGGACTTGAACTGAGTTGAACCTGACTGAGGTGAATTGTGTGTGCGGGGGTGAGGGTTAGGGCTGGGAGTGTGGGGGGATACATGACATCATGGGAACAGCCTGCAGGCGGGAGTCCAGCCTTAGAAACGGCGTCAGATTCTCAGCCTCGTTCAGTGAACACAGATTGTTGGAACCCTCGTCTGTGTCTTATCACACTTCCTGCTGCAGATTTGATCTCCCACAGGAGGCAACAGACACCCCCCCCCTCACCCCACGCACACACACCCCCCGACCCTCTCAGCTACACGGAGATTAGTCTGTTCATAATATGATCTTTGTCTGCAGCCGCTGCAGCTCTCGCCTCCCGGACAACTGCGCAACAGGTGCAAATTAAAAAGGGAGCCACGGTGGGCTGGGCTCAAATCTGCTGACCTGGGCTGAATACCAAGAGAGGCGGGGGTGGGGGTTGGGGAAGGGGGGGCGTGGGACAGGCCAGGCTTTAATAAGAGGTGTGACCGCTTCAGAAGGGTAAAGCCCTCTGTGATCAAACAGAGAGAGATGGAGCGCTCCCTGTGTGGTCCAAGGTATACGTGGGGGTCTAATGTGACCCCCCCCCACATAGGGCCAATGTGCTCCCAAACCACCCTCTCTATTATTTTTTTCTTTCCTGACTGAAAGAATGTAAGCTGCAACAACATTCAGTTTTTTCCAAATCAGGGAGCTGATTTATCCTCCCTAATCAATAACCAATAACCAGAATCAATCTAGTGCTGGTAATATCAACTGGTATCGGCTGATTTTTTAGCTTCATTGATCCAGTTTGTTGCTGCTCAAAGAAACCAGCCAGTTACGCAGATGGATCACCTTAGTGTGGACGTGCAAGAAGTTAACTCTTACCAGTATAAGTGAGGTGTTTAAAATCAAGTCAGAAAAAGAACAGAGATACATGAAAGTTTTCCAAAAAAAAAGTATTATTTGGGAGGAAAAACCAGACATCCCTCCGCTCTGCAGCACCTTCCAGCTCGTTCTACTGGAAAGAAGAACATATTTCTCCTACGCGCTGTGGGTTTTTCATGGGATCTCTTTCTAGTAGAAGCTGTCAGGAAAACAATGTTCATTTCAGCCGCTTGTATCCAGGAAATAATTTTTTTGGTCATGATGGATATAGGGGTGGAACATATCTTGATGGGCAGATGGAGAGCAGGTTACCAACTATGTCTTTCCATCTACCGCTTCCTCCGTCCATCAGCTGTGAACCATACACAGAGATACTTCGACAGCTCCACTTAAAACAAAGAGCAAGCAAATACCTGGAGGGATCTCGATGAAGGAAAATCACAGCAAGCCTCAACCAGAATACAGACACCTTCATGGTGCAAGGTCTGGGGGGCAGCTCACCAGAGAGCATTTGGCTCAGCAAGCCTTGGCTACTACTACTTGGCTGGCTCAGCTCAAAAAGGCAACAGGGGACCACTTCTACATGGGAGCCAGGTGGCAGTCTATTGCGGGTGCCTGTGCTTCATAGACTGGCTTTCAGGACGGGGAATGTCCCTCTACTTTTGTTCTAGTCAAATAACTTTGTTTCCTTAAAGTAGATTAAAGAAAAATGTCAATAAATCATCAGTTGTCAAAGCAGGTGTGAAACGATGCAGATGTCTCCTTTTGGGCCCCAAAAAGTCATGACCAAACAACCAAAACTAGAAAGGTATAAAATTATGAAAGGAGAAAAATAACCAAAACCTCGCACCCCATTCAGTTCCAGCAAACCTGCAGCTACAACCCAACAATGTTTCGAGGTGAAAAGTCTCCACCGGAGAGCATCTCTGTTATATCAGAGTGAGGCATCACTGAAGGAGAATATCTCTGTCAGCTGTCTTTGTGTTGTGCAGAGAGCAGAGAACAAAGCTCAGACTCCTCCTCTCCGCTTCCTCCTCCAGCTTCCCACACAGACAGATTAATCTTCCTCCTCCTCTCTCTTCCCCCTCCGACATTTCTCCGTTGTCACATTTGTCTCCAGCTGTTTCTGAGGTGAAGTCCTCAGTAGAAGCACAAATACACACAACTGTAATCTAAAAAGGTCAAACAGGAACCACAAACAAACAAATAAGGAACACACAGCGCTGGAAACAACCGCAGCAACACAAGAACACAAACACGAGAGAAAAACAAGCAACATGAACACTAAGACAGGGTTTCCTGAGTCCTCTCCATGTCTCAGTAGAACATGTGTAACCTCATCGTCAATTGATAGACTGACCAATCTTTGATTATTGACTCAGCATCGCAGTAAACTCAAACCTTCATAAACAGCAGCCGATCTTCAAGCTGCTGAAACGCTCAGCCAGGTGCTACGTCCTCCTCTGTCCGCTTGCTGCCTTACACTGAGGTGGAGGCTGCTGCATCTTCCTCCTCATCAGCTGATCACCTGAGCTAGGGGAGGAGGGGAGATGGTTCCCATGGAAACCAGGTTGCTACCTGGAACTGCCGGAAATTTGGACACAGACGGGAAGGTGAGTCTGTCATGAGGATGTGAGGGATCCTGTGAGATTGTCCAAATCTCCAGTGTCCTCATTTTATCCTGCAATCCAGAATTCCCTGCAATGTTCTAGAGTTTTTAAACTTTGTTTTCAGCTGCTTTTTCACTCAGTTTTGGTCCTCTGACTATTTCCAGGTGAGCCTCAGGGTGTTAAGCCATTTAACTCTGCCCCTGAACAGTCGTGTGATTCAGGACCGGAACGATGCTTCAACCAATCAGTGAAAGTTTCAGCTCACTGGAAGAGGGATTATTACAAAACAGCAGATTTATGATTTCTTGAAGCATCGCTGCACCTGCTGGCATTTCCTCTGTACAGGTGTGCTGTTGTGCTGGGTGGGGGGCTGTCCTCTTATTTGAGTGAGTTTTAGTGTTTCCGTGGGGGTCCCTTGAGGTTCCCGCATTGAGGTGCTGACTATGTTCGGTTCATAATTGAATTAAAGTCTCTTATCTGTGGGGACCGGTGCAACAGGCTGGAAACTGAGCCAAGGCGGGGGTCACAGCCCCTACCATCATCATCATCACCCCCACAAATCAACCCTCCTCCATCTCCCCCCACCCTCACACATGGTATGATCCTCAGCAGATGTTTATGGGCCCCACTGGCACCTCCAGCCGTGACAGACAGATAGAAGCAGTCTCATACATTTTTAGGTCAGCATTGATTGATTGATTGATGATGTTTGATTTGCTTCCTGTTGCTCTCTGGTTGGCCAAACGTAAGGAAATATTCCCCCCTTTATTCTTTCCTATGTTCCCTCTGATTGTGCTCCTGATCACATGACACAAACAGGAAGCAGACAGAGCAGTTGCCGTGGCGCTCTGCACGAATCCACCAAGTTGATATGATGAGTTTTACTTTCTCTAGTGAAATTTCCTGCAGAACCACAGGATGAACACAGCATGATTTCAGGCCTCCAGCTGCACACAAAAATTCAAATGTGCTCAGAAACAACAGAGTCTAAACCTCAGAGCCTACCAATGTAGGAATTAAAGAGGAGCAGAGTGATGAGGCGGAGCTGGAACAGACAGCTGCTCATTTCTACGGTATGTGCTGCCTCTAAGAATGGAGCAAAATCCCTCAAAGACAGCGCTGACAGGGGAGGAGTGAGAGATGGAGGAGACGTTGGAGGCAGAGATGTTAGGCTGGCGAGTTTTTGTATAATTATAGCCACCACAACCCAACTTTCCCATGAGGCCAAGCGCTCCAAGACAGAACTGGGGAATCTGTAATTCAGCCTGCAGGGGGGAGGGATGAAGGGCAGGTAGGCTATGTTCCCTATATGTAACAAGAGCTAAAATAAATGCCTCTTCCTCTACCATCGCTGATGGACCAAACAGCTCAGGCACTGTAGCCTGCCCAGTCTGACCTCACTATTCATGGACGTTACATTTATACACACTGGCATCATGTTTTCATGCAGTGATATCATGCTTATTCACAGTGCTATCATATTGTATGCATGGATTTCAGTTTTACTAACAGAGGCACTATATTGACATGCAGGCTCATCATGCTCTCAGTGACATCACATTTACGTCCAGTGACGTCACATTTTAAATGGAGTGACGTCACATTTACAAGCAGTGGCATTACATTCATTCTGGGTGTCAAATCAGATGCACTGACATCACTTTCATATACACTTACATGATTTGACTTCATGTTTACATGCAGTGACATCCCATTTATGCAGCGATGTCAGATTTGCATGAAGTGGCATCACATTTCCATGCATTACATTTACTTACAGTGAGATCACATTACCTCAGTGACACCAGATTTACATTTACTCATTGTAACATAGCATTTATATGCAGCGACATCATTTTTACTTACAGTGGGATTTACTTCACATTGACTTGAAGTGACATGCATTATATGCCTTTGCCTTGTTTAATTAATGAACATTCAGCAGTAAAACAACAGACTCACGGGCCACTAAAGGATCAGATTCAACAACACTGAGGATTTCTCACAAAAATAATCATGTGGCAGCTTTCATCATGAGACAACAAGGAGTATAAAGATCTCAGAGTCAGCAAAAATAAAACAATGTTATGTGAATGTGAATACAATGCTTCTGTGAGTAAAAGTGAGATCCCTGCATGCAAGGTGATGTCACTGAGAGGAAGTATAATGAGCACGCATGTAAATATGATACCTTTGTGACTAAAATTGACATCCCTGCATGTAAACATTGTGAAGAAAATCATGAAATTTCCTCATTAGCATGTCATTCAGCTCTGCAGAGGCCATTCATTTAATTCAGCGGTGTGGAAGAAGGTATGCATGCATCTAAAGTTGCAGGACAATTGCTCTCAAGGACTGGACTTGGGCGCCCCTGAGTTAGAGGTCATGTTTAGTTGTGACTGTATAAAGCTGAGCTCCTCTTCAACCCAGACTAGTAACTTCTTATTTGGTTGCAACGGGTTCAGCTCTATGGTTTTAAGCTCCACCTATTTCCACGTCAGACCTGGCGGGTCAGAATGACCACACCTGGACAGGTTACATGTCTTAAAGGTCACTTTTCAAAAAAAACTTCTGTCACCAGGTAAAACCCCAGTAAACAGATTTTTGACAAGAGGAAGACAATGATGACAACCTACTTTATATGATGCTGTGTTTACGATCTGGTTACAAGGTTTAATATTTACACATATATTTTTTTATTCTTTACGAAAATTTTAAATTAAAACATCATAATGGCACCAAACCCCAAAGGGAAGGTTTTATGATTAAACTGAAAGGGGAGGGAACAGATAAAGAGGCTATTTTATATTTTACAAATACATAAATTACTACATCCTGGTTTTTAAATGTAATATAAAGATATTCTATGCCATGCTCAAAAGCTGAGTAACAGTTTGTGTTCAACAAAAAGTACTAAAGCACTGTGTGATTCCTGTGCACAGGTCACTCAATACTGAATTACGGTCAAAAAACTGATATATTACTGATATATTGCTGCAACAGCAGACGGATCACTGAGCTAAATTCTAGAACAAATGTTACTTAAAAATTATATGAAATATTTCTTACTCTGTTAATAGATCATGCAGCAGATCTATCAACCTGATCTGCATGTGCAGTTTTTTTATCTTCTTAAGAAAATAGTTAAAGTGATTTCAGAGCTCTGTTTAGACCTTAAATAAGCAGGAACAAGTTGTTTTTGTTTGCAGATATGTGCAGTGAGTTTAACGTTAAGTTTATCAGCAGCAAGGCGTCCGTTGAAGCCTCACCTCGACCTCGGTGTGTCGACTGATTAGACAAACAGAGGGGAAAACAGAGCTGCTGGGCTCCGATAAGAGGTGAAACGCCGATATCATAGCCGCCATCCACTCATGTGTGTCTGTTTCAGAAGGAGTAGAAGGAGGTCGGAGGTGTGAACAACTCTGTCTTTTGTAACAGAACACAGCCGGTGAGCCGTGAATGGGTTTCATGGTGAACATGAACATGCTCCCCTTGTTTAATAAAAACTCCTAAAAAATTTGACTTTTCTACCGTTAGAACTCACAGTCTTGTTCTACATGCATTTTGAAGCCTGTCAAACTTCGTCTTTCTGTGTGAGAAATCAATTAATCATCAGTCTCCGAGGGGGCATGTCCATAAA
The DNA here is from genome assembly GCA_036173005.1 of Crenichthys baileyi. Classification (NCBI taxonomy): domain Eukaryota; kingdom Metazoa; phylum Chordata; class Actinopteri; order Cyprinodontiformes; family Goodeidae; genus Crenichthys; species Crenichthys baileyi. The sequence goes on along the minus strand of JAHHUM010001449.1, from coordinate 949,324 downwards.
AATGTAGGTTACTTTAAAAGAAAGTCATACTTTTAGAGTGAATAATGGATAGATATGCTCACACTATGATGAGGAAATTTGAGGGTTTACAGCCCAAGAGCCCCCCTTGGGGGGGGGGGGTGGGGGGGGGGGGGATCCAAAATGTATGAATTATTCATCTTCCCAGGTGGAGAATGAATTCTTATGAAAAGAGAACGGAGGAAGAGCGCAGTTATTAAATCCCTCCAATGAATACCTTCTTCCTGCGAGAAGCAGCGCTAGAAAAACTTTTCCCTGCAAATAATTCATGACTGCAGGTATTTCAACTTCCCGCTGCTTCAAGGAACATCACTCAAACTTCTTCTTCTTCATCAGGGCAGCAGCAGAGGCACACTGCAGGCTTTAAAACTCTCTGTCACTTTGTGGCGTCACACTTTATTCATCAGGAACAGCTGCAGCAGACGAAGAGAACCTGGACTCTGTGGACCAGTTTTGGTAATGGGGTGGACATGCTAAAAGATTCAGAAATTCAGCCAGGGACCAGCCGACAATGAAAAATATTTTGTTCAGAAAACAAATTAAATAGAGCCAAGGCAGAGCTAAATGCAAACCAACACCAGAAAACAGAGCCTATAATGAGTCAACATCAAAATAGTATTCAGTCAATAGGCAACTATTGCTGAACCAACACCAACCCGAAATACATACATAGTTAAAACTTAGTCACCACCAATCCAACATCAGAACGATACTACACACTTGGTGACCAACAAACTGACAGGAAGTAGGCGACACTGAGCCAATACAATCAGTAAAACTTCAGCAGGAACACAGCAAAGTGATCTATCGGACAAACTATTAAATAAGAGTGAGACAAAAATACCAATCACCTGCAGAGCATAAAGATATAACACAATGTTAGGCAGCTAAAAGGATGTGGCAAATCAAACAACACAAAAATTATTTTTTTCCACTGAGGCCTGATTTCCCCACAGTAGACCACACCAAGCTTTCAGGTATTCTTCCTTACAGCCCTGGTGTTCACAGTAAAACTATCATCTGTGACCTCAAATACACAAACTGGACTAGAGGACCAATGTGTGTGTGTGTGCGTGTTTGTCAGGTATTGCTTAATTTCACACTGACTGGTCTTCAGAGGTATTTTCATCTGTTCCAGGAACGATTTGCAGAAGTGAAACTGCTGATCAAGTTGCTCTAATGTTGACTCACAGGACCTCCATCCTTCACCACAACCTGCAGCCGGACAACAGCACCGGGCACAGCCAAGAGAAGAAGAAGAAAAACACCAATGTCAGCACTTCCCCAGGTCACACAATGTCGGTGTGTCACAGCGTTAATAGTTGTCAGACAGTAAACATCAAGCTTGAGATGGCAGAAGCTTCATCTAAGTTTTCATCGAGACAAGAGATCTGTACTCGCTACCCCCACTTGGCTACAGTCACTAAAACCTAATGACAAATAAACACATGACAACAAACATGTTAATCAACAAGCACCTAGGATTCAAGAAACACCTGCTAACCAACAAACAAATGGGAAACAACAAACATCTGGTAACTACCAGACCTCCAGAGGAACCAACAAACCCCTGGAAATCAAACGTTGAACTCAAGAAACACCCACTGACCAGCAGACACCTGAGAACCAACAAACCTAGGGACTAGCAATCTCGCTGACCCAAGAATCATTTTCCCCATGAGAAAAATAAACTGGTGTGATTTTGTAACTGAACTGGAATTTTAAATAAAATCAGAATAAAGTGACCTCAGGCTGAGTCTCGGCAGCAGATTTGACAACTCAAGGACTTCTAAGCAAGATAAAACCTCAGTGCAATCCAAACATAAATGGGACTGTTCATATTTCTCAGTATCTCTCTGGGCCTCAAACATCATTTTGATCCACAGGACACTGCAGAGCAGGTTGAGAAATGTCACAAGGTTGTTGAGGAGGATCTTTGCTTCTTAGTGTCCTGACATCTTCATCAGCCAGATGGGCGATGGATGCTCTGCTTTCAGGTTAACAGTTAGGGTTTTCTGATTATCTTTATTGTTTAGGTGATTCTTTTTAATGTTAAAAAGTTACAGCATCAGCATGTAAAAAGTGTGGCCAATAACAGGGCAGCTTTGAATAAGTATGATTAAGCACCCCGAAGACCCATACTCACATGTATGTATGCCAGCTTTTTGTGTGTGTGTGTGTGTGTGTGTGTGTGTGTAATCAGAGGTGAAGGACAAACAGAAAGTAAAGTGTCAATCGAGTCACTCAGTGCTCGCGGTTACACCTTTGGACAGACAGATGTGCTTCTCAGTCATGTGACAGGAGAACAATCCTGTTCTACTCAGGCCCCCCTCCCCTCGCTCTGATTCCCAATGAGGTGACAGGAAGTGACAGCCGCTCAGGACCAGGGGCACACATTTCCAGCTAAATGGACAAGTGGCCACAGTAAGTAGAAATCAGTGTGCTGACTGTCTCTCATTGCCGGACTGTCCACCAATCAGATCCCAGCTCACTGCCTGATCGCCTGGTTGACACCCGAACACCTGACATAATAATCAATGACATAGATATGAATGCTTTGCTCACAGGTGCCACCAACACACCTTAAGATCAGGAATGCTCCCAACCAATGAGGCAGAACAAAATTATGAGTTACTAAAGCTGATCAGACACCAAATAAATCAATTAGTTAGATTAATAAGGTCCCGATTAGTTAGACTGATGCAGACAAGAGACACGGGAGACATTTGAGAAGGCAGGAGGTCCTCCTTCATTGAGTCCAGCAGGCCTCACTCAAGTGCAGCTTATTTTGTTCGCACACAGTCAGCAGCAGCAACACAGACACTCAATGTTTCCCATGAGGGTCTGTGTTCCAGGGCATCAAGGCTCAAGAGCCAAGGAGCTCCCAAAACTCTCACCAGCGCAGACTGGCAGTGTTGTGTGGTCAGTATCTGATGAGCTGGGCTGCCAATAATCCGACTGCAGAAACAGTGTTTCACTGAGGTTTAACCTTCAGTTTTTAACAAGTCGTAATATTCTTGACAGGAGAACATTTCTCATATTTCAAGTATGTATTAAATAAAAATATTTGGAGGTTAAACATAACAACAACAACCTCAGCAGAGATTTGACATGTCTGCAGCCCCCTCTACCCTTAGCTCTGCCTGCTGACAAGTGGACATGGGGGAGGGTAGTTTGCATCCTCTCCAGCCATGCTCTCACTGCTCACCAAAATAAAAGCCATTTATTCTGTAGCCTCTCTACTCATTAATGTGTTTAAGCAAAGTGGTCGGAGTCGATTCTGTCTCACTTTCTTTCTTCATGTCCCAAGTGTGTGAGACAGAGATTAGCTTAATTAGTAGGCGGAGAAGAAGAAGAAGAGAGTTTTGTTACAGTCGACAACATGAAGAGGCTCTCAGAGCTCCTTCAAACACAAAGTGAGCTGCAAACTCTGTAGTTCATTCTCAGAACACCACCAAGACCCTGAATCATCAGACTGAACCATCTACCATCAGAGTGAAACTCATTAACTCACATTTCCTTCTTACACTCTAAAAATGTTTGATTCGCTGAACCTGCCTGGAAGAAGAAGAAACAATACGATTTTTCTGAAGATTATCTACCTATACTTTTGGTAAAGTTAGCCTAAAAGTGCTCTCCATCGCAGTAAAGGAGACGTTTTTCAGAATCATCAGCAGTAAAAGTCTGGTTCTGGTCCCTTCTGGTTTGTAGAAAACAAATTTAAACTGTTTATTAGGGTGCCAAAGCATAAACATTTATGACATTTTTCTCTTCCTGTCATATTTTTGGTCGCCACTCTACCCACAGCTTTGGGAAAACATTCAACTAATTTGCTCAAGATGAGCTTCTCAATCAGGAAGGATGTGTTATGAGTTTTTCTGTGGATACAGTTAGGAAAAAAAAGGTTTCATTTAATCATGAAAGTCATGAAAATAACATACAATTAGGCTTTTAATGATTTATTTGTATTATTTTTTTCCAGGGTGGAAAACACTCCGTGTCCAACTTTAAACCATCAAGATGAATTTGAAGGTGTCGATTTAAAAGCAGGTGCCTTCTCCTTGGGTCAGAACATTCTCGGTCCACGGCGGTATAGACTACAGTATGTCAGTGACAACAGTGTCCCAGCAGTTCCCAAGCGAGGTCTGTGGCAAAGACCAACCAATAACAATAAGCTCTATCGATTGCTCCAATAAAAGTGATCAAATATTCAGCCAGAAATTGGTTGGCTACAAAAAAGTTGTGGTCGAGGCGCAACTAGTTAGGGGACGTTCAACCAAGTATTAGAGGGGTTGTCTATATTTTAGCCTGGGTGGGATAGAGATAATATACAACATTTTAATTTTATACATGAATTTATACACGAATTTAAATTGCACCAAATTCTTATTTTTAAAATTTATAGAAGTTTTATGTTGTATTATAATTTCTCACTGCAAAAAAAGAACCGTTCAAATATATTATTAAAAACTCTGAATGGGACATGCATGGGTTCAAGAAACTGATTCTCCTTTTTGTAGAATATTGTGCAGATTGTGATGAAGCCCCATCTCTTGTCTCTTTTACCTAACCCGTACCCACTTTCGATCAAGTTTATACATGCATGCTCAAATATATTCATACACACCTACTAAGCCCATGATGATTAGATGGAAACTTTTCATTGAAACTCTAAATGGTAAAATGGACTCACGTTATATATAGTATTTCCACTCATACTGACCACTCAACGTGCTAGAGCCACATTCACCCATTGCACTCACGATATGCAGCTCGGTAGGCAAAGTTGGTTAAATGCGTTGCCCAGGGGCACATCAGCACAAAGCAGGAGGAAGTTGGAATCAACCCACATCTTTTGGATTGCAAGGCGACTAGTCTTCCCACTCTACAGGATGTACTGAAATATTCTGAAATTGTACATCAAATATTTTTTTATAAAAATTGCTAAAAAAAAAAAGTAGAAAACTTTTCCCCACTAGAATTGGATGAGTTTGATGAAAGTGGTGAGAAAATCCAGGTCTGTTTGGAGCTTGTTTATCTCAGCCACACTTTACAGAGAAAGCCTCATTCAAATTTTAAACAAGTCACAGTATGTCGGACTTTCCCTGACTGAAATTACATTTTCTTCCTTTTTGCTGTTTTTACACAATCATAGTTCAAGTTTAACTATGATATTTTTAGGATTTTACCCTGGAATGTTCAGCTTCGATCCTGAGAATATGGAGATACTGATCGGATTTAAACTACTTATAAGAATCTTTCTTTCAAAACATAAAATTGAAGGTTCCCTTAAACCAGTCATATCTCCTTCACAAAACACTGTGGACACAAAAAAAAAATCACGTGTATCCACCAGAGACTTATACAACGTACGGTTTTCACACTATGAATGTTAGTTTGAAGCAGAAATTGTAATATGCGTTTCTTTCTGCCAATCAGATGAAAGGGGTATTGCTGTAGACTCCCGCCCTGCCCTGCTCCCCAGAAAAGTCGGGGATAACCATGACAACCAGTGACTCAACAGTTTGTGAGGATTTGGGTCATTCATTACTCAGCAGGTTGATTTTCCTGTTATTAATCTGTCATGGCTGCCACTATAATCCTCGTTTAATCTCAGCAATCGTGTCATTTCAGTGTAATGCTAGCATTTAGCAGAGAGCCACTTCCTGCTGCTTTTTGGTTGTTGACCCCACCCACAATCCTGCATCAACTCATTGGACCCAGAATTAGAGGATGCCCCCTGGTGCACGATGAGTCTACAGTTATTTTTATTGTTGAGGAAGTTTGAAACATAAAGTTATAAACATGAGATTTGTTGATAACATTGGTTAAAGTCTCCTTATAGTCATGCATGTAATGTAAGCGTACTTAGACTGTGCCTGGTGTGAGGCACTAGGTCAGGTAAATAAATGGATGTATAGCAATTGCTTCAGGTGTTTACATGTTTCTAACATGTTTTCTTGTTAAAACTTCGATTGAGAAGACTTAAAAAGGATCTAACTGTTGTTAGGCTGGTGTCAGTTGTTGTCTGCTGCAACATCCAGGTTAAAATCTGTCATATAATGGATTTTTACTTTTGACTGACATGCAGTGATCACAACTCTTCTTTTCTGTCTTTATTTAAGATCAAGGGTGTTTTTAGCTCCCAGTTTCTGGACCAAAGGAACAAACTGTGGTGGTCCTCCTCGTTAGTTTGTGTCGCCTCACTGACTCTGGTGCTGCTGATCATCACCGAGGTCATAACCTTGGGGTTCGAGGCACTGTCAGGGTGAAAAAACACAAACACTGTTGTGTAAACCAGAGGCTTAACTCAGTTTGACGCTCATTCTCATCAGCAGTGTTACAGCTTCAAACTCTTTGAGAGAAGAAGATGTTATGCGGCTTGTCATCTGGTCAGAGAATCAGTAACCGGCCTCAACATAACCAAAAATGATTCTGAAAATAACAGGCGCTGCGTTAGAGAAAACTATAAGGAGGAAACTTCCTGAAAACCGAACAAACTGAGTCTCAAAGTTTCACCTAAAAACAGCAAAAAAAACTGCAGTGAAAGACGCACGTCCAGCATCTGAGAAGGCGAGTGGGAAGTGAGAGCAGAGAACGAAATAAAAAAAGAGTGTAAGGGTACTGCATGAAGGTGTATGCATGCATGTGTGTGTTCTCATAACCAAAGGAGAAGCAACAATGTGGTGACATGGTCAACACAACCCGTGAAACAAAGTGTCAGCAGATTAAAGCAAAGGGAACTCAAGGACGACACAAAAAGAGGAAACTGGTGCAGGGACGGTTTGATTCTGCTGCTTACCTGCTGGTGTAGACAAGCACACTTTGTGTTAATCAGCAGAGTGTGCAATGGATCAGTACATTCAACAATAGTCATTCAATAAATAGCTGTGTCTGCCTGGTTTGTGTGGCATCTAGGTGAGACAGAAAACCAGAAGCAAACAGGACTTCACCAGCAGTTTGACCAACATTTCCCAGATCTTTTATTAACCTAAGACACATTTTCAGGTCATTAACAAAGCCCTGATTAGATCAGACAGATTTGACTGGAGCTCAGAAAGAGGAGATTAAAACATAATTTCTGATTATTATTTGGATCAGTCCAGCTTCGTAAGGGACAAGAAAAAGGTCTCAGTTTAGATGTTGACAGACTCTCAAAGTGGCTGAGCAGTATGACACCTCAGCACTACCAGTACTCATAAAATCACTATCTGTTGTCTTGAGCTATGTACTGTGAAGTCAATTTTGGGTGAACTTCAGGTCTTATGGGTCAAGAAAGTTGCAAATAAAACTGTTAGTTTGAGATAAGAGAGAAAAATGTTCAAAATCAACATTTAAACCTCAGGAGCGCCAGAGCAGGTCGGGTTTCCAGAACTCATGTAAAGGAAGCTCCACTTTAAAAACAGAACCAATCAGTGCTTGAGATTGCTGACCAGATACTGACCATATCTACCCACTTTTTCACAAAAATGAATCTGAAACATGGCACCTCTGGCTGGTTGGGCTAAACAAACCAGATAAACAAATGATAACCTTGATAACCTACTTTACACTTCAGGTTCATGTGGGTACTCTGTTTAGTCTTTGGTTCTGGAAGTGAAAATTAAGATTTTAGTCAAATAAATAAATTAAAAGAAAAAAATATGTGGAAGTATCTGGAAGCCAGTCTGAACTATAGATATTATTTTACAGGAAACTGTTCTGTCTCTGTCCACAGGGACACTGTGAGGTTAAATCACCGGCAGTCCCTGTGGACACCGTGTCCTTTGTTAATGACCGCAGAGGATTGACTTGGACGGGGGCTACAGTGCAGACACATCCAGGTCTTATTGAATTCTCTTCTGCTCTGATGCACGCACACATAAGTCGGACGGTAATTATTGTCTGGTATCGCTTGGATCAATTTGCATTTAACCCAGATTTTGGGAGCAAAGAGGATTGCGGCGCGTCACGAGAAACGGGGACAGGCGGCCGTCTTCTCTGCTGCAGCTTCTTCAGCTCAGTCATAAATCACCATCCCTCACATTCAGCCTTCCAGACATCCGGACAAAGGAGGGACGACATGAAGACACCCCCTCCCCGACCCCCCAGGGCACACTGTGTCCACTGGGTCATCTAGTTCTGCCCCACGGGAGCAGGGGAACTTTTCCCAGGCTCATTAAGATGGGCACGAAGCGGGGCCTGGTCTGGTGGGACCATTACTTTCAAGTGAACTGGTTTTCATGACAACTGGTCAGACTCCCAGTGTAACATGCAGTATCCGCACCTTAATGTCAGCTGAACACCATCAGTGGAAGTTATGAGCATGTTTAGCTGATGTTACACAAAGACTACTGACAGGAAAAGTTATTAGCAAAAAGAACATAAAGCTGGAAAATTGTTAGCATAGCTTTGCATCATTACAATAAAACAGGGAAAACTGTTGGTGTTGGTTAGCACAAACTAAACTCCAAAGAAACAGGAAAAACTCTAAATGTGGTAAAGTACATGCGCTGTAATTCTTTGATTTTACACATTTCACTATTACCAAGGAAAACCATTTGTGGAAATTAGCAAGAACACCATAAACAGGAAAAGCTTAGTGTAGTGTCGCACACAGACTATGAAGTAAAAAAGCATTTTGTATAGCTTAGCATCAGGACGGACTTGGTATAGCTTAGTAAAGGTGCGAAAAGAGGGAAAACTGTCAATGTAGCTGAAACGAGGAACACATGGCATTAAATTGTATTGATCTAAAAGAAGTTTTTTTCAATGTGTTTTTAGAGGTGTATTAGAAGTCTGACTGTAGGCTTGGTTAAGCTGAGATGAACAAGAATAGGAAAAAAAACACAAAACAAGCTGGGCTCAAACTCAGGGACTCAACTACTAACAGCAACTTCCCTTAATGAGCTATGCAAATAATATACAGCTCAAGAAATTTTTGTCTTGGTTTTATGCTGCTGCTATCGAATTGATATTTACTTTACAAAATACACAGAGGTGCTGCTACTGTATCAGATTGTAGTAATCTGGCTAGAAATTATGATTCTTGCTAAACAATGTACAGAGTTGGCAATTTTTACGACGGCTCTCTGAATTTTGATCTCCTACACTTTTGCACACTGAAGATAATAGCACAATATCACAACAGAATGAAATTGATTCATACTAAATCAAATTAAGCTGTATTTGATGTTTTTTTGTGCTTCTTGGCATTTCAATATGATTTAGAGACTTTTTGTTGACCATACAACACATTAACGCCTCAAACCAGGCAGTTCTGCTTTGTCTAAACCTTCTGAAATATACAGGTCTGAATCAGGTCCATATATGTGACATTGAGTCAGGTGTAAATGTGATCTACCTCAACATTGACATCAAGTATATTGATCATTGGGTGGATCATCTATAACCAAGGATATAAACAGGGAAAACTGTTAACCTAGCATAGTAACAGTAATGCAAGCAGGGATTACTTAGTAAAGCTTAGCACAGACGTTAAACCGGGAAAACTGTTAGTGTGTCTTAACACTTAAAATATGATGTTTGCATAGCTTAGCGGCAATACTATAAGCATGGAAGACTTAGTGCATCTTAAGACAACGAGGCCAAAACAGGGAGCACTGTCAACGTAAATTGGGGAAAAGAAAACTCTTAATGAGGTCATTAAGCACTGCACTACATAGACTGTAAATGTAGAATGATTAATTGATCTAACATAAAGACTATAAATAGGGAAAACTGTTAGCCTAGCTTTGCACAAACACTGTAAACAACATAGTGCTTAGACTTAGTATAAATACTTTAAATACTTTAAAGGGTTTAGATTATGTCTGCTGCTATAGATCCACATAGGGTCTAAAACTACAGCCTAATGATTCTGCCACGATAGGGTGTGTGCAACATAATCTCTGTGGGGAAAATAAGAAAATGCTTTTAACTGTGCAGAAGGAATTATCTGATCCATGTTAACAAATTACGATGTTTTTTAACCTACAGTCTGACAGACTGGATTCGGCCTTTAACACAGTGAGGTATTGATCGACCCGGTTACGCCTGTTTTCCTGTCGGATCATCATTGTTGTACCTCCATTCATGTGTGAACAGATTCAGACTTTAACATGTGTGTCACATCGATCGCTCCCACCGACCCAAAACTGATCACAACACAGACACACACTGATCACACACTCATAAAATGCAGCATACAGTAAACAAACACACACACACAGACACACACACACACCCAGCAAGCCGTGGGAGAAAAAAGAACACACACAGACACACACTCACATCAATGAGGCCTATTGACTCTGTTCCCTCTGAGCACGCACAAAGCCGGCCTTTCAAGTTCATCTGGACTGATGTAATAAAATTGACACATGCAGTCGGCTGAATTCTGGGGCGCCTGTTACCTAAACTCTCATTTCCAAAGCACTGTCACCTCCCCTCACTGCAAATGAATCAATTACAGAGCAGTATAATCCTGTTAGGGGCCAGATGAATGCATACCTCCCCGCTGGCAGGTGCTGGCAGGCTGAAGGGGCTTATTGGAGCAGGCGATATCAAAGCTGGGGTTTTATGTGCCACATTAGAACCACTGCAGAGCAGCAAGAGGAAGCCGCTGCGCCTGCGCTCGCCACCTCAGCCTACACAGCCAAACACTCTGCCAAGCAAACAAACCAACTAACATCAGGCTGCAGATCTGGAGACAACTGCAGCGACTGACAGCTCTACTCATGAATTTTCTCTGATCAGCAGCTTCACTGGAAACGTTCTGCATGTGAGCTGCAGCAATTCAGGCACGGTTCTCCACATTCGACCTGGGGATGCACGATTTCTGGAAACAAAGTGTTCCAGTTAGGCTACGGCCACAATTTAAAACCAGAACTCCTCCTTGAGCTCTTATAGAAGTTCAGTTCAGAGCGAAGAGTAAGCCAAAAGTATGATTTCATCTTCAACATCATAAAAAGCATTAACATTAATAAAACATGGTTTGTTTTTCCTCCAACAATCTTCATTACTAGTATAGGAGAGATCAGTGTGAGAGTTTGTTCAGTGTTTGCACAGTTAAACAATAATAAAGAACAACTGTGCAAGGAAATGTGTGTTGCACAGATGATGGAGTGAGAACAGGCTCTGTTTCTGTCAGCTGTTGTTCTTGCCCCATGGAGGATTCGAAGGAAGAGCAGTCTGGAGTATTATCCAGAATAAAAAACATTCAAAAACATTCTTTGCCCTGTTTGTTGTTTTTTCATCTGACGGAAAATGATCGACCTGTTTCCAGTGTTTTTACCAACATTATGAGTTGATTTGACATAAACTTAACTGAGGAGTTTTATGCATTGATACAGGTTTTATTAGGTCTAGTTGGAGCATGCTCACTTCAGCACTTTTACGGCACATCAGAAAGTGGATTCTAAAGCACCTTGTCTTAGAACGCCTGAACAACCACGAACGTTGGCAGGAAGGGGGAGCTGGGGGGCGACTGCAGCCTCCTCCCTTCCCACCCTCCTCCCTCTGCCGTCGGCCCAGGCTATTGTTCACCAAGGGAGGGGGTCTTCAGGAGATAAATGGCTGCATGTTAACCATGTTTGACAGGGCACACAAAAGAGGACACCTCGGGTCCCATGACGAAACCGGCAGTCCCCCATCGCTATCCCAGAGAAGTATGATCCCCAAACTCAGGAGCTACAGGAAGTTTCCACCTACGAAACATCTGATCCAAAAGAAGATGTTGCCACAAAATCTTTGAGTTCCTTTAGGCAATAGTGTTAGATTGTTCAAGGTGACTGAACCTATCTGCTTATATGGAATGACCTCAAGTATGAGCTTTTTTTATCGTCTAACCAGAAGGAATGTCTCGTTAAAGAGTGATTTTATCTGAGGTTGGTTTATTTGTGACTAGAATATTAAGTCAATTCCAGCTTTTCAGCCTATGACGGCAGGCTGGTCAGTTTTTAGTCTCTGACACAGTTTTGGGTCAGTGTCTCAGTCTCCAATTGGTCAGTTTTCAGTGTGTCCAGATAATTACCATTTCTGCAATGAGTTTGTTTGTCAGCCTGTTCAGTTTTCCTGTCTCTGAAGAGTGTTTGACTAGTTATTCAGTCCGTGACTGAGCTATTAGAGAGCTTTTCAGCTTTTCATGCAGGGTTCTCTTCATTTTGCACTGTCTGGTGGTTGTTTTTTAATTCACTGATGAACCATTTGCTAAGTATCTCTGTCTATGACAGAGGATGGAAACACACTCAGTAATTGCAGAGTTTTTTGTTTAGTTTTTCAGTGTTGTCTGTTTAGTGTTTGGTCAGTTCTCCATCATTCGGTCAGTTTTTCAGGATTGGGTCAGTTTTCAGGCTGTGACAGAGTGACACATGAGCGTGTTCAGCTGAAGTGAAGCAGTGGGACAAAAGCAGAAAGCGTCTGTCAGGCTGCAGGCCGGGGGGGGGGATTTTTTTTTTTAGCTAGGGAGGGGGATTATTGTCCTCTGCTAACCTTTTCAGCTCTGTAGCTTCTTTGAAGGTTGACGGGACTTACAAAGCACCTGCCCCGTCTCCGAGTGTCCCCCGCCTCCCCTGGCTGTCCCCCATGACCTGACCGGCATTCCTGGCCAACAGGGGGCCCTCCCCATGGCTACCTTTACACCCCCGCCCAAAACAATCTCACAAAGTCTGGTAATCCCACAGCAAACACGGCTGTGAGGCTCAGAGGCGGTGCACGAGACTTCTCACAGCTGAAAGGTGCTCATCACCGTGGGAACCGAGAGTGAAGGAAACACTGCTGAGGTGCACAAGCGTCAGACTCTCAGAAAATGGCAAATCTGAAATATTTTCAATGATGATCATCAATCTGAATTTTTCACAGAAATCTGGTTTCCAAACCTGCACTTTGCTTGCAGCTGTTAATTTTTTACTTTCAAAGAGGTGATCAATAATGTTGCTGCTTTTCTCCCTGTCCTATTGTTTGGTCAGTTCAGCTGAACAGTTCTTCAGTGGATTTCTCCTGAACTTGAGTTGATCAGGAACCTGTGAGTTTCCTCCCATTAAACTTCACTACACTCATCTCTCAGGACTATCGTTTGTTCATGGTCATCACAGCGGAGATGTCTCCTTCAGACTGGACACTGCGAGCAGCTCTGACAGGAGTGTCAGCTCTGATACCTTCATACTGCGAGGTCAGTACAGCAGGACTCTCCCTGAGGCATCCGGGTCGCACCGAGAGGCGCTCCTCGGCCTCATTACTTTAACTGGCAGATCTGTGACCAGCAAGTGATGAGAGAAACTGATCTGATTTGGCCTGAGGAGGTTTTACTGGGAGTCAGAGTGGACAGAACATCCTCCTGAACTCTAGAGGTGAAGTGAACAAAGTCCTCAATGAGATGCAAACTCACAGAGAAACAAAGAGTACTTTTTAATAGCCATAATAACAGTTTGGATTTCTCTGGTGGAGACAGGATCTATAAAGAAAACATTAAAACAGATCAGCTGTCCAACAGTGAGACATGTCTTCAGCACTCAAGCTTCTTTATTTCCAAAGGTCATCAGACTTAAAGAGCAATGCTAAAGTTAGTGTCATAATGGAGGAATCCCTTCAAGGTTCTACAAAGCAACACAACATTCCTGAACTTTGTCAGTCCAAAAAAGACCTTAAATTTCCAGATCCTGACCAAACACAACCCAGCACCAGAACACAATCAGTCCAGAATGAGCCAACAATTACTAGGCCAGTTTTAGTCCAAAAACAGCCCAATACCAGATCCACTGTAATCCAAAACCAGAACTGTGCCATGCCAAAATAAACCTTAAAGACCCAGAGCAATACCAGATCACTTAGCATCTTAAAAGACTCAGCAAGATAGCAGTGGCAGATAAATAAGCACCCACAGCCAGACCTGTAACAGGCCAGTATTAATCGAACAACATCTCAGTACCAGATTAATAATTATCTCAGAAGCAGACCAGAACCAGGCCAATAAGAACCTTAAAAAGAGAATCTGACTAGTACTGAAAGACCTACAACAGGATGAGATCACAAAGAACCCAGAATCGGACCATTATCAGACCAGTTACCAAGATTAGACTGGAACCAGACCGATATCAGATCAATAAACCTTAAAGATTCAGAAACAGACCAGTACAAGAACAATAAGAACCCAACCCAGACCAGTGTCAAGCCAGTATAACAGAGACAACATCCAGTGACAGACCTATAATAATCCCACAACCAGACCAATAAGTACCTAGAACCAGGCCAGTACCATTCCAAGTCGAACCCACCAAAGGCACATTAAAAGGCTAGTATGAGGAAGCTATCACCCCAGTACCAGTTTAGTATCAGCCCAATATCCTAGTACCAGAACAATAACAACCTATTTTAGCTGAGTACCAGCCCAATATCAGGTAATTCAGCCCAGTTACTGTTGGTGACGCAATGTTGGCTTCCATCAAACATCCTGATGTTCATCGTGATAACCTGAGGGGACTCGGAAGTGAACCCAGGACCATCCCAGCAGAGGTGGGCGGAGCCTGGAGGTTTTGGGGTTGGGGTGTGGGGGTGGTGGGAGTTATTCAGGCGTACAGTGTTGGTCTGGACACACAGATGTCAGGACACCTTAATCCAGCCATCCGTTATTGATTGTTCCATGTGTGTGACCTTGCCGCAGGAGCTCGGCCAATCAAACACTGCTCCTGTTGGGGCTGGGCCTACAGATTTAACAGGTTGTTTTCTCAGAGGCAGATCCCACATCAGTTCGACATCAATCAGGTGATGTGAACTGGAAATATGACAAGCAGCAGAAGGAAGACCATCAAAAGGCAAAAAGAAGGAAGTGAGGACAATAAATACAGGATAGAATTTAGATAAGCACTTGAATGTAAAAAATTAATTTTAATTAATAGCAATTCTCTCTTCAGGTTCATCTATTAAACTGTCAGTTGTAATCTGACCTCACTGCCTGTTAATGCGTGTGTGTCTGTGTCATTCTAAGACGGTTTCTCACTGTTTAAGTGTGTCTTATCTCTCCGCCCTGATGTGCCTCTGTGCTGACCTGAGTGTGTGTTATTGTGTGTTTTATTGTCTGATGGTGTGTCTGGTACAGTATGAGTATGTTACAATGTGTGTGTTATCTTCCTGCCCTTATGTACCTCCGCTCTGACCTTGACAAAGCCTGTTTAGGCTAACGGCAACAAAATGTCACCAGTCGGCTCCGAGCGCACTGATGAAGAAAATATGCATGGTTCACTGAAAGTGAGCACGTGTCAGTCACCTTGAAACATGACAAACACCAGAGTTTTACTGCAACAACATACCGAGGCACGATGGGAGGTGTAGGAACATTGGTGACTCAGAGGCGAGTTGCTTTCACAAGAAAAGAGAAGGAGACGTGTTTTTAGAGGAATAAAGGTGGTGGCAGTGGGTGGGGGGGGTCTGATATGGCTTAATGCACTGAAGTTTAAAGAAGTGGGACACATGTGAAGGTGTGTTCATGCATGAGAGACGAGGGAGTGGGTGGGGGTGTTTAACAAGCCTGTAACTTTAAGACAATACAGTTTTTGCTGGATCAAGTCTGAACGGTTTAGGTAAAATTACAAACTGTTCAGTTCAACTAAGAGCCAAATCAGAACAGTTCAGATCCGATCTCAGGATTCCTACACATTCCTTCTTGAAGAGAAAGTAAAAGTCTTTTCTAGTTGCCGTCCAACTCACAAACCACAACTACCAACCAGAAAAAATCTCTGCCGAAATAGAGTTAACTGCCCTGGATGGTGTTAAATTAATGGGAAAATGGTAGAAGGGTTGAGATCCGAGTCAGGATTAAAGTGACTGAGCCGAGCCTGACTTGGTTAAACAGAATAAATCTGAGCCTGGTTTAATGATTCTTCATCACATTCACCTGATATACACAGTCAAAGATCAGAGGTCAGAAAGGAGTACCAAAAATCAGGATGCTGAGCTTCAAACATGACACATGATGATGTCACAGCCATGCTGACCTCTGACTCTCGCAAACATCATCATCCCACTGGATCACACTTTCTTTCAGACCAGGAGATGAAGGCTCATCATGTGACTGACCCTGGTCATGTGACTGTGACGCCACTCTGCCTTTATTTTGGGGCCTTTATTTTGGGGGGGGCTGCATTGAGCAGACTTCCTGTTGTTAACAAAGGGCCCTTCTTCTGAAAGCGGGGCCCCAGCTCCTCCTCTGTTGTCCAACCAGAGGTGTTTGCTGAAGTAAATCTGCCTAAATCCTGGAGGAGGGGGCTGAGGGGGAGTCCGACAGGAGGTACTGGGGGGGGTGAAGGTGAATAAAGATAATCTGCTTTTCCTTACAATAAAAGCTTTCATGGGGGCGGGGCAAAAAAATTAAGAATTCATATCACATGCTGCATTTTAGACTTGATTCCTGACCTGTAAAGAAGCAGAGCAGGCAGGGGCCCCCGGGGGACACCAGGGCTCTCCTACAGGTCCCAAGTTGAAGAAGACTGACGCTCCAGATTCAGCTAATACAGATCAGTTAGGTGCTGCTGAGAAATATTTTACAGAAGATTATTTTCTCTACAAATTATGGAAAACAAGCTGCCCGAAATGTATTCTAAATCCAACTGAAATCCAAACAAATCTGCAGAATCAGGAGAAATCATGCAGCTGTTGACAGAAGGACCATTTTAGGGAATTTTCTCATCCAAAAACAAACTTTTAGGAGGTTTTTGGTTTCTGACTGGACAGTCTGACACTCAGGAGGAGGAGTTCTGTGGAGGCCACAAACACACCCATCTCCCGCAACCTCACTCTGCCTCCTTTCTCCACCTCCTCCTCTCTCCGCTCGGTTCTTTTTCTGCAGCTCCTTTCATCTGGGATGGCGGCGAGCTGAGCGTCCCCGGCGGCGCTCGCAGCCTCTGAATGGTGATTAAGCGGAGGAGCTGCTTTCTTTGTTCTGCCCTTGGGGGGGGGGGGTCAGATATGAAAGACATTCAGGTCAGAGAGTAGCAGCTCCGACCTGCTTTTAAACCGCTTCATCAGAAAACCATAAAAAGGCCCCTGTCATGTTACTTCAACGCTGTTCTGCTCATGACACGTTTCCAGAACCAGAACTTCCGACTGTTATAGAATATAGAATAAAAGAGGAGACAGGTGGATGAGTAAGATGCTAGAGTGACTTTAGCCAAGCTGCTGCTGGGCAACTGAGCTCTCAAGGTTCAAGTGACAGAACCAAGCCTCTGGACTGAATGTTGAGCAGAATTTTAAAATGAAAATCACATCAGGCCAAACTCCTGACACGACACAGAGCTTCTTCCGCCAATCCAATCACAGAGACAAGATCAGACAGAACAACAGCTGAGAGACGGGAACGATACCGTCAACATGCACCAAGCTCCTGTTGGTGTGCACAGAACTTGGGTCAATGTGCACAAAGTTCCAGTGACTGTGGAGGTTCTATCAGCATGGAGCATCTGTGAGTGTGAGACAGATAGCGTGCAATGGGCCTCCTGTCAACATGAACAGGCCTTCTGTCAGTGAGAGTCAGTTTCCATGAAACTCCTGTCAATGTGCACAGAGCTCCTGTCAGATTGAAAAGAGCTCCATGAAGCGCCATTTAGTGTGCAAAGAGCTCCCGTTACTGTGCACGGAATGTCTATTAGTGTGCACAGATTTCCAGTTAGCGTGCACAGAGCTGCAAAGAGCTCCTGCTTGCACGGACCTCCTGTTTCATGAGAAGAAGTCAAAGTTTCCTTCCATCATCATTCTGATTTAATGAAGTGAAATTAGAGAGAAGTTGCGGTTTATAATCACACACTAACAGGTGGGCTGGTGTTCCTCAGAGGCACCGCCATGTCCCTGTTAATTGTTTTAAACAAACACCTTAGAGTAACACCTCAATCAGCTGCATGATCAAATTAATCCATCTCCTACGGTTCGGATCGCCGTGCCATTTCAGAAGAACAGAACCGGTTGAATGGAAAATAAAGACAAATATCCAATAGGTTTTATCCGGGCTGATATTGCTGACAGACTCAGAGAGACACACCAAACTGTGGCTGATCAGCGAATCTGAACAAAGACAATTCAGAAAAACGAATCAGTCACTCAGAGAGGAAAACTACACAGAACCACTCATCACTGCAGCTTTGCTGACGACTCTGGTTCTGGTTCTGATGCAATATCTGCAGTCCACTCTGAGGGAACATCAAACTGCAGATCACGCAAAATCAAACACTCACACACATGCTTGTTCTTACACAGATTGAGTTCAAGAATTGTAAATATTTTGTGTGCTGCATACACACACACACACACACACACACACACACACACACACACACACACACCAAACCATTCGGACTGTAAGTGGTTCCTCTCATGGTTCCACCCATGACCAGACAGCCCAGTCCCAAATGTGAGTAAACAAGCTGCAGTTAGTTTTATTCAGACATGAGGATCCAGTTAAATTAATCTGAAATTATATTTTTTTAGGATTGTTTTTTACATTTTTTTAATGATTCAGATTTTTCCAGCTGTTTTATTTTTTTACATCCGGCTGCATAGCCACAAGCAAATTATATATTATAAAAATATATTCAAATATAAATCTTCAATAAAAATGCAGTGATGTATTTACAACTATGATGAAGAATTTGGATTTAACATGAAATTTATTTAAGACAAAACGATTATACAAGACCAAAAGGAAGACATGTGACACACACACACACACACACTCCACCGGAGCTCCGGCAGAAAACAGATTTTAACTAAAAGCTGCAGCCTCACAGCTGGATGGGTCCTAGAAGTGGACGAGGCCACAGATCCACCGTCTGAACCCCCCAACAGTTAGACCTGCAGCTGAGTCAGACACCCTGTGACCCCCGGAGGCAGGGACACTCCCAAAGGACCGGGACAGACCCTAAACCTCAGAGCCGTGCAGAAAGAAGAATGCCAAAATAAACTTTAATTTCTTGAGTTTAAATGTCATTTGATACAGATCAAATTGAATTAAATTAGAAAGGAAGTAGCAACAAAGGGTAGTATATGTTTTCCTTTAACAAACTTAATGTCCCTTTAAAATGTCTCAAATCGAAAACAAAATTTAAATCTACAAAAAATAGGTTAGTTTTAGATCAATTATTTCATCTTTGATTATTTTTTTTTACAAGCTGGTCTGAAACTCTGGTTCTGTTATGGTAACTAATAGTTGTTGTTTTTACTTCTATTCATTTTACATGTAAAAACGTTTTTTTATTTTGTCTGTACCTTTATTCTACCTGTCCAGGTTGCTTGGTGTAAGTTCAAGTTGATTTAGTTTCTGTCGCTGCTTTGGACCTGTGTTAAACAGAACCGATTCTGTACAGTTTTAGTGCCTCATTGTGATGTTGTGTCTTTCTGCTGTCTCCTTGTCACACATATAAAGAGCTGTTCTATAATCATTAGTTTTTCTTGCTGGTAAGCATTAAGACATCGCTGGGAATATTTTTTCATTTTGTTTTTTAAGTCTGAGGAAATACAGAAACTCATCTGACAAACAAACAGAGACATAGCAGAAAAAAGTGAGGAGCAGAGACCCGCATGCGGAGCTCCGGATAACGGTCCCGTCCCCGCAGCGTCCCGCTCCAAACTTTCTGCAGTCTGCGACACTTTAAGCGGAGCTTCGGGGTGTGTGTGTGTGCGGTCTTACGGCTCTTTCTGCGGGGGTTGAGCTGTTTGCGCCTCTTCCATCGGGGACTCTGGGCCATCATCTCCGGCTGTCCCGGTCCTCCTGCTGCCTGAACAACAGCACAGACACACACAGTCAGCCCCAGACCGAGTCCGAATCCCACAACTCCTGATCGACTCCCAGAACTCCCGGTCCACTCCCAAAGCGGCTCCCCGCACACTCTGCGCACTTTGTCAACACTTTGTTAGGCTGGAGAGCGCGCAGCGAGCCGCGTCCCCGTCAGCCTGTTCAATGATGAGGAGCGTCTCTGCTGGTCTGACAGGAGGAGGGGACACACACTTACACACACACTGCTCCACCTCACCACTGAACTACACCCAACACCTAACTTGTTGATCCGCCAGGCCTCACCAATCACTCATCAATAAACGTGTCAATATCAGCTCTGAATCTTTTCTTCTTATATAACACCAAAATTCAGGCCTGCTGTTCTGGAATGAGCTGCGGTGTTTAATGTAACGTTTCTGCTGCTTCACATCCATCCATCCATCCATCCATCCATCCATCCATCCATCCATCCATCCACCCATCCATCCTCTGCGGAAATCCAGTGGTCTGAGTCCACAGATCTAAACCCAGAAAACGGAGCAGCAGCTCGGCCACACTGTCTGCCAGATACCGTTCCGCTCATCCATCTATCCACCCATCCTTCCATCCATACCTCCTTCCATTGATGCATCCGTCCCACCTGGAGGCTCTCCTCTCACCTGTCCGCAGGTAGATCTGTGCAGGTAGGCGCTGTGCTCTGATTGGCTGCACGGAGTAAACTGTGAGCAGCGGAGCAAACGGAATGAAGAGGAGCAGAGGGTTCTTACCGGAGAGGTTCGCTGTTTCCTGCTGAAGGAACAAAAAGTCCAGCTTGGTCTCGGTGGGTCCGGAAGGGTCCAGACAGGTCAAGGTGTCGGAGCGCCTCTCAGTCCGAGTCCGGACCGCTGGTACGGACTGCAGGTTTGTCCGCTCCGTGTGCCGCCTTCCGCCGCCTGTCACCGTGTCTTTCTGCTTCATAAACAGCCGCGAGAACTCGTGGCCGCACGCGCCACCTATCTTCACGCGGAGGGATAATTGATCTGCTTTTCTCTTCACGCGCCCCGCATTCTGCTCTTTATACCTGAAGGCTGCTGCCGATTGGCTCACAGGATGTTACCTGGACAGGTGAAGCTTCTCACCTGGTCTTGTGGAGCATGCGCAGATGGCTCTGTGTTTTGCCCTCTCAGTTACTAGTTATGAGTTAAAAAGTCACATGTTAACAGCATTAATAACTTGTAAATCAGAAAATATAAAAGAAAAATGTATTTTATCCTGAAAAATTATAAATTGTTCATTGTTATGAAATAATTGCAGTTAATAATATTTTAATTACATACAAAATGTATAACATGAAAATAAAAATCTATTTCATCCAATGCACTGATTACTGTTATTTTTAATATTATTATTATTATTATTTTACCAGAATATTAAACAGTATAAGAGATTGTATGTTTTATGGCTGCAATGTGTGTGTAAATATGAATTTTAAATGAAGGGGAACTAAATAAAACATGGTTAACACTGTCTACAAGTGTTACAGTGTTTGCATTGGAAAGTTTTGCATGCATTTTTTGTATTTGATATCTCTAAATGATCTCTGCATTGATCTTTTTGTTAAACAGGAGACATTCCCCATGTGGTGATTAATAAAGTTTCATTATTGTAAAACATTTGGGCCTCAGGGGCCTTCAGGGATCCTAAGAGGTTGCGGTCAGCCAGTGGTGGGATGCATTCAAAAGTGACGGCTCGCTCTCCTTAGACACCTGAAGGAGGCCACGTGACTTTTCTGAGGTCATGTGACTGTCTGGTTCTACCTTAATCTGAGCTGTGGAGGGTTTATTGTGGTATTAGGGGTGTTTATGGGTCAGAGTGTGTGTGTGTGGGGGGGGGGTTAAAGGGATATTACACTAATCACAGTGTAAGTGCTCCCATCATGGTCAGAGCAGGCTGAACATCTGTCCTTACTGTGTTCAACTCCAGAAGGGTCAGCCAGAAACAGGTCAACAGGTCGCTGTGATCAGGTGTTCTGCAGGTAACTGATATTAATGGAGTATTCAAATTTATTTCAACCCTCTGTGGTTCTCCTGTGATTCTGTAGGTCACACAGCAGTAGCTTACTAAAACCTACTAAAACCTACCTGACTCCTTGCCAGATGATGATGACAATGAAGACTCCAGACCTTCATCCTGGATCTTTGTTTGCTGCTGTTTGACAGCAGAAAGTTCTGTCCATAGTCAGAGTATTTGGACTGACGTTCTGTCACAGTTAAAGAGTAAATTTAACCCTGTGGTGGCGTGTGCAGGTTGATAAAGACCCTCAGCTTCCTCTGAAGTTCTGATGAGTGACAGCAGCTCCCGAAGCAGGAAGGGTTAAAAGCGTATTAAACTCCAAACTGGATCTGATGGGAGGATACCTGAGTGTTTCCGCCTGTGCTTCCTGACCAGTTGGTTTCTGAATCTCACAGATAACAGCTTCTACATTACAATAAATATCGGTTGCAGCTTTCTGTACAACAACACTTCTGTCAGGATCTCAAACAGCTTTTTGTTTGACGTACAACAGCGTTTCCATCTGGAGGGTAAACAGCTTAAGATCCTTTACATTTTTCCAGACAGCAAAGATCAACAGCATTTCCAACCAGTACACTGTTTTTGACTTTTGCTGGACAGAGTGGCTAGAAACTGAACTGATCTTGAATTACACTGAACTAAACTGTACAGGACTAGACTAAACTGGAATGGACAGAAAAGGATGAACTAGACTATACTAAATCCATCTACACTGAACTTCATAGGACTGCCCTAGGTAGAACTCTATTAAACTGAACTAACCTAAATTTGACTGAACTGAATTGTGAAGTGAACTTAACTCAACTAAACTGGATTAAGCTGAACTTAAATTGACTGATGTAGACAGAATTGAACTAAAATTAGTTTAACTGATTTGAAATTATTTGAAATGCACTGAACCGAACTGAACTGACATAAACTGAACTGAATTGGGCTGAAATGAGCTGAAATGGACTGAACTAGATTAACTTGAATGAACTGTTTTGGTTGGTACTGAACTGAATAAAGATATTCTGAACTTCACTGCAGTGGCTGAAATGCACAGGACTTAACTGAACCTAAATGGATTGACATGAACTGAACAAGACTTAAATGAAATACGTTTCAGCTCAAACTGGATCAGAACAAACAATAAAACGTGTTTACTGGAAGCTCAGGGCAGGAAATGGGACCAAGCTGCAGAGGGGTTTCTTGTACTGCCTGACACAAACATTCTGGGTAACATTCCAGGTTTCATCCCCACACATCTTCACTCTGAACTTCTCTATCAGCAACGACTTGATTCAGTTTTAAACTCAGGGAAGAACTAAACAATGCTCTCACAGTAAACACAGGCAGGAAATGTTGCCCTGCAACCAAGACAGACCCCTGGAGGTCAGAGGTTAAGAAAGGAGAAATCACACAGAATCATGTGACATGTTGTCTGTTGATGTTTTCACACTTTCGAGCTGCTGAAGGTGTTTCTGGTGTGTCCTCCTCCAGGCTGAGTCACTTCCTCAGCAGGATCCACCTGACATCAGCTGACTCCTTCTCCCACCGACCCTAACAGTGACCTAAAAATTCTGCAGCATGTTGGGTCCAGTTAATTTCTTCTCTCTTCCAGGAGACAGTCAGTTAATCCTTATCCTTCTCCCATCGCAGCCTCCTGCTGAACCTACCAGACAGTTTTTTCACAGGTATTAGTTAACTAATCCACAGTCCAACTGAAACTGTGTTTCACATGGATCTGTTTTTCCTACCTCAAAGTCCAAACTGAACAGTGACTCTCATTCAGACAACAGATAAAATCAGGCATCCCAGATAGCATCTCAAATCGTCCAATCAGGACTGTCCCAGCTCAAACATAACTAATCAAACAATGACAAACTCAGTTCCTTTTTGATTCAAGAAGAAACTGAAGCCAAAGTGTTTGGTGCTGAAGCAAAACCAGTCTGTTAATAAGTTGGATTAAAGTTGAGTGCTTCCAAATCAAAATCAGTCAGCTTCATCATCTCTTTGATGTTTCTGATTAAAGCTGCTGAATCTACCTGACAGTCTTTCCACAGGTACGAGTGTTTCCACGTGTTCTCTGCTGGAGTTTTTATCCAAACCATGGAGCGCAGTTTCATCAGCTGTCTGATGCTCCTGTTCCACACTGTGGAGGTGTTCCTGCAGACAGCTGATAACCGCCTCTGATCAGGTGACTCCAGGTGATAACCTGAGTCTGTGGGAGTCAGACGGCAGATTACGGTTCAGGTGCTGATCGGAGAGCAGTCTGAGTGGGCGGTTTGATCCTTCATGGCCGTTTAATCGAGCCTCAGAGGAATTTTACACTTCAGTTAGAAAGTTCTGGTGATATGTTGTAGCTGCTGGAGAGGATCAGAACCGTTACACAAGCACCAGCTGACAGAAAGTTTTACTGATGGAGACTTAACTCCAAAAGGAAGAGGATGGAAATGGCTGATTTCAGACTGATCAAACTGCAGCAGATCAAGGTTCTTCTCAGGTAATCTACATAAAATCAGGGATCTCGATCAGATGATCAGATCAGAGCACTTGATCTCTGCTGTCTTAGATCTTCCTGATGTAAATCAGTCTGTTTCTCAGTTTAAATAATGGAATTTGTTGGCTGGACCCTCTAAAGTTTCATATTGCAGAGTTGAACCTCACTGAATCTGCTCAAACAGAAGCAGACTTGATCCAGGTTCTGTAGAAGAGTCCTACTGAGTTATCTGCAGATTGTCTGCTTGAGCAGCCTCCAGTAAGTTTGTTCTCTTTCTGAAGCAGCTCTTACCTCCATCAACAGGAAGCCATTTCACAACTTGGAATGTTTCACAAGACAAAGTGGTCAGCAGCTTCACAGGTGAGGTTGGCTGAATGAGGAAGTTCATTACAAAGTTATCACATTTCACCATGCCACAAAGTGTCCCAACAGCTTGGAGAGTTTCACACATCTGAGACAACAAGCTCAAACTTTGTTTTACTTAAAAAGTAATTTCAACAACAGGTGATGCAGAGTTAAATGTTGATCTCACAATAAAAACAACTCATAGATTTGTTGGTGACATTCCAGCTCTAAAGAAAAGCACTTTATTTTCAAAAGTATTCCCTCACCTGCCTTTACTCGCATATGAATCCATAAGGTTCAATATGACGTTGGTCCTCTATTTGCAGCTATAACAGCTTCAACTTCTAGGAAGGCTGTCCACCAGGTTTAGGAACGTGTTCATGGGAATTTTTGACCATTCTTTCAGAAGCACATTTATGAGGTCATAGACTGATTTTGTACAAGAAGGCCTGGCTCTCAGGCTGCCCTCTAATTCATCCCAAAGGTGTTCTATCGGGTTAAAGGTCAGGACTTTTGTGCAGCCCAGTCAAGGTCATCCATACCAGACTCTCCCATCCATGTCTTTATGGAACTTGCTTTGAGCACTGGTGCACCCCCCCCCCTCCACCAAACTTTACAATTGGCACAAATCAGTCAGTACAGTTCTCCTGGTAACCACCAAACCCAGACTCATCCATCAGATTACCAGATGAAGAAGTGTTATTCATCACTCCAGAGAACGAGGCTGCACACCTCTAGAGTCCAGTCAAGGTGTGCTTTACACCACTGCATCCGATGCTTTGCATTGCTTTTTCCGATGCTTTGCATTGCTTTTAGTGATGTGTGGCTTGGATGCAGCTGCTTGAGTATAGAAACCCATTCCATGAAGATCTCTATGCACTGTTCTAGAGCTAATCTGAAGGCCACACGAAGTTTGGAGGTCCTTACTGATTGCTTCTATAGAAAGCCAGCAACCTATGCACACTACGCTCATCAGCATCTGCTGCCCTCGTTGGTCAGTGTACATGGTCTACCACTTGGCAGCTGAGTTACTGTCATTCCCAATTGCTTTCACTTTCTAATAAAACCACTGATAGTTGACGCTTGAATATTTAGGAGCGAGGACAATTCATGACCGGACTTGTTGCACGGGTGGCGTCCTATCACGGTACCATGCAGGTATTCACTGAGCTCCTGAGAGCGACCCATTCTTTCACAAGTGTTGGTACAAACAGTTTGCATGTCTAGGTGCACCTGTGGGCATGGAAGTAATGGAACACCTGGTTTCATTTATTTGGATGGGTGAGCAAATACTTTAGGCAATAAAGTGTATCTGAAAAAATATGAACATTAGCAGGTCTTTACAGGTTCCAGGATGGATGGACGGACAGACGGATGGATGGATGGATGGATGGATGGATGGATGGATGGATGGATGGATGGATGCATGGATGGATGGATGGATGGATGATAACCATTGTAAACAGCGTTTCAGATGAGGGGAAGTAGACATGGAGGCTCTGATTGTTCCATAATTGGAGGATGAAGATGTTTGGTGGGATGGGGATGGAATAAACTGTTTCTTCTGGCAATTTGAAGAAGCCGGCTAATTGGTTTGTTAGCAGAGATCCTCCCAGAGCTGTGCCACTCTGACAGATGTTCCCTGGTTCCTCTGTTTATGCATGAGACAGAAAGCATTGAGTCAGAGAAATACCAACAGCTCATCAGACAGAAGGAAACTTCAGCTGTGATCCGATGCAGAGAAATTCTGCCGCAGCTTCAGATTGTGACTGAAAGCTATCACTGACGGCAGTTCCAGAGATCTCAGCTACAACGGGAACACAGAGCGTGAAACAGGGAAATGTTGGGAGTTTAATGGGGTCAGAGGTCACTGAGAGTACGAGCATCCTGACAGTTTTATGAGCTGAAGACTAAGGAGAAAGAACTGCAGCTGGCAGAGAGCCCAGAGCCTGCAGGTAGCTTCAGTGGAGCCCAACATGTGACCCATAAAGCTGAGTGAAAAACATCCTGCAAACCCAAGAAATGGATCAAGCTGTCTTTAAATGACCTCAATTACATCATTATTCATCCAGTTATCATGTACGAGTTCACCAGGTTATATTAAGCCAGTTCATCTGGTTGCTCTTACCCAGTTCACCGGGTCAATATGAATCAGTTCATTGGGCTATTTTGAAACACTACATTCCATTATTCTGACAGTAGTGTATATAACCCAGTTCATCGGGTTATTGTCTCTGTGGTATTTTTCACATGCCAAAGGTTTCCTGAGTGTTTTCTCCATATTCCAGACGTCACAGTGTGTGTCCAAGTTTCCCTCGTCTTCGTCATCTCTGTGATCTCTGATTTGAAGGATGAAGCCCAGTCCCTGCACTCTACAGACCGTCCTCTGACTGACTGGCTCCTCATTGTGTGTAACAGGTTACTGAGCGCGCTCAGACAGCTCCCCCAACTCTGGAGGCTAACACAGGCTCATCAGAGGAATTCTGGGGGAATTTATGCACCGTCTCCAGGCTAATTGAATTAGACACATGGTGTCGACAGTGTGACCATTGTAAAGGCTGCACAATGTTGGGCTTCATCGTCCAGACCTCAGGGAGGAGCACTGTGCCCCCCCCTCCACCCTGACACACACTCAGTAACACACAGTAAGAGTCAGGAACCCTTGGACAGACTCACAGCGTCCTGTCCTCTGCCTTGTCTTTGAGATGCAGTTGCTGATCTGCCTCAGGCTCCATCATTAACTAAACTGGTGGGGAGGAGTCACTTATAGGGCAGAAAGGGGGGTGGAAGGTCAGAGAGGTCATGTGATCAACCTTGTACATGAAAATTGAAAATGTTATTTATAAAGCACAGATGTAAAACTAGTTGTTCTGCTGATCATTTCTGTGAAACTTGATCTCCTGATATTAAGTCATCATGAAATGTCCTCATCAAAGTGAAATTTGTTTCCATCTTATATCAGCATGTGACTTCATCTGGTGAAGAAAGTTTAAGCTGATAAAATCAGCCCCCGATATGAAGTTTTTACACTCTGTTGTCTCTGTCTCTCAGAAGAGAGACTGCAACGTTGACCTCGACGACGTGTCAATGCATCCGCTATATTGTGAGTGCCAAGTTCCTCTCGCAAAGCAATGCAAGCATGTATGAAATGGTTTTCCAAAAACAAAAGAAATGTTCAATTATTGTAATTGTTTTTATAGACAAGAATAACTGTTGATTTTGGTAATGATTGTGTTTACTGGGATAAAATCTAAACAATATTTGCAAATCAGAACCAGACAGAACAACCAGAACACCACAGTGGGCTTAAATACTGTCAGACTTACCCTAATTTACCCCTGAAAATATACCATAGTCATTATTTTATTAATATAATTAAAGTGAATTTAATTCGACACAGTTTCACCGGAAATAAGACAATGACTGACAGCATTTTACATTCTACTACTAATTTCCTTAGTAATCCCTTCTTTCTGAGAAGCAAGGTTGATTCCTTAATGATAACAGAAAGCTCCCTTCTCTAGTCCTCACTTCTCTAGTGCTCTTTTAAGGGGAATGAACATTGGGGGCACTGCAGTCTCATCAATTGATGCATGTCAACTGGCACATTTAACACACATTAGATGTGTCAAACTGAAGTTCAAAAAGATAGAACACATACTAGACTCCAGATAGTGGATATTTTCATTCTTCTGAGGAGAACAGGATTGCTGGGCACTGCGCCTTGGAGCATATTTCCTCAACCAGAAGCAGCCTCTGGCGGTTACTTCATAGAAATTATTAGGGGCATCTGACACCCCCAATATGTGCTGCTCAGAGTCCTTAGAACCCTCAACTACAACTTCAAACTCCTCAAAACAGAAGTCTCCTCTGAATCCTCATAACCTTCAGTATTCTTGTACCTCAGGGCCCTAAAAAACCAACCAAAGTCTTGCATACCTTCAGAGTCCTCAGGACTCTAATAGTCCAAAGAACCCCCAAACTCAGGGCCTTGAAAAATCAATAGTATTTGTAAGGGATGTAAAAAAAGTTTTTTCCCCCCCCCCAAATTCCTGGAAAAAGCCCCCTTTTTTTTTCAAATTAAAAATGTAAGGGGTTTCTAAAGTCTGGAACTGTGTGTTTTTATCAGATGAGATGAAGATCAAATGTTTGGCAACAAACACTCCAGCTGGGTTTAGTGAGAAACATAGGATGAATATATGGAAAAGCACCCATTAGGTAAGGCGTATGATATGTGATTCTGTGGGCTGGCTTCTTATCTGTAGACCCTGGTAACCTTGCTAGAGTGTGAGGGAAGAATAACTCTTAAAAGTACCTGGAGAGTTTTAATATCCAAACATATGGTCAAATGAACAACAATACCAAACACAGAATCACCCTTTCTCTATAACCATCTCAGTCCCCAGACCTGCATCCAATTATATATCTGTAGGGTGATCTGAAGAGAAGAGAGCATAAAAGAGGACCCCGGATTCTGGATGATCTGAAGAGATTGTTCAAAGGTCAAAGGTCAAAGATACTTTTCTCTGTATGCTCAAACCTGTGTAATGTTATAGGGAAACAAAAAGCGGTTTTCAACTGGTAAAACTATTATTATTTAACATTTGCCTCTGCAGAAATTTTGTAAGATACAGTTATTAAGTGGAATCATTCAAATTAAATGTTGGATTTGTCAAATTAAAGCATAAAGATTGTTTCAGGAATATTTAAACATCTTAGAAGTGATTTTAAGGCAATGTCAGCAGACATCTCCTCTGTTCTAAGAAACCATTTAACAGGTTTTAACATTCCCTCATGGATGTGGCAGATGTCTTACAGAACTGATTACCTCCTTTTTAAATTTTTAACCAACTACGGGCAGCTCCAGGCTCCATCCTGTCCAGTGTTTGTGCCATTAAACATTGGTACCCGTGTTGTTGGTTCAGATTCTACTTTTTAAACCCTCTCTATGGGTATCTGCAGGACAAACTGTGTCCCCTTCCTGGAGAACACGCAGCATGGGGACAACAGGTCTTTGTGTGCCAACCTTTCCCTCCTGGGGCATCATGCATCTTCACTAAAACCACTAATTAGCATGACTTGTTGATGGTGGCAGCGAGGAAGCGAGTAGTCACAGGATCGTTCATGTGACAGGATCAGAGGAATACGCATCACAACATGAAGAGGAGTGGCTCCTTCACAGAGGGACAAAATGATGAAGGGGGGGGGGGGGGGGCATGGGGGTCTTAAAGTCTCAAGCCAATCCTCACAGAGGGTTTGAATTAGACCTGAGAGACACTTACACCTGGGGTAAAGCTAAAGGTCTGAGTTTTCCAAACTTTAGATTTCATCACAGTGCTTTTATGTTGTCGATATCCCAGAGAAGCAGTGAAATCAATAAAGTGAGACTTAACTTCAATCCAAATCATGTTGAAACCCTTGGCCTAAAGATGCACAGCTGACATTTTTCTAAGTTTTCAGTTTGTCCACAATGTTTGTTTCAAGATGCTGCATCTGCCTGTTGATCTCGCTGTGAGGAGTGAATATGTGTGCACAGAATGCCTGTCCTTCTGCTTAGGTTTTTATGTATTTTATTTCTACAAACAGAATCTAATAGGAAGATATATGTGTGAAAGTAGCATATGGTGCAATTAAAGTTTAATGGTCCTTTTTATCATCTTGTTATTTCATATTCTTTATTTGCAAAACATGTTGACTGTCTTATTGGCATCAAAGCGAATGGAACCTTCTCAGCTGTTTAAGGCCCCTGAGGTTGGGAAGCACTAGATTGGTCATGTTGGATCGTTCTTCCATCATCCCA
Source organism: Crenichthys baileyi (assembly GCA_036173005.1). NCBI lineage: Eukaryota > Metazoa > Chordata > Actinopteri > Cyprinodontiformes > Goodeidae > Crenichthys > Crenichthys baileyi. Next base: position 918,892 of record JAHHUM010001449.1, on the reverse strand, counting down.
GGCCAGGATGGAGCCTCATGGCAAGCCAAGAGTGAGGGTGTCCTGTAATTTTAATTGTCCCCGGTCAAGCACACCTAAATCAAATGGCTGAATTTCCCCCTCAACATGCCGTCTGCCTAATGACATAATTGTTTGATTCAGCTGTATAAAAGCAGAGAAACATCTAAAATTGCTGAACACTGGCTCTTAAGGACTGGAGTTTGATGGGTGTGCTCTAGATATTGAAGCCTGATCACGCTCTTTGCTTCCAGGTTTCTCAGGTCAGGGGCTGACGATAGGCCCAGATTAAAGTCATCCCGTTTCTCTGCCAGGGCTGTGACCAACCCCCATGGAGGCAACTAAAAACCTGAATTATTCATCCAATCAATAGTAGTGGTGGTCAGTCTGCGCAATGTCAGACAAAATCTATCCATGAGTGGGGACGTTCATAAATCCATCTTCAGCTAATTGGAAAAACTAGTGTGGCAGATGATAATTACAGTCAGAGGAGAAAAAATATGGAATCAGACCCCTAAGAGAGGTTCCTGCATTTTATCACGTTGGTCTGGAGCTTAAATGTCTGAAATCCCAGTTAATGGTGTACAACACATTAACATTTCTAAAAACAAGATGAACAGAAGGAGAAATCAGTGTGAAGCGCCGAGATCAGTTTTTGGTCTTCTTTATGATACCTGCAGTCACATGACAATGAAGGTCAATCACAGAGACTCTGTAGTGGATCTGCAGTCAGATGGCAGTCTAAAAATAATGCAGGACCTGCAGTCTGATACAATGAGGCCTTTTGTGTGGAGGCGGTTATAAATTCCTTTGCGCAGTGCTGCATTGTTCACATATGGCGTACAGTAGCGACATTATTCTCACTACTGCTGGAAACTGTGTTTACAGATTCACAAAACCCCCAATCCAAGTTGATATGCTAATGGATAGTAGAACTGAGGACCCCCGACCATGTCTGAAGCAGAGGGACACCCTACACAGGCGGCTCTTTTGTCCTTCCAGGGCCGGGGCCGGGCTTGGCCTCAGGGAGCTTTGACTAATTCAGATGGCGCCTGGTCTTTAGTGACTGAACATGACAGACACGCATAGCTCTGCTAATTCTAGAGCGCCTCTGGTCAAACACCATGAATGAGGCAATAAAGCTGAAGAAAACAGAGGAGTGACTCTTCAGGAGGACGAGCTCCACCTCTGGTATACTCGTTCAACCTCAGACTCCAATACATGGGCCGAACCACGATCTGGTCATATCTATGCTGCTTCAAGACAACATCCCTGGCTGCAGTCCGAGCCATGTGGTCATATCTAAACCCTCATTCATTTATCCTAATTTATCTAAAGTAAAATATATAAAGTTCATGACGTCATTAAGGCATTAGCATATGTATTATGCCATTGCCTCTTATTGTTTTTATTCTCTCCTGTTGTATTTGCTCAAATGAACGGTATTTTACAAGCACTGAATTTCCAAAACAGCTGCTCTCATATACACATTTTAACAGTTTCATCAAGCAAGAAGATTTTGAGTGAAAATTGTCCATTTGGACTAATCCTCTAATAAACATCAAGTCAGCATAGGCCGGATTTGCCAATGTTTTTTCCCTCTCCATTTAAACCATTATTGTGCAAAACTCACAGTAATACTGAATAACTGCCAAATACTGACAGTGGAAGTTGTTTTGTACAAAAGGACTCACTGATTGCACTTTTTGTTATAACTCTACAACCCTACAATCAAAATAAATTCAGGGAGTTCAAGAGGAACCACTAACAATGTTCCTCTTCAATCATGGTTCTGTCCAAGCATAAGATAAACAAGATGACCAAATCTTCAATTATGAATCAGATATTACCAATATGGGTGGTCACAAAGCTGAACTCTGCACACAGACACTCAGCCGACACTGAGCGTGCATCTAAAAGGGATTTGCTGTGGCTCTTTCTCTGTGAAATATACAAAGCTTGCCCATAAAACACTGTGTAAATCTTTTGTTCACCCTGAAACAGAATGATGTGACGTTCTACAGTTAAGAGACCACATTGTTCAGTTTATAGTTCTCATAAATGTGAGCTAAACTCACGAACCATCTTTTTAAGTCATGCCCAGCCTCCATAGCTTAACAGTAAAGCAAACACATACATTGCTTTGCATAAGTATTCCCTTTCAATTTACAACCACAAACTCAGTCAGATTCATTAAAGAACATCTGCAAACATTTATTTTCAAGCTTTGCCACAAATTATCAATTGCATTTTGGTTTGAATTTTGAGTTGGTCATTATAACATATGAATATGCTTCAATCTCACCCATCCATTTATTGCTCTGTCTTTATATTTAGGGATTGTTTTCCTGCTGGAAGGAGAACTTCCACCTCAGTGTACAGTCTTTTGCAGCTTGTAACACATTTTCTCCGAGGCCTGCCCTGTATTTATCTCCATCCATCTTGACATCAACTCTGACCAGCTTTCTTGTGCCTGCTGAAGAAAAGCATCCCCACAGCAAGATGCTGCCAACGCTATGTGTTACCTTGGGGATGGCCTTTTCAGGGTGACATGTAGCATTAGGTTTTCAACATTCATTGCATTCTGCATGTAGACCAAAATAATAGATTTTCTATTGAGAATATCTGTTGAAAACACAAACTTTAAATTGTTTTAAATTATCTTGGCAATTTTGTACTTCTCCTTTTTGTCATGGCAGAGTGGAAAGGATAATAAAAACTGAAACGTACAAATATTAAGTTTAAAAATCCAAAAAAACAGAGACAAGAGAAGGCTCAAAGACATGGCGAGTTTCTAACATGAAGAACTAGCAAAAGAACCTGGGAGGGATTTAACATACTGTGGAAGGTGACTAGTGGCATGGAAAACAGGTGAATAGAATCAGAATGCATGACAGCTTAGTGGGAACAAACTGGACAAACTGAGGGAGAAAGGCTTCAACTGTTACAATGGAAATTAAATGATGAGACAGAGGAATGAATAAACAATCACAAAACAGAAAATAACTAAAGAAAATGTATAAAAACTATAGGAAGAACTAAAAATGAACACCAAAATTAACAGAACTATAAATAATCACAAAACGTCCATAGAATAATGACTATTCTGTTTGTGCTGTTTTTAAAGCTTTTCATTTTATTTTATTTTTGCAGTTTTTATGTCTTTCTTTAAATTATTTTCCTTTCTTATTTTGACTTTTTTGTATACCACTGTATAAAATGTGCTTTATAAGTAAAGTTGATTTGATTAGATTTGAATCACGTCTTTCTCCTCAGGACTCTTCCACAAAGATCAGATTTTAGGGGTGCACGACCAATAGTTGCCCTCCCACCCGAGCTGTGAATCTCTGCAGCTCCTCCAGAGTTACCTTAAGGCTCTTGCCTGCTTCTCTGATCAATGTTCGCCCTATGGGTTTCTGAGTAAAGCAGGCTAAAAACAAATGAACTCCATAATAGTGAACTAGTCTGTGAACTGGCCTATCACATAAAATCCCAATAAAATAAGCTGCAGCTAAGTTGCAATGTGACAGAACACGTTTGCAAGGCACGGTATGAACACAGTTAACAGCTGGAGGTGGAATCCAGTTCATTACTTAACCTCACTGTCTCAGATAAAAGGCTAAACTTCAAGACCTAAACCAATGTTGCGCTTGAAGCATCCATCAATGTGGGAAGAAGCTGTGATAGTAGCACAGTGATACAACCTGAGGTCTCTTTTGCTCCTCTTACCCCAGTCTCCATCCTAACCTCTAGGTGACTTTCCCTCCAGGTTTTCCTGTTTTTATTCAAGTGTGTCTTTCACACAGGGAACGGCAGCTAACACGGATAATAAACAACTTGTTCTCTTGCAGGTGGAGGCTCGTGGTCTCCTGAGTGTAACAGTGGTTGTGATGCTTCACCTGACCATCACAGGGCAGCCTGATCCTCCCCCACCAGGAGGATGTGGAACGCCACTGTTGAGCCCATCACATCAGTTTAATACGCTCCCATTACAGCAGATTTAATCATGAACCCAAGCTGCTGCTGTTTTCTGAGTTAACCACATTGAGATGCTGCTGCATGAATCATAAAACGACTGGCTTACTCCCACCATAAAACAGCAGGAACGGGAGACCACCCAGAGTTCAGCAGCGTAGGTTTGCTGCTGGATGTCTCTGGTGATTTCCTGAGTTCAGTGGGAATGTAGCTTCTGTTTGAGAAGGTTCAAACAGAGCTGGACACTTGAACATCTGGAACAAAACTGCTGGGTTCTGCAGCTCAGTGCCGAGAACCCAGCAGAATCACAGTAAACAGAAGCTAAAAATTAGACTCAGAACAAAAACCATATTGATTCATAATCAGTCAATCAATAGACTTAAACTCAACAACATTTCTGCAATTTTGAATGAATAAAATTCATTAAATGTTTCCTTTTTTTCCTGTCGATCAATCAGAATCTGAGATTTTTCCTGTTTTGTCTCATTAGCTTCATTTTATTCGTCTCCATCTGTTTACTCTTGCATTCAAGGCTGCAGCATCTCCAGGATCGGCTGGAAATACGAGACACTGGAGCTGAGGATTTAACTACTTGTCTTCCGTTGTTCTCTATTTATGCAGTAGTTGAAAATGTTGCTGCTATTGAGTTTGAGTTCTCCGTGAGTTCTCTTTCTGTTTTTTTCTTCCTGTCCTCTCATCCCTCAGCTGGCAGCTGCAAATGGCTGTTTATGCTGAGCCTTATTCTGCTGGAGGTTTATTCGTGTTAAAAGGCAATGGTTCCCATACAGAGACGCCTCCTGATGCTTCTCCAGGATGAGAGATTGCTGCCAAGTTAATGACGTGGGTGAGTGCAACCACCTGGAATTTCTTACATAGATCCTTTTTTACTAATTGATTGAAGTGGACTGTCTGTAAGGTCTGGAATGGCTTGGGTTGAGATGAATTAGCTTTGTACTGAATTTGATTCCAAACATTTGGATGCAAATTGGACCTTTTTGCTTTGTGCCTTGACATGAAACCTGTTGTGAATTGGTGCTTAAATAAACTGAATTGTGACGCCATGGTTTTCGACAGGAAGAAGGTGTTTGTGCACACAATCTTTGAAATAAAGCTGATTAGGATTCTGTTATTAGTGTAGAGTGAGAGATGGAGAAATGAACTGGAGACTTGTCTGTAGGAATGTGTCCATTGCTTCAGTCTGGTAGAGAAAGAACTGAGACAAAAAAAGCAAAGTTTTTAGATTCACCATCTACGTTTCAAACCTTCTTCATGGTCATGAAATATAGATCCTGACTAAAAGAACGAGATCCTGTGTGCTGCCATCTGTATGGTGGCCGGGCTTAGAGATAGGATGAGGAGCTCTGAATAGATACTCTGCATCAGAAGGACTCGGTTAAGAGTGTTCGGGCGTCTTATCAGAATTTCCTCTTTTGGTGGCTCTCCCACTGGGACCAGACCCCGGGGCAGACCCAGTACATACTGGAGTGATTTTATATCCCTACAAGCCTGGGAATGTTTTGGAATCGCCCAGAACCAGCTGGAGAGTGAACAGGAACCACTGACGGTTGTGTCTTGTCTCACTTTAATCTCCATGTTTCTGTGGAAGATTATATGTTAGCAGACATTAAACCAACTACAGTGAAAACAGCCCTGAAGTCTTGTTTTATAGAGATGATCAAATTCTCATTTAGTCAGCATATTTCTAAAAACCCTTTGTGGGCCTACAGCACAATAGCCTTGTAGGGTTGATCTAAGGTTTACTGTGGGCACCCTGCTGTGGGACCCCCGAAAATCTACCCATACATGCACCATGTGTCTAAGCACTTTGGAAAATCTCATAACTCTGCCATTTATAAATCCTTGGAGGGTACCCTACAGTGGGACATGCTCCAAAACAGAATGGGGCTGCAGTGGCACATCGGATAATAAGCTGGCCCATGTGCTGTCAGGAAACTTTGGGGCCCACAGCAAATTTGGGGTTCTCAAATAGGAACCACAATGGACTGCCCATTCCTGTAGGACCAGGTACTATCATGAAATACAAGTCATGGTGGACCCCATAGCATAAGACCAAGCTGGGCCCTAGCTGGCTACCTGTGGTAACACAGCAAAATGTCATTACAGTCAAATTGAAGCCATCTGCTGGGGGACAACTGGACTTGAGGACACCCATCTCATACAGAACAAACAGAATAAACCACTGGGATAGTGATGACATTTTAAACAGAACATGAGGACATTACAGATCATTTCCCCCCACCTTATAGTAACTTTTTGGAATGAATTGAGGTACAATATTCCCTTTTTAAATTGAGCTACTAAAATAAATAAAGTCTTTAATGATTTTTAATATTGTTGAGATGTTCCTGCATGTTTTAAGGATTTTTGCAAATCCATGGGGACAATAACTGTGGAAGGTGTTAGAAGGTAGAAGGTGATCATGTGCAGGGAGACGTGTTTGATGAGGACAGAGTCAGAAAGTTGAAAGTCCTCATGCATGAGGACAATTACTGCAAAGAGTGGACACAAATATGTGGGACATAAAGGGACTAACTGAACGTTTAAAAATAAATTGAAGTCAGAAAGCGGCGAATTTACAAACATATTAAAACATTTGTGAAAATTTCTGGGGACAGCTTGAAAAACAGCTTGTTTGTCCCCCTTTTTGGACAGCCTGTGGGGTTAATGAGGACACGTCCAACAGAAAACTACCACAGATCAGGACCGCTGAGCATCATCAGCTGCTGGTTGCCGATGGCGACAGGCGTCCTCTGCCTGAGTGACAGCTCCGGTGGCAGTAGGTTTATCTGCCGTGGACATGGCATCCTACAGAGCGTCCTGTTGTCTTTGAGGGTTTGAAAACCGTCCAGAAGAACTTGGCAGTGAGACTCGTTATTAATATTCCTGAGAAAAGCCACTTCCTGTCAAAGCCGGTTGGCACGGCGCCTCAGAGCTGACAACGCTTGCCGACTGTAGTGTCATTGTTCATGACGAGGAGTCCAACTGCTCTTCAGGCTTCAGTTTGAGGTTCCTCCTGTCAGAATGAGGAGACAGGAAGTGTCCCACTGAGGGACACAACAGTTAGTCTCTAAAGACTTCACACAGATAGACAAACAATAAACAAGCTAAATCATTTTACTGTTTCTGAGAGAAATCAGAAATTCAGCAGAAAATTCAGCAGAGAGTACTCCCACTGATGCTGCACATCGGAAACTCTGTGATCTGTCACCATGGTAACGTATAATCCTTAAGCTGAAACCAGTTATCAGTATGAACATCATCCATCACCGCTGATCTTCATGTTCTGATATTTGAGTCAAAGGTTCTGATTCTGCTTCAGTTCAGCAAAACATCATCTAAAACTGATCGGTCCACACTGTGAGGATTAATCATCTCAGTTCACCGCAGCACCACTTCACAGCAATCATCTCTAGGTACAAAACAAAACAAACAGGTCGCCAGCTGGGGACTGGAATGACAGAAAGGAGACACACACAAATGGTCCAGGAGAACCTTCTGTGGAAACGAAGAAAATATGAGTATATAGAGTTACAGGCAGAAGTAGCTCCATTAGTGGCTTCATCTTAGAGAGAAACACAGCTAAACCTGAGGCCAGGTTTCAGCTATAGGATGTTAACTGGAGGTTGATGTAGCTGATGGCAGCAGTAGTTCCTTGAATGGCTTTGTCCAGAAAATAGCCAAGTTCACACAGAAACACTTGGCCAGGCGTACCTTCTACAAAATGAAAACAAATGAGAGAACTTGAAGTTATTGGCTGCAGTTATTGCTAGTAATGTAGAATCTGATTGGGAGAGGAGACAAAACCTCACAATAAATGCAGAGCGAACTGAACACAGGAACTGTATATAAGAGAGATGATCAGATAAGGTGATCAAGCTGGCCAAAGTCCGGCACTGAGACTAAAGTTGTTTCTGCTTTTTAAACAGCCTGTTAGATGAGTTTTACTGCAGCTGAACTGAAGGTGATTCAGTTGTTGGACCTGCCCGTCCATCTGAGCAGCTGCTCTTCTGAGACCAGTTAAACCCTCTGTATCTCTCAAAGAACTGCAGCATCTCTGTGTAAATCAGGTCTGCAGCCGCAGAAAGTCTGACAGGGTCACTCTGTATGCTTCAGATTAAGGACCCCTACAGATCATGGCCTGAAGCCGCCGTCAACAGTAGATTATCTGGACGTCAGACTCACAGGTGGCGTCCCGCTTTCAATCCCTCTCAAACCGATTCCAGCTGCAGGAGAAAACATCTGTCCTCTGATTGCTTTTTTCTAAGACTGATTAATGGACATAAACCCGGCGTTGCCTGCCTTCACCTTTCTGACAGCAACATGCAGATCAAACTAAATCCTCTGACTGTGCAGCACTTTGATTTCTTGTCTCCGGGTCGCATGGTTTCCACCGGCGCCACACACCTTCAGGAGAAGAAACAGTCGAACACTCCACATTGATTTAGCTCCTTATCTAGGTTCACTTTAATAGCATCTCAAATTCACTGATCTGATAGAATCAGATAGAATGATCTAAATCATCATCATAGACTGATCTAAATCAGCCCAGAACATCACAATGAAGATCCTAACATCATCATGCGTTCTAAAAATGTTTTCACTGTTTACTGTCAGAAAAAGATCTGTAGTTTTATAGAACCAGTTAATCTCCATTCTTTACATGTTTACATGTTATATTTTATTAATCTCTTGTTGAATTCGTTTTATTTTTGCTGACTGACAGTTGTTTAGGTGCTGGAATCAGGTGGTTTCAAGATTATCTGGGATCCGGATCAGGTGAGTCACGCATCAGCTAGAATCAGAATGCTCTGGCATCAGAATCAGTGTCCTAGGTGTCATCTGGGATCAGGATCCTTCTGGGACTAGGCTCAGGTGGGATCTGGTGTCAGAAAGCATCAGGTGTTGACTGGGATGAAGATAATGTGGGATCAGGTGATTGGGATTATCTGGAATCAGAGTCTGGTGGGTTGAGGCTCTAGTTGGATCAGGTTTTAGATGGGATCAGGTGTCAAATAGAATAAAGCCTCTACTGCATGATTATGTAGATGATGGCCTTCATCACAGAGCTCTTCTTCATTGCTACTGTGGAGAAACAATGACACTCTTCAAAATGCTCTGAAGGTTCCTGGATCTTCTTATTTAGGTCCAGCCAGAAGCAGCAGATGTATAAATAGCTCAGTTGCTCAGCTGGGAATGTGTAAAAACATGAACCGGACCCCTGAGCTCCGTCAGACACAGCTCAATGATCAGTACTTCCTGTGTGACGGCTGAAAAGTTGTTCTGGTCTGCTCTGCAACTTCCCAGAAAGCAGTGGGATTGTGAAGTTTTCTGTTTCTGGGTGAAAAATCTTTTTCACAGACAGATGGGAGTGTCAGCTCAAAGTGATGATCAGTTCCTGGATATTCTTCCCTGTAGACAGAACCCGACTGCTGGTTTCAGCGCTGTTAGCAGAACTTGATAGACCATGTCAGGTTCACCTGAGACACATCATCTAGAATGTAGGGAGAAGGTTTAAAATGAGGAAGAACATAATGTGGTGGTTCCAGAAATATCTGAAACCTTCAAGCTAACATGGATGTCTGTTGCATCTGGAGAAAAACCCACCACTCAGCTTACATCATTGCAGGAGCAGGAGAACGTTTGGTTTAACAGCTGAAAATTTGTTTCTCCTCTCTGCAGCTCTTTGTTTCATTTATATCTGCTCAAACTCTCCAATTAATCTTCCAGTCTTTGGGATGATCACCAGTTTCATTTGTTGTCTTTGGTCAGATTTTTCATCTGGAATGTTTGCTCTGCAGCAGCATTTCAGTTACCATGTCATATTTGAGCTGTAACTGTCGCTGGTGTGGTTGGTGTGTGTGTGCATATGTGTGTATGTGTGTGCGTGTGTGTGGGGGGGTGCTTGATGAGAGGAAAGATAAATAAAAGGCCCAGAGACCAGGTCTGGGATCAGTGGCAAGAATGCAGAGAGGGCCTGGGAATGACACTTCCCATGCAGCAGAATTCACAACACACACTCTGATCTCACACACAAACACACACACACACACACACACTCTTGTCTTACTTTGTGAGGACCTTGCATTAACACTTACTGACTTCCAGTTATTTCCATTCATTATCAACCTCTTCTGTGGCCTAACCCTACCCCTGAACCTAACCATTACCAGTACATAACTAACCCTAACCCTAGTCCTAAATCTGAACCCTAGCAAAACATCAAGTATGGACCATGAAAATGCCCCCACTTTACAACAAACGGTCCCCACTTTGCTGGCGAGATACGAAAAATGGTCCTCACTCAGCTGCAAAAACATGAGCACACACACACACCTTAGCACCATTTAAATCTAACCCATCATGGGTGTTTCTGAACTTTGAGAGGAAATTAGAGTACCTGGAGAAACATCCACACATGTACATCATGCAGACCCCCACAACCCACCCTGGCTGGGAATCAGACCTTCCTTCGTCTGAGGCCAGCTAGCCTCTGTTTGACTGTTTAGCCTTGTGTGGGCCTAGATTTTACTAAATAAAAAACTGAAATGTATCAAACTCATTTTCAGGAAGTTAAACTCAGCCTGTTCCTGTCTGACGTGCCTATCTCCAGCAGTCTATGGGCGAGAGACGGGGTACACCCTGGACAGGTTGCCAGTCCATCGCAGGGCAACACACAAACAACCATGCACACACTCATTCATACACCTAAGGGCAATTTAGAGTGACCAATTAACCTAACAGGCATGTCTTTGGACTGTGGGAGGAAGCCGGAGTACCCGGTGAGAACCCACGCATGCAAGAGAGGAGAACATGCAAACTCCATGCAGAAAGACCCCTGGACGGGAATCGAACCCAGAACCTTCTTGCTGCAAGGCAACAGTGCTACCAACTGCGCCACCGTGCAGCCCAGAGATTAAAGTCTTCTCTATTACAGACTCTGTGGCCTAAAATGTTTCTCAAACTCAGCAGTCACGATTTAACACATTAAACTGAAAAACTGTTGCTTTGTTTCAAAGAACCCATACAACACATGAAACCGGAACCAGGAACCGTGGATGGGTAAATTCCAGACCGCTTATTGATTAAAGTAGGTGATGTTATCCATGTACTGGATGGATGGATGGATGGAAAGACTACAACACCAGGAGACTGTAAAACTTAAGGATCCAAACTGTTGCTTCGCCCATTCTCTGATTCTCCTGCAGCTGTGTGAAGGCAGAGTGTGATGGGTCATGATATATGTGTGTATATGTGTGTGTTCCTGTCTTGATATCACAGTGAGAACCATTTTCCCGATTTTACCATCAAATTGAGGACCGTTGGTACCAAAGTGAGGACATTTTGCTGGTCCTCACGACCTATTTTGCTAACGGTTAGGTTTAGGACTAAGGTGTGAATTGAGTTTAGGTTAAGGTTAGGGTTAGGCATGCACTGGTAATGGTTAGGTTTAGGGTTATTGTCAGGGTTAGGGTATAGAAAGGGTTGAAAATGACTGAAAATCAGTGGAAGTCAATCGGATACAACACATGGTCCTCACTACATATAGCAAAACAAGAGTGTGTGTGTGTGTGTGTGTGTGCGCGCATGGTTTTTTTGTCCTGTAGGTCCGTCCTGTGTTGGTCCGCTGACCTGTCCAGACAGTGGTGGTTCTCCACCCATGCAGCCCCCTGCTATAAACCCAAATAAGCAGCTTTTATTTTGAAAACCAAAACCATCTTGTACTTTGATGCAGCGGCTGCAGTTTCTCTGTTTGAGTAGCTACATTAGCATCATTGTATATGCATCCATGCCAGTACATGCTAAACGAGAGTTTTTAACAATGCATGGATGTGTAAGGGTGAAACAACATATGAATCACAATAAAGTGTGCATTAATTATACTGTAAAAGGACTGTAATATTTGTTGGTTGTTATTTTACAGCTGTCATGAATACACACTGCATGGCAAGAAGATATTCGTCCTGTGGGATGGAGTCTCCCTGCAGTAGATACTCATAACGGACACAGATGATTGTGTGGCTAAAGGTTCGAGGATCTTGGAAGCAATACGACCACAGTTTAAATTTTTAGTAAAGGATGTTGTATTTTATCATTCAGTTGCAATGACAACTGTAGTGCTATCCTTTATTTAACCAGGAAAAACTAATTGAGATTAAAACCTCTTTTCCAAGAGTGACCTGGCAGAGACAGCAGCGTAAAACATCCAGTAAATAAATATCAGCTAATATAAACAATATTTTTAGGTCAGTATCAAATATATTTTTCAAATAAAAATCCAAAAAGCCAGTGAATAGTCCCTAAATCACAATCATACACTCAAGACGTGTAATTTTACCTTTAGTGGTACACTTTAGGGGTATATTTCTACCTGATTAAAGGAAATATTTGTTACATACATTTGTATTCAAAATAGGAAAGTGCAAAACTAAGTTTGGTACTTTTTTATTCGTTTAAATCAGAGGTGCCCAGTACCACAATCAGTCCGGTCCCTAAGAGCAACTTTTAAATGCATCCCTTCTCCAACACATCTGAATCAAATATATGGCTCATTGCCAGGCCTCTGCCGGGCTGCATAAATGCTGATGAGGGAATTGAACAATTTGATTTAGGTGTGTTGCAGCAGGGAGGGATGTTGCAGGATGGTTTTAAATTTAAAAAAAGAATAAAAAAATCTATTTATAATGTATTTACACTGCTTTACACGGTAAATCAAAAAAAAAGCATATACATTTTTTTTGTTACTTAAAGAAAAAAAGATCACATCCAGACATTTTACCTTAGGTTTTAGAACAATAGGTTCATATTTGTATCTTTTACTAGGTTGGGCCATAAATGTAGCTTTTCAGGACCCGAAAGGCAACACACAGTTATCCCAAGCTCCAATATGTGGCCTTTGAGTGTAGAAATCTACAGACCTTTCAGGAAAGAACTGTTCTCCTTCCAGATCCTTACTTCTGACGGAGCATGTAGTTGCTCCTGTGTTCCTTTGGAAAAAATGTCTACCCCTGCTAAAGATGGACAGGTGGATGATACATGGATGGATAAAGAAATAGATGAATAAATAGACAGGTCTATATATTGCCATTTTCACATTTGTAGGGTAGCAAAGAGGGAGCTTAGGTTCTCAGGCACCTTAACTTTTATTAAACAACAAAATCATTTTGGGAATTTTACCAAAGGACATTATTTATTCTCACATACATTTTACAAACTTCAAAAATCCATTTAGGTTTGTTTAACATCAAGAAGATGAAAACCTTGGTTAGATCCATTCAAAAAGCTTACCTATTTAAATCAAGTACACAATTAATGACGTGTATTTAAAAGGGCGACGCAGCTGAGGCTTACCAGTGTGGAGGAAAACTAAAGATGAAAGACCATCACCCGATCACCCGTGTTGCACACTGATACTCACACTGTGGAGAACACAAACCACAACGTCACACTGAAAGGAAATGCCAACACAGGAGTGGATCAACCATTTATGAATAAGCCTTTATGTGAGTTGTTAATCAACTTATTTTAATCCAAAGACTGAAGAAAAATAAAACCACATACATCATTAGTGAGTCTAAAAATGTTCTATGCCTGATTCCACCATATTATCAATGTAGCCCATTTCCAACTGGCCAATGGTGCACTGTGAGGTTAAAATACCACAATCAGGAATTATTCATATTGCAAAACAGTCGTATAACACCAAAAAGCAAAAAATCAAAAAGGCAAAGTAGCTAAAAAGTATTTTAAAAGGAAGGAAATCTGTCATAAATAAAAAAAAAAATGCAAACCAGACCGCAGCTTTCCTGGGGTCAGCTGGAGCAGTGGCAACATAGCAACAGCTCATCCGGTAACGATGACAAACAACAAAGCAGGTCCAAAGTTTTGGTTAGGCTCCCAGTGGGAATGATCCAAAACATTTCAACATTTCAGCAGAAAGAGTTTAAAAGCTTCCCTGGAAGCAGCAGAACACTGATTAGCTATTAAATGTCCTCAGTTTCCCAACACACTGGATTCCCACCGATTCATCCCATCGAAGGTCTGATAGGATGAATTGAGTAAGGCGAACAGGAAGCGGAGGGGTGGAGCCAGCTGATAAATCTGATGTAAACATCTGGTTAATTAACAAGCAGCTCTGAAATGGAGACATTAAGAACAGATCCATCTTCCCTCCATTATGGAAACAAGCTGGATCATCCCACCTCCAGCTTGATCCATCCTAATCGTTCCAAACATCAAAGATGGAACCAGTGCTTACTGGGAACACTGGGAATACATCCAAACCCACTCTTTTCCTTCGCTGCTCTCCTGCAATTTCATGCAAATAATTCAGTTGGATGCATAGTTACCTGTGAGTCTGCAGGAAAACTGGGAATCACTGTGGGAGGCTGATTTCATATCAGTTCTTCATCCTCATCCTGAGCAATCCATCCATCCATCCACCCATCCATCCATCCATCCATCCATCCATCCACCCATCCATCCAGCCATCCATCCATCCATCCATTCAGCCATCCATCCATCCATCCATCCATCCATCCACCCACCCACCCACTCATCCATCCATCCATCCATCCATCCATCCATCCACCCACCCACCCACCCATCCATCCATCCATCCATCCATATCCACCCATGCATCCATCCATCCACCCACCCATCCATCCATCTATCCATCCATCCATCCACCCATGCATCCATCCACCCACCCATCCATCTATCCATCCATCCATCCATCCATCCATCCATCCATCCATCCACCCACCCATCCATCCATCCATCCATCCATCCATCCATCCATCCATCCATCCATCCACCCACGCATCCATCCACCCATGCATCAATCCATCCACCCACCCACCCATCCATCCATCCATCCATCCAACCATCCAACCCATCCACCCACCCACCCATCCATTCATCCACCCACCCATCCATCCATCCATCCATCCATTCATCCATCCATCCATCCATCCATCCATCCATCCATTCATCCATCCATCCACCCAGACAGGTATGAGATTGAATGAAAACCCAAAGGAAAGACATTTAGGACCTTGAAGCTATTTCCAGTTCAGGTGGCGTTGTAGATGAAGTTTCAGGATCAGGAGGATGCAGGATTGCGGTTTGGTTTCTTGGTGCCCTGTTTGATGCTTGGTGTCCTCTCTCTCTATAACTGTGAGACTGATTGTTTCTCCACTCTGCAATTTCCAGGTAAAAAGCTGGGACATCAGCTCACCTGCCTCAGCTCTGGCTTCTGATTTGTTGGATCCAATGCGCGCAGGCAGCGTGCTGGCAGCCAGTGATTGTTTTCTGCAGATGTCTTTTGAACATCCAACTCTCCAGGGGAACGTTGCCCCAGTTTCCTAATCTGATTCCGAAGCAACTCCTCTGCTTTTGCTTTAATTTGCCTGGCTGTGGCTGAAACCACCTCAGGAAGGAAGAAAAATCTCTGTTTGCATCCGGAACCCCGACGGATCCCATTTGTTTATTTACGTCTTTAATCTTTAATGATGTGTGTATTTGTTTCAGGTTGAAAAGAGAACCCTTTTCCTCGATCACACATGTTGTCAGGAATACCTCAGAGGACTCTGCAGGAGCATCAGGAACACCACAGAATTTCCAGTTGCAATAAGTAAAGTTCTGATGAGGAATTTGTAAAAGTATGACTGAAACAACAGGCTCATTCTTGCGCTGCAGCCAGCAGCCAGTTTATCCTGCAGATCAACAGATTTTCCCATGATGCTCCAGTCTGTTTGGACATCATCAGGTGAACGCCACCACCGCAGCAACAGCAGATTGTTTTTTACCTTTTAAGTCGGCATTAGTATGAAAACTGAAAGCCTCTTACAGGCTGACATGAAAATCCTCTGAGAGTTTGAGCTGCAGCCAGCAGTCTGTGTTCAGGTATCAGTGAGTTTGAAAGGCCCAATATGATGAAGATGATGATCAACCCCTCCTCTTCTGCTGGTTGGATAGGCAGAGGCACAGTCTAATTATAGAGATGAAGCTCTGAGTGTGAGGGTTGGTGGGATGGAGATAAACCCTGATCGGGGAGCAGGTCTGAGAGGAAAACCCTGATCCTCAGGTCTGAGAGGTGCAGATTAAAACCTGAAATCTGCTCTCTCTGATCAGCTCTCTGCAGCATGTGGAGGTGCACAGCGAATTGCAGCCAGCTGCAGATTTTCAGCCACATTAAGCTGCGACAGATGTGTTTGGGTGTTGACATTGTTTGGATCTGATAGATCAAAATGTTTCACCCACTAATAGGCTTTGGTTTCTGTACATTCTGGATTTAGAACCCCCCCCCCCCCCCCCCCCCCCCCCTTTCCTGACTGTCTGGAGCAGACCAGATCACATGAAGCCTGCAAGGTCACATAAAGCCGCTAGTTGTTTGGTTTGAATCAAACGTTTAAGGAAGATGACTGAACTGTGCACATAAATCTAGAGGTTACATCCAACTGCTGGTGTTTGACTGTACAGGAAACGAAAACGAGTAACACCTCCTTCGCATCCTTCTGCTCCTCCTCTTCCTCCTGCTCCTGTCAGCAGCCCTACCAGTCTTTGACAGAACTCATGTCCGATTAAAAATGTTTCTGTGAGGGTACACTCGGAGTGTTAATCTGGCCCAGAGAATCTACTGATGGCTCAGACTCGTTCATTTTGAATGAATAAAATAAAGAAAGAAACTGTTTATTCTTTTAAAGAGAAACAAACCTCACAAATCTGTGAACAAAACCCCTGTTCTATTTCAATAAAGAGTAAAAAACACAAGCTATTTCCTCAAACATAAAATTAACCTGATCTGTTATTTTTAAGAATAAAAAACCCACAACTGTTCCTTTAAAAGACAAATTACTATTTAAAAAAATAAAATAAAAAAATTGATCTGTTCCTTTTATTTAAAGAAAAAGAATAATTTTTGTTATTTTAAAAAACCTCAACATTGTCAATAAAGAACAAAAAACTGAACTGTATCTTTGAACAGAAAAAGCCAAAACAAAACAAAGCAAAAAAAATCCCACATAGAATAAAAAACACTAATTGTTCTTTCAAATAATATAAATGGTTCTTTCAAAGAAAATAAAAACAGAAATGCTTCTTGATAGAGCAGACTATTTGGAAAGATTTTTTAAAGAAAAAAACTGAACTGTACCTTTAAAGAAAAAGAAAAACAAAATTGTTCTTATGATGAACAAAAATAACTAATCTGATCCTTTAAAGAAGAAAAGCCCAAACTGTTCCTGTTAATTAAATATCCAGCCTCTGACAAGACTCATGTGGGACTGATGTGAGAAGAGTCAACTTATCAATCAGTCTGATCATGTACCTATCAGAACCATCTAAGGATGAACAGTAGACTGCCGCCCCCCTGCGCCCCACCTCAGAGGACCTTCCTCCCCCCTACTGGACTCTCCTACTGCCCTCACAGCCTCCTCGTTGTCATCCTCCCTCTGACTTGTTATCAGGACTCAGAACAAACGTGTTCTTCAGCAGTGAACAGATAAAGAGTTGATCGTGGTGTCCCCCCCAGAAACCCATTGGGGGGTTTATGAATGTGCGTTTGATTTCATATAGAGATGGAGGATGCCACGACACTGAGCTGCTTGTTGACTGTGGTCCAGATGTGCAGCAGTCAGAGCATCCCATCAATGCCCCCGCTGTTTCCCCTGTTCTAAACACACTCAGGGTCTCATCTGCACCTCATATAACCGGGAACAGAGGCAGGGAGGGGGCCACAGAGCACAGTTCATGTGTTCACTGTCACCTTCTGCTGTTGGTTCATGTGACTGAACACAAGAAACAGAGACGCTTTAATCTGCCGATGCTTAATGTGACAAGCTGGAAGAAACTTTACCAGTCACAGCTCAACCTGCTGGGAGGGTTTTCAGTTTGACCTGCCTTAAACTGCTCCTTTAAGAACCCAACACATCTCAACTGTTTATTTAAATACCAAAAACCCAAAATGGTCACTTCAAGAATCTAAACAGAAAAGAAATGAACTGTTCCTGCAAAGAACAAAAACCCTGAGCTTCTGTTTTAAAGAACCAAAAATCTGGGATGTTCATTTAGAAAAAAAATGCTGCCACATTAAAACACAAAAAACTTAATTGTACCTTTAAACAACAAAAACAAATGCTAATAATAATAGTAGCGGTCATCTGAACAATAAATAGCTGACACACACAACTTAATGTTCTTTTAAACAACAAAAAACCCAAACCTGTTATTTAAAGAACAAACATCCTGAACTGATCTTTAAAAGAATGAAAGGAACAAAAGGAACTTGAACTGTTCCTTAAAAAGACAAAACAATGAATAAGTACTTGGACTGTCCCTGTAAAGAACAAAGATACTGGAACATTCCTTTAGAGAACATTAAAATATGAACGACTCTTTTGGAGAACAGAAATCCTACACTGTCTCCTCAAAGATTCAAAGGAACACAAATACTTGGACTGTTTCTGTAAAGAACAAAAAATTTAACTGTTCCTTTCAAAAGCTAAACCCTGAACTGTACCTTTTTATTCTTTAACTTTTTATTTTAGATTTTCAAATTTTAGAGTTGAACAATGAAAATTTAACAATCCCTGTAAGACCTATAACTTCCTCCTTTTAAGAAAGAACACCTACAGCTAAATTGTTCTCTTAAAGAACTAAACAATGAAATAAACTGGAATGTTCCTCTAAGGAGAAACAGAAAAGTACTGCTGCTTTAAAGAACTGAAAGTATCGGCTGGCGGTTTGAAGAAGGATCAAGAAGGACAAGAAAAAATGCTTTGAAGATGGACGTTCCACTGTTGTCCCTGTAAGGAACAAAAACAACTGGATTGTTTGTTTAAAGAACCAGGAAATAAAAAAAAGAGTTTCCAATAAAAAACAAAAAATCTAAACTGTCTCTGTAAAGAATACAAACATAAGTATACTGCTCCTTTAAAGCATCAAAACAACTTGAACTGTCCCTTTAAAAAGCAATGATACCTCAGGGGTCACAGTTTTATTTGTCTCCACACTGAAGAACCTTCTCTTCTCCCTGTTCTTAATTCAGATGTTTCTGCAGAAATCTTCAGTTTCTGTCAGGTTGTTCTTTAGTTCCCACCTGTTTCCCTCTCAGTGGCGGATCAGTGTGTGTTTGTGTGTTTTTACAATGTCAGACGAAGATTAAGGACCCCTGAACCTCACCCACCCTCCTGTGTGAAAGAAAAGATGAGTGCAGTCTGATAATCTTCATCCTAATGCAGAGACACCTTCTGTTGCCACGGCAGCACTCAGCATCCCAAATGAGTCTATAAGCAGATTAGGCCTTTAATGCAGGTATATGAGGTAAATTCGTGCTGCTGAGAGCTGGGGTTTCACAGGATGCTCCTCCTTTTCCTTCTCATCATCATTTTCTTCCTGCTGGAGGTGATGTCTCATCTAATGAAGTGTCAGACAAGGACCCCTATCAGATCAGATTATGGTTGTTTTTCAGGTATTTTATTCTGAATGTTGTTGGGTTTTATTTAATCTAATGATGAGTCAGAGAGAGAACTTCCTGTTGATGCACCATTAATCACCAACTTGTAGCAATTTCCACCTGTTGTCCATAATGTTCTTCTTGTCCTGACTCCTTGGTGCTCCATCCATCCATCCATCCATCCGTCTGTCCATCCATCCGTTCATCCGTCCATCCACATCTCGGTGCTACAACACATTAAAATTGTGATCCCTCATGATCACAGAACAGCTGCAGGGTTGGTATCTAAAAGAAACCTCAATGCATTTAATGGTCTCTGAATGAAATAAAGATCTGAATCTAATTTAACAGCTCTGATTTTAAGAGAACTTTCGAAGAAATGTAATCTTAACTGAATAATAATCAGGGTCACCGGAGATGGTACCATCCAGGATGTCCAAATCTTCACTGAGAACACTGGCTAATTCTGTCTGTAAACTGTAAATCAGAAGGTTTAAATCTAATGAAGATGAAGTTATGAATCAATATAAAATTTGAAATCACTGCGGGACCTGAACCCTATTACGCTTTATGTGAGCCATGTTTCCAGAACAAAAGTGCAACAAAACCTTGAATTTGTAATCAGACCATGAACCTTTATTCCTCACACACACATATGAACAACATAAATCTTTGTGGATGAACCTCGTTGTGTTTGTAGAGTCTGATTCAGGCTGATCAGACCAGCTAGTTGGTCCACTTTTCTGAATTTTATCAACTTCCTGTAAAGCTCTGTTCAAACATTAATGAACCGGGATACTGCCTGCAGCTGTCTTTCAGAGGTATCTGACTATTTGTTAAAAAACTTCTTTTATATCTTAGTCACCAATCAGCCATTGATCAGCTAGCTGGAAAACCTTTCTGAATGACCTGCAGAGCATTTATTATCCAGTTCTTGATCCATGTTTTTATCCTCTAAACATAATGAAGTCTGTCAGATGCAACCTGCAATAAGGTGTTAATAAAAAATTCTATAATCAGATCCAAACTGATACAACTTTCATTTCAGAGGACAGGATGATATAACTCTCTTGTAGTTTAAAAGCTTCCTGCTCACAGATATAGAACATGACGGTGTTTCAGATCAAACCCTTTTTCTGGAAGGTTTTTCATCTCTCTGTCTTCATCGTGGCTGCAGCTTAGTCTGATTCTTGCAGCTGCAGCTCCACCTCTCACCTTGTAGCTGTGAAAGGAGAACTGGGTAAAATGGCGGCTGGTTGGGTAACAGCAGTCTGACTCATAGTGCTCACTCAGCAGCTTTCAGCACTGCGTCTATTGGCAGGTAAGACAAACTGTCAGCAATGTGGCAACTCCAGACGACCTGCCGCTCCCACACTTCCTCTCTGATCAGTTTCACAGCAGAACAAGAGAAATGGAGTTAACTTTTACCTTCTGTCCGGCCTGCAGCAGCATCCTGAGGACACTTCAACGCCCTGCTGACAAACTCTGCATCATCGCTGCTCAGAAAGGCTCCGTGAGTCACCGTCACAAGGTTCCAAACTACCTCAACTAACAAAAATCGTTAAGCTGCATCGTTACCCTCACAGGCCGAACTGTTAAACTGCCCAGAGTTTCACTGGTTCATGCTCAGAATAAAATTTATTTAACAGGAAGAAAATATGAAATCAGTGTTAAATGCAAATGAAAGCAAACCTGTGCAGAATATTTCAGACCTGCAGTCTGCAATCCTTCTCAGGATCTTTGATTTTTTACAGAAAAACATTTAAAACAGTCAGGAAAATAACAAAGAGTTGCTGTGAATGTTTTTTTGGTTCTGTTTGGTTCTGTTTGAGAAGTTATGATTTAGTTTTGTTCTATTTCAAGTTCTATGGTCAAGTATTAAATGACGTTTTCCTCTTTCTATCAGGTTAACTGACCGCACCTGGTTCTGTTTTATTAATCTTCATATCTGGTTCTGGTGAGTTAAAAAACAACACATCTAGTTCTGGTTTGGTAATCATCTGGTTTTGGTTCTTTAATTGATCACTACTGGTTCTGGTTTGTGAACGGATCAAACCATGTCTAGGTTTGTTCATTGTTCATAAATTTGGTTCTGACTTATTATTCACATTTTCTGGTTCTGATAATTTAATGAAACACATTTAGTTCTGGTTTGTTCATCATCACACCAGGTTTGGGCGAGTTAATCACCCCACTTGGTTCTGGTTTGTTAATATTCTGATATTATGAACAATGCATTTCGGGTTCTGCTTTGTAATCCTCACTACAGGTTCTGGTTTGTTTACGGATCACATATAGTATTTGTATGTTAACACCTTGTTGTGGTTTATGAGTGGATCAGACCTGGTTCTGGTTAGTGAGCTGTGGTCTGACGAGGATCTCTCTGTGGTGTTTTGGTTCTTTTGTTCCCAGTGTTTACAGGACCCAGTTCCTCCGATGTTCTCAGTTCGCTCCTGTTTGCAGAAAGAAAGGCTTAAAAGATCTAAATGGTTGTAATGAGACTCAGAATTGTTCTTCGACCTAGACATAAATGGGTCTGAACCTGATCCAGAACTGCCAGACCCAATTGTAACTGAACTTAAAGCTAAAACTGTTTATTTAACTGAGTTTAGGTGAATTTATTTGATGCTTCAGGTGAATGTATGGTACCAAGTATAAACGACCTGCTGCTTGGTAAAGGCCCGTTTAAAACCAAACTCTGTATTTACGGACTGAAACACCTCCAGAGCTGCTGATATACTTATTGAGACAGAAATTGTTAAAACCTCTGTGTGAATAAAACCAAATCTTCTTATTTCTGACCATTTCTTCATCAGACTGGTTTCCACATTTCTTTATGCTTGATCTAATTTTCATCAAATTTTGAAACTTTCCTCCGGGTTCTGGTTGCTTCCTCTCCAGCCCTTTGACCCCAAAAAAGGGGGCCCCTTTTTCCCCCAAGGACTGGAGACAGGGGCTGCTATCAGAACAGAACTTCCTGATCCTGGTTAGGATGAATTAGAACATGAAACCTTTCACCTGGTTTCTGTCTGCTTCATATCAAGTCATCTACTCCAACTGCATATTAATGACCTGCTGCCCAGTTTCAGTCATTCAGGTGGTTTCGGGATGACAACATCGAGCTGTTTGTTGTTTTCTACTTGTGTGAGATCGGGTCAAAAGGTTATAGCACCAGGAGGGAAACACAGAGCTCGCTCTCCCCAGCGGCACTCTCCACCTCATTCTAGGGGAAGCCAAGATGTTCTCAATCCAGGTTAATGCAATGCAGGTTAATCCTGGTTTATATTCTGGATTTTTGAGGTTGGTGTTAACTGTCTGCCCACCATCTGCTTCCCTTTTTTAAAAGTTTATTTTTATAGCCTGTTGAGTCCTGAGTTTGGATCCAACATGAAACATGGAAAATTTTAATTGTATCAGCAAACCTTTATGAAGAGGCTAACTCTGCTAAACAGCAGCCCTAAAAATGTTCAGAATTAGGTATTTCTGACATTCTAACAATATATTTCAGCACTCTGAGCTCCTGTGGTTTATTTTTTTTGTCACTTTACAGCAGCTATCCATTTTGACAACCATCTCCTCCCCTTCCTTACTACTTCATATCAATATATCAATAAACTTTCAAAATGAGAAAGATTTGAAAACCCGAAGCTTCAGTGATCCTAATGAATAAGGAGCTTCAACAGAAGGAAGATGCTAAAACCAGGGTTACTGTGGCAAGCTGCCACTAGAGGGTGCTGTGCCCAGTCAGCCAATGTATTGTAGGTAATATTTCATGGATGCTGTGATCAGTTAACAGCAGGTGTAGATGAAACACCTAAAAAGATCAGATATTCAGCACAGAAACAAAGAGTATGACGGAGTCCAGTTAAACTCGGTGTGTCCCATCCCCCATCCCGACCGCTCAGCCCTGACAATGTTCTGATCCTCCATCTGATCTGTTATCATCTGCAAACATCTCTGTAATCTGACCCTTTTATCAGATTAACACAGATTACCGCCAAATGCCTGTCTATTACACACTAATACACACTGAAATATACACAGACACACAGACAAACCGAAAAACACACTTAAACCTGCAAACACAAAAAACACACTGAAACATGCAACAGACTCTAACCCTGCCCTCACCCTTCAACATGCAGGTATAGGATGAGTGACCACATGACTACAACATGATCACATCAGTCCATCAACATGACAGCAACATGATAGCATGACAAGGCAGCCAGCCTGCTGCTGCTGCAGTGAGGAAGCTCTGCAGAAATATCTGACAACAGAAAATCTTGCAAACCATCTCCTCAGGAGCAGTGTTCCTCGGTTCTGCCGCCTGATACCTGCATGAACGCAGAGATGTTTCCTGTCACAACAGGTCGTATGAAACAGATGTGACACAATGAGCCTTTACATATTGATTGATACACTAGATCTTCATCTCCACGCTGCAGTGAATCTGTTTACAAAAGACAGCTTTGCCTCCTGCAGCTTCGCCTCCTGCAGCTTCACCTGCTGTAGCATCACCTGCTTCAACTTTACTTATCGCAGGTAGATCTGATGCTGCTGCCCATGTTGCAGATTCACATCCTGCAGCTTTATCTGCTGCAGCTTTACATCCTACAGCTTCAGCTTAACACATTACAATAATCCTCACTATTAACCAATCCATTAACTCATCTGTCTCAACTTCCTTTCCTGTTGTTTACGCTTCCTCTTTCATTCAAACCATAAAGGTCCAGAAAGTTTAAAATGTATAAAGAATATTACAGGAGAGCATCTTGCTCAGTGGGATCATTTGGCTCAGTTAATTTAATGTCAAAAAAGCCTTATTTTCCACAACAAACTCTTCCTGTTTAGCAAAACTATCCACTCAGAGCTGTAGATTAAAATCAGACATTTCTAACAAGCCCGAATGCTGTAAAACAATTTAAAATCCAACGTTTCCAGAAAGAAACACTTGGCTGCAGATAGTAAAAACCTCAGTCTGCCTCCAGCTGTAAATCTGCTTCAGTCTGGTTTAAGAAACCGTTTTTAGTAAATGTTTCCGATACTGTGTGAGAGTAATCTGATCTTCACTCACTGATCTCCAGTTGGATGTCTCTAATAAAAAAACAAACTCAAAGAGCATCAATAACACTTCAGGATCAACTGTATGAGGAACAAACCTCAAAACTGACTTAACAGATTGTAAATAAATCCTTTTTCTTTTATTTTTGTTAAAGGTGATGCATGCATGCATAGATGTTGGCCCTGTTTTTTTCGCAGAATAAAGATCCCATACCTTTTGTATCCTATCTCCAGCCTTTCCTTTCTGTGTGGAGCTTGCATGTTTTGTCTGCGCATTTGTGGTGTTTCTCCAGCTACTCTGGTTTCTTCCAACAGGTTAAAAGAGTACATGCTGAGTTGATCGGAGATTCGAAACTGCCCTTAGGTATGACTGTGTAGAATCTCCCGAAACACAACCCAGAATAGGATTAAAACGTTTCAGAAAGTAACTGGACGTGAGAAAGTGTGTTTGTAGAGCAGCTCAGCATCCTCTATGTGATAAGGTGCAAAGATTTTCTTCAACAGGTGAGTGCACCTACAGGAGACAGCAGAGGAGGGCTTCCCTGTTTGCCTCAACCAGCAGGATCCATTAATCTGCAGACAGTCAGAGCGAACAGAATCAGAGAGTTTCATTACTTCTGTGGTGAGCCACTGTATCCAGTATCTGTGTTCATTATCTGAGCTCTAATTGGACGACAGCACGGTGCCTTCATAATGAGGCAAACTAATAATGATAAGGAGGAGGATGGGGGGTCAGGAGGTCATCGATAACATTATCACCTCGACTCTGACACAAAGCTTGTCCTTGGAGGCTGAAAGGACCTCGTTTAGACACAAAGAGTTCAGACAGATGGAGAAACATGTCTGAATACAGATGCTGCTGATTTCTGAGCTTTCTTTTAAAGAGAATCTGCACAGTTCATATATGTTCAGACGGTCTCATGTGTAGTTTCTGCTCAGACTGTAGTATCTCCAGCTCTGACTGCCTGCTACAGGGACATCATTTTGAACTTTAAGTAAATCATTTATTTCACATTTAAAACAATATAATGAAAGGAAACAGCTTTTCCCTTGTACGGATATTGATGACGTAAAGTCTTCCTTCGGATGTAGCAGATCAGAGGACCAGCAAATTGCTTTATCTGTTACACTATGTTTGTCTATCTTTTTTTAAATCTGTACAGGATTTCTGTTTTACTCCATCCACATTAAACTTGTCTTCTGTGTCACTTAGTAACTTTCTATAAGTAAAATCCTCTCCGCATTCAACCTGAATCTGAATCTGAATCAGGTCATAGTTTGTCATTACAAACTATGACCTGGGAAAAAACGGCAGCTCTATAGCCCGAGTGAACTTAGATCTAAACAGCAGCAGTTTTTCTCGTCAGCCCAGGACTCTTTACTCATCCAGTCGGCCCAGTCTTCTTTATTTATTGTAAGGTCTTTCCTTACTAAATCTCTCTTGAATACGCTCTGCTTTGATACTTCTGGGTAAGGAGTCGTCATGAGGGGCTGATCAACCAATCACAAGTGGACTAAACGTCAGAGCTATGTCACATTAGACAATATTAAACAATGGATTCCACTATACCTGGAAACACCATTCTTAACAAAGAAACATATTTTGGAGATTCTGGGATGCCACCTATGTGGAAATATGAGGTTTTTTTGGCCAGGCCCATCCTCTGCCAAGGACACATTGAAGGGACATGGAGAAAAGCAGTTCTTGTAGGTAAAAGATTAAAATCTGAGATTTTTGTGCATACTAAAGAACATTAATATGCACTACTGTTGTTTTCTGTTTTGGGTTTATTTTAGACATTCAGCACAGCATCAGGATAGCTTTCGCAAAGGTCACACCGCTTAATCATCTGAATGGAAACATGTTAGCTGCCCAGCCTGCTGGTACATCAAACTGAATTCAGGAACGCTACCATGAGATGGTCAAAAGCACAACAGTTACCTACTGTTGGTGTACTTTCAGCTGAAAATAATCCATCTTGTTATCCAGAGGATTAACATTAGCAGGAAAAAGCAGTGGAGTGGTTTCCGCCATGTTAGCTTTGAGACGTACTCGGCTTATGGCTCTACTGTTCAGCACACCGCATTCTGCAAATCCTTTTTTGGTCGGCGCCATCAGCTGGCAGGGTCTGCAGTAGATGGACAGCTTCTCCTCCATAACAAGTTGTCAGTCCACTTACATACATCATCAAAGGTTCATCTACAGGGGTTGGACAATGAAACTGAAACACCTGTCATTTTAGTGTGGGAGGTTTCATGGCTAAATTGGACCAGCCTGGTAGCCATTTCATTGATTGCACTTTTGCACCGTAAGAAGAGTGTCAAATTCAATTAGAGGGTAAACCCCGTTTTGCTCAAAATATTAAAATCACACAACTTTAGGGGTGACAACCAGAGTTAAAAAGGGACAGTTGTTGGTGCACGTCTTGCTGCGCATCTGGCCAAGAAGCAAGTCTTTGTGATTATCAAGACCCAGGTTCCGGGAAGTCAAAAAACCCCCAAGAAGGCGAACCACATCCAACAGTTAATTTGGGGACGCAAGAGGAAGTTCTGAAAGGGATGTTCGGGTGCTAACCCGGATTTTTTTTTTCCAAAAAAATAAAACCCACGGCTGCCCAAAATCACGGCAGAATTAAATGTGCACCTCAACTCTCCTTTTTCCCCAGAACTGTCTGTGGGGAGCTCCACAGGGTCAATATACACGGCCGGGGGTGCTATAGCCAAACCTTTGGTCACTCATGCCATTGCCAAAAATTGGTTTTTAATGGGGCCAAGAGCGCAAAACTTGGGCTGTGGACAATGTGAAACATGTATTGTTCTCTGATGAGTCCACTTTTCTGTTTTCCCCCCCATCCGTGAGAGTTACGGTGTGGAGAAGCCCCAAAGAAAGGTACCACCCAGACTGTTGCATGCCCAAGAGTCAAGCATGGGGGGGATCAGTGATGTTTTGGGCTGCCATATCATGGGTTCCCTTGGCCCCAAAACTTGTGCTAGATGGACGTGTCACTGCCCAAAGGGCTACCGAACCTTTTTTAGGACCATGTGCATCCAATGGTTTAAACATTGTTTCCTGAAGGCGGTTTCCGTGTATCAGGATGACAATGCACCAATTGCACAGAAAGATGGTGAAAGAATTTGGGTTTGATGAACATGGGAAGTGAAGTTGAACATCTCCCATGGCCTGCACAGTCACCAGATCTAAAAATTATTGAGCCACTTTTGGGGGGTTTTTGGAGGAGCGAGTCAGGAAACGTTTTTCCCCACCGTATCACGTAGTGACCTGGCCACTATCCTGCAAGAAGAATGGCTTAAAACCCTCTGACCACTGTGCAGGACTTGTATATGTCATTCCCAAGACGAATTGACGCTGTATTGGGGCCGCAAAAAGGAGGCCCTACACCATACTAATAAATTATTGTGGTCTAAAACCAGGTGTTTCAGTTTCATTGTCCAACCCCTGTATGTGCTGTCAAAAACCTAAAAATCTGCATCATAGTGCAGCGGGACAAGAAAAGTATACTTTTCCGTCAGCAAGAGGCTGCTGCAAATTTACTTCCTGCATAATTATATTCTTATGATTTTTTTGTCTGGCTGGAACCATGAAGACAAAGAGCAGCTTTGTGTAATCTCAGATACTCCTGAGAATCAAAAGTACTGACTCTCCTGGTGGTGGCGCTGCTATGCAGGCTGTTTTTCCTACTGACAGTGCTCCTCTGCAGGCAGTCTGACACCTTCTTTCTGCAGGAATAGCCTTTAAAACCAACAAACAGGAAGCAGCATGCTGGAAACAAACCAGCCATTTTAGGCCTGTTTGTTTTGTCCCAGCTGGGCTCTCCATTTCAGAATAAAACCCCCGCAGGACGTCCAGCCTCTGCCATCAGGTCACTTTTCTTCGTCCTGACTGAGAACACAAAGACAGATTCGAGGAGGACGGAGTCCGCAGCTGAAAGCAACCAATGGGCCCCTGATGTCTGCAGGATGTCTGCAGGAAAAGGCCTGAATAAAACCAAGGGTGCGTTTGGTTTTAATGTTGGCTTTCGAGGAGAGCGGCTGGCGGGGAGGAGACGCTTCCAGAGCCGCAGCACCATCTCTTAGCAACAGCACCTTTCAAACTGGACCAGAACTCAGCTGGAAAAGCCTGTCAACTAGGAACAGGGAGAACCAATAAAAATTAAATAACTTCATCGGAGTGCCTTGCAAAAAAATTCATATCCTTGAACTTTTCACATTTTGTCCCATTACAACCACAAACGTTATATATATTTAACTGGAGTTTTATGTGTGGGATAAGCTAGTGCATGGTTTTCCGAATTTGTTAAGAAATTGTTTGTATTTAACCTAACTGGGTTAATGTTCTAGAGACACTTTTTGCTGCAATTAAGAGTCTTTTGGGGCATGTCTCTACCGGCTTTGGACAATGGAAATTGTTTCTGCAGTCTTCTTCGCAAAACATCTCCAGCTCTGCTGGATTGAAGGAGAGTGTCTTTAAAAACTGGTTTCAAGTCTTTTCACACATTCTCAACTAGGTTGAGATGTTTACTTTGATAAATTAGAAAATAAAATCATCTTCACTTCACATGATGCGCTACTTTGTGTTGGTCCATGATTATAATGTGAGAAAGGACTAAAAGCATGGTGTGTTACTTTTGCAAAGCATTGTACTCCACAGTTTGGCAGTGGTTCTCATAGCAACAGTTAAAACAGCCCAGAGAACAATTTACCAGCAGAACCAGTTTGTCTAATAGATAGGTTTATTTGGTTGTTAATGAATGCGTTTTAATACCCTCAGGTTCAGTGGCAAAAAGCTCGGACAAATTTATGCTGATGAAATGCTTCAGGAACTTGAAACTGGTCAATCCATGAGTCTCCCTCCCAGTCAGAACCAGTAACCACCTAACCAGTGCACCTAACATCCATTTTAAATTGATTTTCTCCAGTTTTAGCTTGTGATGGATTGTCAGCCATCAGCCAGATGTTTTGTCTTAACTTAAAAAGCCGGATTAGTAAGAAAAAAAAGAACCAAAATTTTGACACAGCAGAATGATTTCTGCAGGAGTCAGAAGGTAGAGCTGATGGATGAGAAGGAAACAAAGTTGTCTCTTAAATATGTTTATTAAAGGCAAATCAACTAAATAAAACCCCTCCACGATGCCTGACAGACAAAAAGCTCCCGGTGGTTCCCAGAAAGTGTCATAATGTTGGCAGACAGAGCTGAAAGTTATAACAAACCTCCACACTGCTTCATTCATTAGATCTCAGCTGGAGCAGGAACTGTTTCTTCTTCTTCACACGTTCAAACAAATAGAAAACGCCAGGAGTTCCTGTCCTCAAAACACACTTTTATTTTGGTGGGACAGAAGCCTTTATTCTGGGGAAAAAAGAAAACCACTAAAAACCTTTATGTTCCCACAAAGCTGACCTCAAATCACTCCAAAGGTTCCTGATACTAGCTCCCAACCTGAGCGGGTGGATCAGTAGAAGCTCAATGGCAGCAGTGATGGTCTCTTGAGAGCATCATAGTTTCTAAGTGCAGTTTGAATCATCTCTGAAGATGTTCAAGGTCTCCATCAGAAGGTTCCTTTGATTCTGGCTGACTGGTTCTGGTTGCAGAATATTCTTCTGGAAAATTGATATAGAGCAAAAGCAACCTTCCTCTGCTCTCCACTGAAGCTCCAATCCTCTTCCAGGTCTTACAGAGTTTTTATATGCATTTCATCAGGAGGTATCACTCTGTCTGTTATTTCACAAAGCCTGTTGGGTGTCTCTAAAATCCAATCCTGACCCAATTGACCAGGGCAGGGACAAACTTCTTCACCACTGTCCAACTGAAATGAGCCCAGAGACAACAGAGTATTCCTTACTCCGAACACAGTCCTGGTTCTGGTTTCAGTCCTTCCCCAGATTCCTGCACCCACACAGGTGGCGTTAATGGGTCAGAGCCATTTTTGGAGAGAAATGTCATGATGATTAGGTTTACAGATCCAGAACCTGAAAGTTGGGCTATAGCTCCTCTGCTCCACAGCACCAGTTGGACTCCTGTAAGAATAGCTGATTCCAGTCACTACAAGCTGTTTAAAAGGTGGAGTGTCCATCTGTATTCAGCCCTTCTGAGGCAATACTCTGTAGAACCACCCTTTGCTGTCATCACAGCTGGAAGTCCTTTAGCGTATGTCACTGCCAGTCTTCTCACATCTAGAGATTGACACTATTCCTCTGCGAATTAGCCCAAATTCTGTCAGATTGGATGGAGGGAATCAGAACCATTTCAAATAGCCCAGGC
Source organism: Crenichthys baileyi (assembly GCA_036173005.1). Classification (NCBI taxonomy): domain Eukaryota; kingdom Metazoa; phylum Chordata; class Actinopteri; order Cyprinodontiformes; family Goodeidae; genus Crenichthys; species Crenichthys baileyi. The sequence continues at coordinate 888,101 of JAHHUM010001449.1, read as the reverse complement.
TGAATGTGTAGGGTGAATATCCTGCTGGAAGGCAAATCTCCATGCCAGTTTCAAGCCTTTAGCTGTACCACATTTATCTCTATCGTCCTTCTTGTCAACTCCAACCAGTTTCCCTGTCCCTGCTGAAGAAAAGCTTCCCCACAGCATCATGCTGTCACTGTCGTGTTTGACACTGGGTCAGTGTGTTCAGAGTGATGAGCAGTGTCGGTTTGCCGCCACACATTGCACTTTTAATGAAGGCTACAAACTTTTGTTTTGGTCTCTGCATCTGACCAGATCATCTTCTTCCACATGATTTCTTTGTCCCCTACATGGCTTATGACAAAGTTTAAATGTGGCTTCTTTCACTTAACGTTTGCTTTCTTCTCCACACTCTTCCAAAATGGCCAGATTTGTGTAGTACACACTAATTGTTGTCCTGTGAATAGATTTTCTCCACCTGAGCTATGGCTCTTTGTATCCCCTACAGAGTTACCATGAGATTTTTGGCTGCTTCTAAGAGTAATGCCCTCCTGTGATTTTATCACTTAGTAGTTTAGTGGTGGTTGTGGTAAGTTTGTAGTTGCGCCATACTCTTAATTTTCAGATGATAGATTAAAAGTGCTCGTTTGAGATGCCGCTTGGGAAAAAGTTGTATAACGTAATCTTGCTTTAAACGTCTCACAACTTTCTGCCTGAACTATCTGCTGTGTTCCTAGGTCTCATGCCTTTTGTTCACTGCTGTTATCCAATAAACTCCTGAGGTTGGATGTTTGCTGAGATTAAACTACACACAGATGGACTGAAACATTGCATTATTTTCCTTAAACTTCACAATTGTACACTACTTTATGTTGATGTCACATAGACTCCAGGAAAATAAAGACAGTTTGTGCTTTGTTAGACTGTTTTCAGTTGTTTTTTTACTTGTGATGATTTTACAAAGGTTCCTGTTTTCTCCTCCGTGTCCGTGGTGTGTCAGCTGACCCCAGATCAGATCAGACTGCATCTGGATGGTCTTACAGTAACAGCTTGTTATGCTACCGCCCTCTACTGAATCTATTGCAGTACTACACCTCCATCTAAAAACCATCACTTGTCTTCTTTGTCTGCATCATCCTAAAGTTTGTCAACATCATCCTAAATATTTATTTCATCTTTCACCCTGATTACTTTAAACCTAAGAGTTAGACATCATCATCACCTTCACATTTGTCTTCATTATATTCATCATCCCTATAATCTTCATCCTGAACATTAAATCATTTAATCTTTTACTCTGTTTGATTTTAAATGTTAAAAACCATCATCTTTATTATCGCCATCTTCATCCTCACAATCATCTTCAACCTAATCTTTATCGTCATCACAATTATCCTTATCATCAGCTTCATCATCATCCTCATTTCACCATCACATTAGTATTCACCATCATCCTTATCTTCATCATCACCATAATTAAAATCATCATCACTATCATTTTTATTACCATGGTCACCCTCATCCACATTATTATTATACACTATTATGATACACTATCATCCCCATCACCACCACCATCATCATTTAGCTTGACTGAAGTATTATATGAAACAGCTTTACAGAGAAGGAACATTTTCTGAATGACAAAAGAAACCCATATTTATGGTTAATTAGTTAACTTGGAGATATTTTGTTCTACTGATGCGGGTATAAATGAGATGTTTGGAGCAACATGACAATCAGTGTCCATTGTCAAGGAGCTGAAATCTGAGATTAGGGAGCAGGAATGGGAACAGATTCCTCAAGAAAACTGCAGCAGTTTGTATAGTTAGTTAATTTGGATTAAACTGTATTGTTTAAAATGAAGATGATGAGCTGCTGCATAATTTTTCTAATTAGAAGTTCTAAATACAGCAAGGGTGGTTAGCAAAAAAATATTCTCTATTCTATGCTATATAAAAATTAATCAATTCTAAGTTCTTAACTTTAGTCCACTCAAGACCCTGGATCCCATGTGCAGCCCTCACAATAATGGAAGGAAGTGGAGCTCTGCGAGGTTACTGTTCATAGCCTAAAGGTCAGAATTCAGACTCAGACTCACTTATATTTGCATTAGGTGTTTATTTATGGAGAAATGTTTCCAGTCGTAGAACCTGCCTAATAGAAAAGCCAGTATAAAAATCTACAAATATAAATGAAGACACCAAGAAATATCTATATTTCTGGCACAATTAACTGCTTGTAACCTTTGAACACAACCTCACTTAAAACAATTCTTAACTATACCCTTAAGGTCTTTATAATGATTCTTAAAGCCCTTCACCCAGCTGATGTGGAGAACATCCTGACTAGGCCCAGACCACGAGCTGTTCAACCCGCCAGAGGTTGTATCATCTGCTGAGATCTGGATCAGAAAGATTCTGCTTTCAATACAAGACAAAACCAGAGTCATGAAATATATAAATCCAGTGACATTTCCCTGTTCTGTTGTGGAGGATTGATCCAGCATGTTATAAATGAGCTCCTTCAATCACTAACTTCTTATACAATGAAATAGTAAGAGCTGTTCATCTTTGTTACTGAGCTGAGATGTCATTAAACAGTTGTTGTTCCCCAGCCATGGATAAAAGGATGGACTCTGAACTGTACACAAACAAAGATGCTGGTAGGACACTCTGCACCTTCAAATACAACACTAACGTACTCTTAGCACAGCCTAGTCAGTAGGAGTCCCATCTGGAATCTCCCTGATCTCATGCTGCCACTAACTAAAAAACTTTCCCGGCTCCACCTCGTCTTCTTTCCTGCTGCATGGCAGTTAAGGGAGAGGCAACGCGCAAAACTGAATGTCCGACTTGCTCAAGCTGGACTAAAGTAATGCTGCTGTTAGAGTACCAAGCGTTCATTCTTTAAAAGGGGAATTAAGACAACCTGTCTTCAACCCTTCTTTCTGAGCTTCTGCAGAAAAGCAACCTGAGCCAGAGAGTTTCCCAAAGAGACTGTGTTCCTAATCACGTCCTGTGAAACGGCTTCCTTCCTCCTTACTGGAGAGGAGATGACAGGAGCCACAGTATCGCACATTTTCCAACGTGCCAGTTCAGATTGTGGGAGCTACCACAACCCCCACCCCAAAACAGCTGCTGAGAGCTGCTGCCACATTCCTTTGTTCATGCCCACCACATGGCTGGACCGGGCAAACTTTGCTACCCAAACCAGTGCCCTTTGGACCTCCCGTCCTCCTTCAGATTGGTTCAAGTGAGAGGTTGTGTTTGGGCAGAGAAAATTAGTTTAGGATGAAATAATCTAGCTGCACGGTGGCAAAGTTGGTAGCACTGTTGCCTTGCAGGGTTCCACTCCTGGCCGGGGGTCTTTCTGCATGGAGTTTGCATGTTCTACCAGTGTATGCGTGGGTTCTCTGTGGGTACTCCAGCTTCCTCCCACAGTTTAAAAGCATGACTGTTACGTTACTTGGTCTCCCTAAATTGCCCTTAGGTGTGCGTAGTTTTTTGTCCTGTATGTCTCTGTGTTGCCCTGCAATGGCCTGGCGCCTGTCCCTTGTGTACCCCGCCTCTCGCCCATTGACCGCTGAAGATAGGTACCAGCTCCGCTAACCAGGCAGGTTTAATGTTTACATCCAACTTTTGTCACCCTCTTATGAGAGTCCATAGACGTTCCTCTCTGCCATTTTAGAAGTCCATTACTCCATGTGTTGGCTAGTAAAAACATTAAGATCAGTTGTGCAAAATATTATTGCTTTATAATGCAACAAATAATATTTCTTCATATAACAATTTTACTACAACTTTTACTAGGGATGGCAAATTAAGCAACATTTAGAATCCAATTATCCAAAAAGGTTGATTTCTAATGCAGCGATAATTCTTTAAAACATTATTTTATTAAAATAATTTTTTATCTACTCTTCTCATTTTGCATTGTGATTGGTTCTTTGATGACATGCTGATTATTGTTCTTAGTTGTAAAACTAATTTGACTTTATTTCAAAGTTCCTCAAGATAATCCTTGGTTTCTTAAGCATCCCTCCACGTTGAACTGTCATATCATTGCATCAGTTGTATTTGTCCCCTTGTTCTTTTTTTTGTGTATAGTTCATTAGTTTTTACTATTCCTGCATTTTTCTTGCAGTTTTAGTTGAATTGCTCCAGCCTCGTAAAGAGTTTGTTGACTGAAATACGTTTAACTTGGAGTGCAATTGTTTCTGTTAATAAATTCTTACATTTTAAAGGAGAAGTTCTTGTGAATTTATTCCATGTGTGCAGAGTTTGCTGTTCAATAATGTCAGTGGTCAAATAACTCTTTCATCTATTGGGTTAATAATGCCATTGTCATTTTGGGCTGGTATTCCCAGGACAATACTTGACAGACCGAATGGTTATTTAAATAAATATCAAATTACATTCTGATTTGCACAGCACATTTTAAGTTAAATTAATGGATCGGGCTTACTGGAATCTGCTGGTTAAACTGATTGATTTAGCTGCTCAGAAAAGTATTACACCTTGGTGTGAAACAAAATAAGATTATTTGCATCACAAGTTGCCGTTCTTTTTTCTTTATATATATGAAGCGATGGCTGTACATATACATAGAAGTGTGTACTGCTCCTCTATCCTTATTTGTATCTCGTCTAAAGTTTATATTTTATAGTCGGTGTGAGCGCTGGAAACTAAAGTCTAATTCCCCGTTGGTGCTCACAAACTTGGCCAATGAAGCTGATTCTGAAAGGCGTTTTGTTTTGACAAACCGGATGCATCCGTCAGTTACCGTTGGTAAACTTTACATGTTTAAGGAGCTGGTTTAAAGAGCTTGTTTCGGTGGTTTCTACCTCGGTCAATGTGAAGACATCACCGCCTGTACTCCATAAAGACGGCAGAAAAATCGCTGGTTTAAAGGGCCTGACAAGGGGCGGGGCTTCTTCCTCTATCAGCATTGCTACATCCACAAGTAGCTGCTGATTGGTGGAGAACGAGGGTTCCCGCTTTCAATTGGCTGCTTGCAGTGTCAGTCACCATGTTGTGGAAGAAGCTTAAAAACATTAATCTCTGCACGGCAGCCATTTTTTTGCGATGTTGGTTCGGACGGGGAGAGCAGAACCAAGCTAGAGACAGCTGAATCTGGACATTTAACAGTTTGAAGTCTGGGATCAGAACCTCGGCGGGTTTGGTCCAGGTCGCGGTTTCAGTTTGTCCAGAATGAAGAATTGTTTCTTGTGTTTCAGTTCTCGGGGCTAAGCTAGCTGTTAACCCCGGCCCGGGTAAATTAAGTAGCCGAACACCAGCCCATCAGAACCGGATGGTGGTTCAGTTCTCATGCAACACGGCTGCGGGTCGGGGAGGACGCTTCCCAGCCAGAACCGAATCTCAGCCAGTCGGCCCCCTCTGGAACTCTGTTTGGTCCAGATACTTTGATCCGAACTGACTTCAGCTGTCCACAGCGGGGCAAGAATGACCAAACTCTGTGAGTCAATGTTCCGGACAGTTCTGCAATTCCGAAAACGGGTTCTGTGTCTGTCCGCAGAGCTTTGGTTCGGTGTGTTCAGGTAAACGAACCGGACCCTAATTAGCTGTTTGGATCAAAACGTGATTTCCGTTAATCAGAGACAGTTACGGACTCACAAACACATCCCAAGCCTTAACATTTGGACGCAAAATGGGCCCAGAAGCAAGGCTGGTTCTGACTATTCTCCTCATCTCCTGCTGCTCAGGTGAGAAGCACACATAGTTAAAGGTCAAGTGATCAAAGCTGGTTCTGGTTCCTGTTCTGTGACATCTGGAAAACCAGCTGAAGGGTCTTCCTCCAGATGTGTTTTGTTTAATGAGCCAGAGGTGGGTGGTTCTAGTGTTTCTGGTCCTTTGGGCTCCACATGATTGGTTGTAGGTGGGTCCATGCTGGTTCCGATAAGTGAATGATCTCAGATCTCTGACCAGGTGTGTTGGAGCAGAAACAAAAATCTAATACCACCTGCAGGTTCTGGATTCTCCAGAACTGATTAGACCCAGAGAACCTCTGGTTTATAGTCCAACTCTAGAAATATAAAAAAATGAAACATCAGTAATGTTTGTTTTTCAGATCAAATGAAGTAAAATGAACCTGGACTGAAATTCCAGGTCTTCTGGGTTTTCTCATAGCCTGAACATCATAATTTCAACCAATCATCTGCCTCCATGACCTTCTCTTTGTCCCTCAGATCAGCTCTGTAGGATGCAGCTGTGACGTCTTGGAGAAGGTTTTCCTCTAAATGATCATTGGGGTAAAGACTTAGACCAGGGCTCTCCAAAGTCGGTCCTCCTGCATATTTTAGATGTTTCCCTGCTTTAGCATACCTGGTTTCCACCTGATTAACAGGCTTTTGGTTAGCTGCAATCACCTGAATCAGGTGTGTTAAAGCAGGGAAACATCTAAAACATGCAGGACACCTTGGACGCCCCTCACCTAGACCTTTCACTGGCAGTGAAGAAAAGTTTAATCTTTGCTCTGTGAACGGATCTGTTTTAATCCTGATATTGTTTAGGCCACCAGAATCTAGTTTATTCGTTGTTTAGGGTTAATGAGTTCTAGCTTTTACTGGAACTTGATCAAATTTCCTTCGCTCCCCCGAAACAAACTGCTATTCCTGCTCATTTGTCTTTGTTTTGTTCCTTTCAGTTTTCTTGATTCTCAGACTTCTTCCTTGGAACAACCAACGTGTGTCTGCTCACTCCGAGCTGGATGAGCTTCGTTATGCAGCACTTTGGGCTGGGTTATCCCGTCCATGAGCGCTCCCTGCGCTTCCCTGTTCCTTGACACTTAATTCAGGAAGTTGTTAGAATATTCAACTGAAAAACAAGACTCTACCTTCAGAAGCATGATCAGCTCTCACTCATTTCAAACAGATAAACATGTTGTGTAAGCAGCTGTCAGTCCTGCAGCACACATTATTTTTATGTTTGAGGAAGAACAAAAGTGTAAAGATTCCCAGAGTATCCTGGCGAAACAGAAACTAATTTAATGTACGAACATTTTAGATGACATATTCACAACATACAAACACAAATAGACTAGAAATAATATTTTAGAGAAATGTTCTTTTTCTTTTGTTCTTGAGATGAAAAACACTGTAGTAAAATGCACGTTTTAATAGATGTAGGAAAACCTTTAAAATGGACAAATGTTTGATTATTTTTGGGATTAATAATAGTTTTCAGTGATATTAATCAGAACACTTGAAAGCAGACATTACAGTGGTTACTGTGGCATAAAACTAGTTAACTGTGAAGGAGTTGACATTTGGGAGGGGATTTCCAGGTCTGAGATGCTGCTCCTACACCTTGTTTCCAAGTGTGACCCTGAAAAGTCTCTTCAGGGAAATGAATACGGCTGCACCGTATATCTCACCATTAATGTTATCGCTGTACAACATATGATCATCGCGAACAGCTGCCTGCGTACAGGCTGTCTGTGCATAAAGGCTTTGAGAAAATGAAAAGGTCAGAAACTAAGCGTTTCAATGCCAAAACAGCAGACAAAGGCCAGAAGGAACGTTTTAAATAAAACCCTGTTGTTGAGATGGGAATAAGGAATTCTTGTTGTTTTTTACTAGCTGGATAGACTGCTCATTCTTTCCTTGTGTCCTTCTTTCCTTCCTTCCTCCCTCTTGTTCTTTTCTTCCTTTCTTTACTGTCTTGCTCCTTGTCATTCCTGGTATCCATCCATCCATGGATCTTTAAAGTCCTCCACAGTAAGCCAAACAGTCTGAATAAAATGTAGTATTTTATGTTTTACTGGGGGCATAGAAGACGGAGAACTCGGACAGAACTGCTCCTTGATCCTGAGCAAGTGTGTGTTTAATGCTTGAAAACAGGATTATTTTACTCATGAATATGAACTGTTATGAAGATGACTTTATACTGGAGAGTGTTTGAGTCAGGTGACCCACACCAGAGCTGAAAACACCAGCTTAGGCTGAAAAGTTTAATATCGGTTATTATATAATAATTTGTGTAGGACTAATTTTAATCAGTGGCTTTTGGAAGTCTGCATTATAAACTGCTCCTGTGGGACCGTAGATCGGTTCTTCTACATTATGAACGGGTCTGCAGCAGAAGTTCAGGATGTTGGAACTCAGACAGAACCGATCAGGAACAACCGCAGCAGATGTGGCTCCTGAAGCTGAACTGAGAGCAGCTGACGCTCTGAACCAGGTTCTGTCTGCAGGTGTTGGTGTGAAACATCTCAACTAACCGGCTGATCCCACTGGTTCTGCTGTGATAACCTGCTGCTCGCCCAGTACCCTCCACCTTTATCTAAAAACCCGTCTGATTGTGACGGGACGTGTGGGCTGGTTTGTGCTTTCTGACCGAACTCTTTGTTCTTTCAGGTTCGATCCTGGGTCGCTCAGAGACTCACAGATGTGTTCACTACACCCACAGCCCGTCCTCGTCCTTCCCGTCAGATCCAGAGAGTCCAGGAGACGGCAGCACGGTCGAGACCTGCTCTGGAGAGGAGGACAAACGGCTGCATTGCTTCTCCACCTGGAAGAACGTCTCCGGAAAGGTCAAGGTGGTCCAACAGGGCTGCTGGCTGGATGACCCCAGCTGTTACAACAGGTGAGCAGGATCATGTGACCTGAACAGACAGAACCTGTCAGAGCGGGTCGGTAAAACTCGGAATTAGTTGTCCTTCCAGCTGCAGCAGAACATTGATGTTCAACAGTCTGCCGGGTCACAAAAGAGCAGCATGGTGGTTCTGGTTCTGGAGCTTGACTACTGATGTTTTTTTGTTCTGTGCTGATGAGGCGAGACAGAAATACAGAAAGGTTTCTGTCTCATTGGTCTTTAGGGAAATTAAAGTAAAAACAGGGTTTGATTGGTTCTGATCCGTTCCACAGTCTCTACTAGAGCTTTTTCTATCAGACACACACATTCTTGATGTTCTGACATTAAACTGGTTTGGGTCAGAACAATCTGCAGTGAATGAACTCAGTTTGAGGTCCGTCTGAAACTCAGGATAGCCCAGGTGAGTGAATGGCCTCTGATCAACAGAACCACCAGATACAAACAGAACTTGAATGTTTCCCCTGACCGTCTCTGCAGGATACATCTGACCCAATCATAGTAAACCCTCTTTTCCCACACTGTTACACTGGTGGACAAACAGCTGTTTATCTCAAACGGGTTAAAGAGTTCTCCAGCGGTGTTGGTTTGATACCAGTAACTCCTAACATTCCAGGTCCAGTCTAAACATGTTTGCTGATCTGTGGGATAAAACCGGTCTAATATCACTTATATGACGTGATGTCTACTGCCTGTTGAACCAGTTTATTAGCAGCTGTGGAGCCGGCGAGTTCATTTGTGTGTCAGTCAGTTGTTGACTGGTTTATCTCAGTGAGGAGAACGAACATCAGTGTTTCACACAGCATCGTTTTGTTTTTTCCTACCTGCTTGTAGGTGAGTTGTAGTTATAGATCTTTTCCTTTTATTAAACAAACAACATATTTTTTGTATTATTTGTACATCCTGACTACGAGTACCCCACCAGTCTGGCCTATCTCAGCCACTAAAGACGTGCACCAGGTGGGAGCATTAAAGGCAGTTAGAGTCCAACTGGCCAAACATGGTATCAGTGTACAGAGAATAAATGTTAAACACTTAATCTGCCCAAATATTACATTCAAGCAGGCCTTTGTGATTTCAATATTGCGATGAAGACTGGAGCCGAAATATTGTGGAGCTTTAGCTGGTTTCCAGTTTAAAATGTTAAAAGTTTTGGTTTCCAAACCACCAAAATGTTCCATCGTTTGTTAAAATGAAAGGTCCCGAATGATGAAGCAGAGTCGCTTTGAGCCTCCTTAAGGCAAGCCATTTTAACATTTAATAGCAGGGAGAATCTACAAACCATATTCTAATAACTCTCTGTTCTTACTTAAGGTTTGGTTTGACGTTCTTCCTGTCCACTGTCAGCATTTTAGCTTTCTCAAAGATCATTCTTCCTAGGGCAAATGTTGAATCACCTTCATCATCTCGATATCAATGTGTGCAAAACACAAAGGACTGCTTGAACACAATATTTGGTAGGGTACCATGCATGCAGGTTCTCCATGCCAGGAGTGTTTCTGGCCTGTTGGGTAGATTTTTATTGGACTTGATTCCCACACCTCATTTATGTTTTTAGTGGCTGAGGTGCTAAAACCTACATAGAGTGGTGATGGAAAAGAAACGGATCATAATCGTTATCCTCACCACATTATTTATCAATAGTATCTCAGTTGCATGTTTTCCTCACACAAGGCAACACTAATTGTGAGAAATTGTCACTAGTAAGAATTTGATCTCGTCTAAGCGAAGAAGTCTGGATTATATCTCAAACCTCTTCGCTAATATTAACTCTATCTAGGTTTATTTTTTTTAATATTCTTCACTTCATGGTTGAAATAGATTAGGGAGATTACTAATAAGTTCATTGATTAGATTCAGTTTAATATATTTTCAGTTAAATTTGATTTAGTAAAGCATCACTTTTAAGGTAGAGATTTTGATAGATTTAAATGATTCATGACGGCTAGTCATGGAAAGCTTGAAAAACCTTTTAGAGGGTTGGTGAACAAAAACAACTTGTGATTACAAACAGACCTGAAGACTAGAGGTCGGTCTGTTAGGTGATCACAGCTGCAGCGCTCTGGTTGGTCAGTTGTTCACGTGGTGCTGATGAAGATGTGTCCCTGTTCTTCCTCCTCCACCAGGAGTGAGTGTGTGGAGAGGGGGGAAGCTCCTGAAGTCTTCTTCTGTTGCTGTGACGTCAGTTTGTGTAACCTGAAGTTCTCCCACAGACCCAGCATCACCGGGCTGCCAACCACACGTAAGAGACACCTGTTCACCTGCCATGCCGTCACCTCCTGTTGGTCATACAGCCAAAACATAAATTTACTGATTGATTACGTTAGCCTGTTTCAGCTGTTTATACGTCATTCTCCTGTGATGACATCATCATTATTACATAATACCATAATCTTAATTATAACATGCTAACATGACACCATTTTCACCTGATTAGATCATGTCTGAAATCATGTTTGTTTGAATCCAGCTGTGTATATAATACCTGTCCTCCTCTGTTTCCATAGCAACCAGTGCCCCGCCCCAGCCACCAGTGGAGCCTCTGATCGCCTCCATGGTGTCCAGCCTGGCCGTCAGCGGCGCAATCCTGCTCTCCTTCTGGGTGTACAGGCGACACCGACGGCCCTATCCACCTGTCCTGCTGCCCACACAGGTGAGTCCACCTGCAGCCGCCGGCAGCTGGATCCTGACCGGTTCTGGTTTCAGGAGAGGGATGGTGAAGAAGCCAACAGCTGGTATTCGTGTTATGTTCTAAAGCAAGCAGTTGACAGGTTTTCAACACCTGACCCCAGAACAACCTTGTTCTGTTCTCAAGGAGCTCTGTCACTCAAGGGTTCTTATTGGGACAGCCTGGCTCTCAACAGTTTGGTCCAAACGTGTAAAATATTCTGTGAATGGGGTGACTGCTGTTGCTATGGAAACCCTGGGAAATCAGGGCTGAGCATAAAATCTCACATCATGTGTTTTTAGTTTCTATGAGACCAATCTGCTCAGACTGAGTAATACAAACATGTAGCTAAAGATCCATGTTGGTGTGAACAGAACCGGAAGCAGGAACCTTTTTGTCCAGATGCTGGATCAGAACAGAGCAGACTCTGACCGTCTGGTTGTCAAACGATGACAGATATTTGAGACTCAGCACTTCAGTTGGCCGTGGCCAGAGATGGTGGTGTCAGCAGCTTCAGTGATGATTGAAAGCAGATCTCGGATCAGCTCTGACTGTGTGACCTCCTCTCTGTGTTTGTGCCTCTCAGAACGTCTTCCACATTCTGATGGAGGTAAGAACTGTCTGCTCCCTGACCCCTCTCACCCACACTGTGTTTGAACACTGCTCACTGTGATGCTGCCTGTTCTCTTCTTGCGCTGATGATGTCGCCACCTGCTGCACAGATGAGGGTGGTGCATGACACTCAGTTTGGTTATTCTGGGATTTTAGTGAGTGGGGAAAAAAAAACTCAGATCTGATGGGTCCCAACTGCTCCCGCACCCAGATCTTCTGGTTTCTGTGTTTTCCTTTAGGACCCTGGTCCATTGCCCCCCTCCCCCATCTTAGCTCATAGGCCTGTGCAGCTGCTGGAGGTCAAAGCCAGGGGCCGCTTTGGCTGTGTGTGGAAGGCTCAGCTGCTCAGTGAACATGTTGCCATCAAGATCTTCCCCATCCAGGTGAGTCTGGTCCAATCAGTTCTAAATGGCTAATCATTACCTGGGACACACTTTAATGGACATTTCCTGCAATGTCTGAATCAGAGCAGCTTCATCTATGACTTTGAGTTCTCCGTCCCTGTGTGTTCAGGAACGTCAGTCGTGGCAGACGGAGTATGAGATCTACAGCCTGAGTGGGATGAGACACGAAAACCTGCTGCAGTTCATCGGAGGCGAGAAGCGGGGCTGCAACGCTGAGCTGGAGCTGTGGCTCATTACTGCGTACCATGACAAGGTAAAACAGTGCCCCCCCCTGCTGGGTGTTTAGGGTACCTCAACTAGTACATAGAGCATGGACCTCTGCTGGTGATACCAGGTACTGCAGCAAGTATGATCCTGACCAGGTTGGGAAGGCAAATACACAGAATAATGGTGTCTGCTGATGTTTGAGGCAGCGGCGATCTGCTGGGCAAAGAGACAACCAAGAGCGTCTAGCTGCACATAATGTATAGAATCTTTACTGGAAACACGTCACTTCCTCTGGCAACAATCTGTAATGTCTGTGTTCTTGTTTGTTTCAGCGGATGTCATTATTGGAGAGCTATGTCTCACCTGTGGTTCATATAGTTGCAACACTGTAACTGAAGTTTGGTTGTTACCTATGGTATGGTTTTACACTGTAGTAATTATAGCAACGATTATATGCATTTTCAAAACGAGAGTTTTATAAATAGCAAAAAAGTTAAATGCATTTTTTTAATACACTTTATTTAGCTGCACGGCATATACATAACGGTGGCAATAATGGATAGTAATACAAAAGGCAGAGAACAGCACAAAAAAATTAAGAGCAAAAATTGTAAGTAAAAAAGAACCAATTTCCAGATATTAATAAATATTATTGGAGACACGCAGAATAGGCAGGAATATGTTTTGCCACAAATAACTTATAATTCATAGGAAGTTTAAAGATCTGAAGGAAATATTTGAATAACATCCACTGTGATTTTAAAATCATCTGACTGGGTGATGATAATTTCACAACTAATGACTGGCATCTGTTTCCACTGACTGTGTTAATGTGGTCAGCAGGTATGAGGGAGGATGACAGAATCATATGAGTAGAAACAGGGTTGGACAACACAAGTCAATTCATGTTCAGGAAAGGGACTGTCACTAAGCATTCCAATTAAAATTATAAATAAAGTGCTAAAAATGTTAATGACCAGTTACCGAGGTCTGGGTCTAAAATATGAAGAACAAGCTGAATATCATTAGAAAGGGGACTGTTTCATAATAGAAATACATTAGTCATGCATCTAAGAATAGGTCATAAACTGGTAGAAATGGAAAATATTAGTTCTGCAACACATGCAGTAATTCTATTTTTGTTCTTGGCTGGAGAAGCTGTAACATGTAATAAAACAACATGGCTGAGAGTAGAATATCAACAGTGTGTAAACATAATATGTCTGAGTTTCTAATTAGTTTCTGTCAGTCAATTTCTACCGCTTCTTCCATAGTGGGTCGTGGGGAAGCTGGTGTCTATCTCCAGCAGTCTATGGGTGGGAGGCGGGGTACACCCTGGACAGGTCGCCAGTCCATCGCAGGGCAACACACTCATTCACACACCTAAGGGCAATTTGGAGAGAGGCATGTCTCTCTTAAGAACCCACGCATGCAGAAAGACCCACCGCCGGGAGTTGAACCCAGGACCTTCTTACTGCAAGGCAACAGTGCTCCCAACTGCGCCACTGTGCTGCTGTGTTACCGTTTAACAGAATAACAGAATACATCATATAAAATGCCTACAGCACACTAATATCTCAGTGTATCTATAATTTAGTTAGACTTCTGCTTTCAAAATCTCAGAATAATTTCAGTACCGCTGCACAGGTGCTGATGAAAAGCTGTTTCCTAAAATCCAAACAAAATAAACAGAATCTTTCTGTTCCAATTATTCAGACAACAGATACTTTTAATACTTGTACTTTTAATAATAATCGTTGAAAAGAAAACACTGAAACCAACAAACCTGGAGTAGCGCTGGAACACTGACATCTGCTGGACAGTCAGGGAACTGCAGCAAAAACTATGCAGACCGGCAGAACATTGAAGTCCTTTTGTAAACCTGAAAATCTTGACGTAAATGTTTGAGCCACAGTTACATGTTTTATCTTTTACCAGCTGTAAAAATGACTGCAGCATAAAGTTATTTATTTTGTGATCCACCAATAATTCCAACACATCCCTGTTATTTTACCATGACTGACTGTCCTCTGTCCCCAGGGCTCAGTGTGTGACTACCTGAAGGCTAACGTCCTGTCCTGGTCTGAGCTTTGCCTCATTGCTCAGACGATGTCTCGAGGTCTGGCCTACCTGCATAAGGACATACCTGGACACAAACCTTGCATTGCTCACAGGTAGAATGTAGCATCCAGATGCAGAGGTGAACCAGACACAGACAGAAGTATTCAGTCTCCTTGTTCTTACAGGGACTTTAAGACTAAGAACATCCTGCTGAAGTCTGACCTGACGGCTTGCATTGCTGACTTTGGCCTCGCTCTGAGATTCGAAGCTGGAAAATCTTCAGAGGCGGCACACAGACACGTAAGTCCTCTAGAGGAAGTTCTGAGCTCATAATCCGTAATCATCAAGACCTTTGAGATCCTTTAAGGGGCCGTTTGGTAATCTGAAGCTGAAGTCACTACTCACTCTGGTGACTGAGGGGTGAGAGTCATTTAAGATGACAGTTGAATCATTTAAGTATGAAGAACAGGCATTGGTCTCTGGGATTACTGAGCTTTCGCTCCTCTTCAAAGTTGTTCTGGATCAGTTTCTTCAGTCCTATAGAAGACAAACCCCCTTTTCTGCCTTCCATAATCTTTGGTCTTTCACTGTTTCTGTTTCAGGTGGGGACCCGGCGCTACATGGCCCCTGAGGTCCTGGAAGGGGCCATCAATTTCCAGAGAGACGTCTTTCTGAGGATAGACATGTACGCTGTGGGCCTAGTGCTGTGGGAGCTCGCCTCGCGCTGCAAAGCTGCTGACGGTAACTGACTCTAAACACCACCTGACATGTTGGGCTGCAGCGTTTAAACTGGACAGAACACATTAGAACTTCAGTTATTAAAACCTACAACTCTGGTATGTCTCAATCGGAACCAAACGGATCTAGAGCGGTGCTGAACGGGGCTGAGCTCTCTCCAAAGCACACCAGGTCTGCATTCAGTCTGAACCCTCAACAGGTGCAACCCGTTAAGCAGAGAACAGATGCAGAAGATAAAACGTCTCCTACCTAAGCCCATAACAGATGTTTCCATTATATGATTGGTTCTTCAACCATGTCGGAGAGAGAGCATTGGTGGTTCTGAACTAAATGCTGAGTTTAGCGCGAGAGGAGGATTTACGGATCAGATGAACAGATTTTAAGTTTTCAAGAAAGTCAGAACTTATTGTGGTTCTGGTGGGAAATGATTTTGTAAGATCTGTTTTTCAGTAACTGCAGTAGGGTCAACCTGGACCTGCTTTGGCCTCGGTTGCCATGTCCTGGTTCTGTCTGTTGATTTATCCTGGTTCTGTCTGTGTAACTGTCATGGTTCTGCTCCATGATCAGGTCCTGTGGATGAGTACATGCTGCCCTTTGAGGAGGAGGTGGGCCAGCATCCGTCTTTGGAGGACATGCAGGAGGTTGTGGTCTTTAAGAAGCTGAGGCCGACGCTAAGGGAGTGTTGGCAGAAACATACAGTGAGTCACACTACATTAACCAGCATGCATCACTGTTTAACAACTCAGACTATTACATGGGAACAGCATGCCACATCATGCTACAAGTCACTGTAAGAACCAGTTTCAGTCACCATGAATCTGATCTGATCATCTGAAACTCGTCGCTGTTTAGTGTTCTGGTTAAAATCAGTAAACAACCTGTATAGCTATCAGACTGACGGCTGCTCTAGATGTTGTAGTCTCTGACAGGTGTCCTGGATGTGTTTGTCCCCCTGCAGGGTCTGGCTCTGCTCTGTGAGACCATTGAGGAGCTCTGGGATCACGAGGCCGAGGCTCGGCTGTCGGCCGGTTGTGTGGAGGAACGTGTGGTGCAGATGCAGCGGCAGAACAACGTCACAGCTCCCGAGGACCTTGTCACGGTTGTTACCATGGTGACCAATGTGGACTACCCCCCAAAAGAGTCCGGCCTCTGAGGACCATGACCTCCATCTGCAGTTGGAGCGCAGTCTCAAACTTGTGCCAGCGTGATGTCATAACAAAATAAGACTTTTGGATGATGATGATGATTATGATGGTGGACAAACCAAGATCTGGTTCATCTCCTGTTTGCCTGATTGAAGCAGCTCCTGATCCGGTGACAGTCGGACATCTGTCAGAAACCCTGAGGGGCGTTGGGGGTTGGGGTAACACTAATCTGCGGTGGAATCAGAGGAGGGAACATGCCGTCCCTTCAGTGTCCAGGTGAACTATCAGCCACATGTCAATCATCTGCAAGCAGACGGAGAGTCGCTGCTAAACATTTCTGTGAACCCACCTGCAGACAAGTTGTCTAATCTACAGGAACCTGAGGAACCCTGAGGAACCTTCATATTGTTGTTGAACATCTGGTGCTCAATTGAAAACAGACCCATTTGGTGTTTCAGGACCAGCATCTCAGGACGTCTTCAGATGTTTTAGAACTAAATTATTTATTGATGATCTGAGAAAACAGCTGACTTTATTTTATAGTTTTAATACAATCCACTAAGTCTGTGACAAAAGAATCCATGTTTCCAGTGTTTGTAAAATAATAAAAACACAGTTTTCGAGATTTGAGCTTTTTTTCTTTTTACTGGCGTTGGAGTAGCGCCCCCTTTCTGCGGTCGGATTTCAGGCATGCCCTGGAGGTTCAGAATGAGGCATGAAGGTTTTTTTTCTAGTTTTTGGTTCATTTTGAGGTTTCTTCATCTCATTAGTGGAAAGTCTCAAAGATTAAACTATTTCACAGAAGAACAGGGGTCTGTTCTGAAGCACAGAGGATTAGCTGAGTAAACCCAATAGAAGCACAACAAGTTTATCAGAAGAAACTGACTTCAGTTTAAGATTAAAATAGTTTTTCACAGGTTTAGCTGAAGGATAACCTGAACTGTGTTTTGTTGTTGGAGTGGAAAATTGTAGTGGATCTCTGCAGCTCCTCCAGAGTAACCATGGCCCTCTTAGCTGCTTCTTTGTTTAATACTCTCTTTACCTGGCCTGTCAGTTTAGATGGACAAGATGGAACCGCCATCTTAACGTGGTGGAGGGGTTTGAGTGTTCAAATGATCCTAGAGGCTATGTTGTCTGGGGTTTAAATGCCTGTTTAAATGGGAGACCCTCCCATGGCAAACAGGCTCTAGGTGATGGGTCAGACAAAGAGCGGTTCAAGAATCCTTCATGAGGACTATTAAATCGAGCCATGTGACGTCGCCCGGTACGGCGGAGCCGGGGTCCCACCCTGGAGCCAGGCCTGGGGTCGGGACTCGCCGGAGAGCACCTGGTGCCCGGGTTGCTCCTCGCGGGACCCGGCCGGGCTAAGCCCGAACAAGAGACGCGAGGCCATCCCCCAGTGGGCCCACCACCTGCAGGGGGAACCGTGAGGGACCGGTGCAAAGAGGATTGGGTGGCGGACAAAGGTGGAGACCTCAGCGGCCCGATCCCCGGATGCTTAGGCTGGCTCTAGGGACGTGGAATGTTACCTCGCTGGTGGGGAAGGAGCCTGAGCTTGTGCGGGAGGTCGAGAGATATCGACTAGAAATAGTCGGGCTCGCCTCCACGCACAGCGTGGGCTCTGGAACCCATCTCCTTGAGAGGGGCTGGACTCTCTTCTACTCTGGAGTGGCCCACGGGGAGAGGCGGCGGGCTGGGGCGGGTTTGCTTGTTGCCCCCCAGCTCAGCCGCCTCGTGTTGGGGTTTACCCCGGTGGATGAGAGGGTCGCATCCCTCCCCCGTCGGGCCGGGATAGGTCTCTGACTGTCCTTTCGGCCTACGGGCCGAGCGGTAGTGCGGAGTACCCGGCCTTCTTGGTGTCCCTGTTGGGGGTGCTGGATAGTGCCCCTCCCGGGGACTCCATTATTCTGCTGGGGGACTTCAACGCCCAAGTGGGAAACGACAGTGACACCTGGAGAGGCGTGATCGGGAGGAATGGCCTCCCCGATCTGAATCAGAGTGGTGTTTTGTTATTGGACTTCTGTGCTAGTCATGGATTGTCCATAATGAACACCATGTTCAAGCATAAGGGTGTTCATCAATGCACTTGGCACCAGGACACCCTAGGCAGGAGGTCAATGATCGACTTTGTTGTCGCATCATCAGACCTTCGGCCGCATGTTTTGGACACTCGGGTGAAGAGAGGGGCTGAGCTATCCACTGATCACCACCTGGTGGTTAGTTGGATCCGCTGGAGGAGGAGAAAGCCGGACAGACTTGGCAGGCCCAAGCGCATAGTGAGGGTCTGCTGGGAACGCCTGGCGGAGCCCTCGGCCAGGGATGTATTCAACTCCCACCTCCGGGAGAGCTTTGACCAGATTCCGGGGGATGCTGGAGACATAGAGTCCGAGTGGACCATGTTCTCTGCATCTATTGTCGATGCTGCTGCCCGAAGCTGCGGCCGTAGGGTCTGCAGTGCCTGTCGCGGCGGCAATCCCAGAACCTGGTGGTGGACACCAGCAGTAAGGGATGCTGTCAAGCTGAAGAAGGAGTCCTATCGGCTGTGGTTGGCTTTTGGGACTCCTGAGGCGGCTGACGGGTACCGTGAGGCCAAGCGTGCTGCGGCCCGGGCAAAAACTCGAGCCTGGGAGGAGTTCGGTGAGGCCATGGAGAAGGACTACGGGTCGGCCTCGAAGCGATTCTGGCAAACCGTCCGGCGCCTCAGGAGGGGGAAGCAGTGCTTCGCCAACACTGTTTATAGTAGGGGTAGGAGGCTGCTGACCTCAACTGGGGACATTATCGGGCGGTGGAAGGAGTACTTCGAGGATCTCCTCAATCCTGCCATCACACATTCCCTGGTGGAAACAGAGGCTGGGGACTCGGTGTTGGACTCTTTCATCACCCAGGCTGAAGTCACCGAGGTGGTTAAAAAGCTCCTCGGTGGCAAAGCTTCGGGGGTGGATGAGATCCGCCCTGAGTACCTCAAATCTCTGGATGTTGTGGGGCTGTCGTGGTTGACACGCCTCTTCAACATTGCATGGCGATCGGGAACAGTGCCTCTGGACTGGCAGACCGGGGTGGTGGTCCCCCTTCATAAGAAGGATGACCGAAGGGTGTGTTCCAACTACAGGGGGATCACACTCCTCAGCCTCCCTGGTAATCCCTACGCCAGGGTATTGGAGAGGAGAGTCCGGCCGATAGTCGAACCTCGGCCTCAGGAGGAGCAGTGTGGTTTTCGTCTCGGCCGTGGAACACTGGACCAGCTCAGTACCCTCTACAGGGTACTCGAAGGCTCATGGGAGTTGGCCCAACCGGTTCACATGTGTTTTGTGGACCTGGAGAAGGCATTCGACTGTGTCCCTCGTGATGCCTTGTGGGGGGTGCTCCAGGAGTATGGAATCAGGGGCCCTTTATTAGGGGCCATCCGGTCCCTGTACGAGCGGAGCAGGAGTTTGGTCCGCATTGCCGGCACTAAGTCGGACCTGTTCCCGGTGCGTGTTGGACTCCAGCAGGGCTGCCCTTTGTCACCGGTCCTGTTCATAACTTTCATGGACAGGATTTCTAGACACAGCCAAGGGCCGGAGGTGGTCTGGTTCGGGGACCAGTGGATTTCGTCTCTTCATTTTGCAGATGACGTGGTCCTGCTGGCCCCCTCTAGCCAAGACCTACAGCATGCGCTGGGGCGGTTCGCAGCCGAGTGTGAAGCGGCTGTGATGAAGATCAGCTCCTCCAAGTCAGAGGCCATGGTACTCAACCCGAAAAGGGTGGCTTGTCCTCTTCAGGTTGGAGGGGAGTTCCTGCCTCAAGTGGAGGAGTTCAAGTATCTCGGGGTCTTGTTCACGAGTGAGGGAAGAATGGAGCGGGAGATCGACAGACGGGTCGGTGCGGCTGTCGCAGTAATGGGGGCACTGTGCCGGTCTGTTGTGGTGAAGAGAGAGCTGAGCGATTTACCGGTCGGTCTATGTTCCTACCCTCACCAATGGCCATGAACTTTGGGTCATGACCGAAAGAACGAGATCCCGGATACAAGCGGCTGAAATGAGCTTCCTCCGTAGGGTGGCCGGGCACTCCCTTAGAGATAGGGTGAGGAGCTCGGCCATTCGGGAGGGGCTCGGAGTAGAGCCGCTGCTCCTCCACATCGAGAGGAGCCAGTTGAGGAGGCTCGGGCATCTACACCGGATGCCTCCTGGACGCCTTCCTCGGGAGGTGTTCCAGGCACGTCCCACCGGGAGGAGGCCCAGGACACGCTGGAGGGACTGTGTCTCTGGGCTGGCCTGGGAACGCCTTGGGCTCCCCCCGGAGGAGCTGGAGGAGGTGTCTGGGGAGAGGGATGTCTGGGTGTCTCTGCTGAGTCTGCTGCCCCCGCGACCCGGTTCCGGATAAGCGGAAGACGACGAGTACGAGTACGAGCCTGTGTTGGAAGGACTATATCAGTTAAAAAACCATGAAGGTGGTACATGGTGACCGAGCAAAATGATCTGCAGTCTTCGAACTCTTTCATGGTCTCGTCTCATACTTTGAGCTCGAAATCATTACAGGTTTGCAACCTCAACCAGAGTGATCACAGGTTATAATATTAGAGGGTTGACTTCAACCCCCCACTTTGCTTTGAGTCCTTACAGCTGATCATCAGGTGCAAATAACGCATCAGAAAGGAATGAATCGGCTAGATTTAAACAGGACCTGTCTGTGTTTTGGTACGTAAGCAATCTATCCGTCTATCCCTCTATTCTTGCAGGTTCAGAGGGTGAGAGGATAAACGGATGTGAAAATTGTGAAATATTTGGCACCTGCAGTCCAACAGAGAGACCCCTTAGGTCAGACTGAAAGTGAAAGTACCTGCTGAGGATGCAGAGAAGCCTGAAATTTACTGAAAGTCACCTGATCATGGCAGGGTGGAGCTGCTTTATATAAAGTCTTTGAGTGGAAAATCAGGATATTAAAACTGGGAACAGATCATGACTATGGAGTCTTCAGGTAACATTTCTCTGTATTTTCCTGCTTCCCGTGTTTTCCTCATCTTTCTGTTTAGGTTTTATTTAAAGGTTTCTTTTGCTGCTGTTAGCTGAATTTGTTTCCAGACCAGCTGTACCTGCATCATCCATGCGTTTTGTTATATCCATGTCATTTTTGCAGGGGAGCTGGGTAAGAGATGGGAAACACTTGAAAGATAACATTCATGCCCACATTCACAAGCAATCTGGAGCGATCAGTGAACCTAACATGCAAGGTTATGGAGGTGGGAGAAGGCAGGGGTAGATAAAGACCACCCATGAACACGCAAAACATGCAATCTCTCAAAACAGTGTTAACATCTGTGCAGCTGAATCTGAGCTTCATTCCAGGTTTTATTAACCAGAAACGAAACTCAATATTTCTACTGTTAACCTGCAGGTCGTGCTACAACATCCTGAACATTCATCCTTAATTGATGCCTGATTAGGTTTCATGAAAGCAGTAAAAGATTCAGTTACCATTGTAATTTATTCTGTTAAATTGTTGCTCAGACGAGGCTAACAGCCAGGCTTGGTTCATACAGGAGTGACTGATCTTTAATGATTTATTTACAGTTATCTGAAACATTGGAATGGAACACTTTAATTTGTGAACTAATTGGTTTACATAATTGAAGAGATTTGTATCTTTGCACTGTGAAATGGTTTAGTGAGAACCTGTCAGCTGCTCTGTTGTTGTATAAAATGGACAGAGCAGGATTACTTAACCCTGGTTACTTTACAGTAGCTGCTCCTTTTCTATGTCTTAATAAAGAGCAGCCAGCTTTCTTCTGATTTCTTGAAGATGTTTCACCTCTCATCCAGAAGGCGTCTTCAGTCCTGTTTATGGGTTGGGAGTTATAAGCTTAAAGGTTGTACATAGAACAGTCACGCCCATAGGGCCACTTAGGTCCCATAAGTCCCTGACCCATTGGGCCAGCCCAAGACTTGTTTGGGTTGTTGTCACTAGAGAAGTAATTCTCTAGTAATAAAATGCCTTTGGGTGCTGGTGAGGAGTATTGCCCTCGTCTCCTAGAGTGAGGGGTTTCCTTGTTGTTGACTCAGTGGCAGTTATGAGGTCCACAAATGCCATTTCGTGTGGAGACAGTGAAATTCAGGTTTGGCTTGACTTGTCTAATATTTTCTGTAGTTGAACTGTGTACAGATTAAGGCAGCAGTATAAATGTATAAATGTACTACTCTACCCAAGGGTAAGTATACATTTAAATATATATCTGACTTCTGTGACGCTCATTTTTATCACAACAGAAAACCAGAATCTTTCCAGCTTCTTGTTCCCGTTTTCCCCACGTTTCCCCCACATGGTGGTGAAGGTCAGCTGTGTGCTTACTGGTGAAACATTTGGTGCTGATGTTGAGATCATTGAAAAAGTGAAGAACAACAAACGGCCACGTCTATATGTGGTGGAAGCACCGCCAGAGGGAAGCAACTTCATGATTGTCTTCTGCCCGATCTTCTTCTGTGTTGGTTCAGAAGTGGATTCAGCCATGAAGGATGACAGAGGTGAAGCAGACATTCATAACTCTACCTTCATTTATCGCTCCCAGAGTCTGGTTCTGTCTAAATCCTTTGATTCACACAAAGGTGGGGATTCACTACTTACATTTACTCAGGTACATTTACATGAGTAAATGTACCTGAGTTAATGTAAAAAAATAGTACTTGTAGGAGTAATTTTACTGCACTGCACTTTTTACTTCTGCTTGAGTAATTTCATTATGAAATCATGCTAGTCAACCCAACTTCAGTTACTTTCCTTTAAAGTGAGACCTCTTGTTTGTACACAAGCTTCATTGTTCTAATGTTAATTGCTATTTGCTGAGCCTGTAGTGCTATTTGCAGATCAAGTGAACTGAACACTCCTGAATCAAATGGCTGAATTCTGCAGGACATTCAGTGCTGCAGAGGCCTAGTAATGAGCCATCCATTTTCGAGGACTGATCTTTGTCACCCCTGACCTACTGTAAGATAAGCTTTTATGTGCTGACCTTTTCCTGACCCTAAACCTGTATAAGTCCTGGAATGAGGGAAGGTCAGCCCCAATGATTCTCTCTGCAGACCTGATCGTTCTTTGCAGTCTGGACCTGTCTTGTTTTGTGGATGAGCCAAACCACACTGAGATGGGCGAAGACAGGAGAGACTGAATGATGGCAGTGTAGAAGATGACCAGCAGCTCCTGTGGAAGGTTGTACTTCTTCAGTTGCCTCAGGAAGTACAGTTTCTGCTGGGCCTTCTTCTGAACATTGTCTCTGTGTGAGGACCATCTCAGGTTTCGAGAAATGGTGGTTCCTAGGAACCAGAAGTGGTCCACAGTAGATACAGTGTTGTTGAGGATGGTGAGGAGGTGTGGGGGTCCACCATCATCTTCACAGTCTTCAGTGGGTTAAGTTCAAGGAGGTTCTGACCACACCAGTCTATCAGCCGATCAACCTCCTGTCTGTATGCAGACTCATCACTGTTCTGGATCAGTCCAATAATGGGGATGTCATCTGCAAACTTCAGACGGGTCCGCTGAGGTGTAGTCATTTATGTAGAGGGAGAAGAGGAGTGGGGGGAGATCACACCCCTGGGGGGCGCCCGTGCTCTGATTTTATGATAAATACATTACTCACTTCTTGAGTAGCTTTTTTACCAAATACTTTCTTACTGTTAAGTAAATATTTGACTCACTACTTTTTACTTCTTGAGTAAATGTTTGGCTAACTTAGCCACCTCTAGATTCATGTGGTGAGACAAACTGTTCTCAGGCTGTTAAATCCAAACCTTCTGATCACATTTTGTGACCCCTTTGGTTTCCTGTTGAAGCACCATTTTTAGTTCCCTCCTAAAACAATGAAACCATTTTTAGTTTACCTTTTAAATTAGAAACCCAGTCCTGAGTTCTGATGAGACCATTGGATAAATGAAACAGATATTTTCCACCTTCTGAATTGGGAACTAAATCTTCTCAAAACACTGTTGCCTTTAAATTACAAAGTTCATCATATTAATACGAATGCAACCAAATATTTAACCTTTAATCCATTTGTTTTTGTTGCAGTGCTATCGTCGGATCCACCAGTCATTCTGATTCTGATGCATCACACCAGAGATGTCGATTATTCAGCCGAGGGAACAAAATGGTCTGAAGTTTATAAAAATGTTGTGCTTGATGTTCAGGTTCTCTTCCATGAGACTAAACTAGGATTATTGAAATGCAAACAAAACGACAAGGCGATCAAGGCCATCACACAAGTTTTACGCAGCTATAAAGAA
The DNA here is from genome assembly GCA_036173005.1 of Crenichthys baileyi. Lineage (NCBI taxonomy): Eukaryota > Metazoa > Chordata > Actinopteri > Cyprinodontiformes > Goodeidae > Crenichthys > Crenichthys baileyi. The sequence goes on along the minus strand of JAHHUM010001449.1, from coordinate 863,444 downwards.
TGAGGAAATGTTTGTTTTAAAGATGCTGATTCATATTATTACCTCTGCAACACCCATAAACAACATTTTGTTATTTGATGTTTGTAAAAATAAATATTTTAAAGTCTCTGAGGTACTAAATATCTCAGTATTTATTTATGCTGCCTCCAGTTCTGACAGGATGTAAGTGTGTTAAAACATTCGTTCATCTTTTATAATAAATCATAAGAACTCTTGTTGGTGTTTGAAATATTTGCTTCATCATTGTAAAATAATTTATTCTGGATGTATATATAAATGTACAGTGCCTTGTAAGAGAACCTGTTCTCTTTCCACATTTTGCCTTCAGAAGTAACCTGCTGTTAAGCGGAGTTCTGCGGCCTGTGTGTAAACAGCTCAGTATAAATACTAACCTCACAGGTTTGTTAGAGAAAATTCAAGGGGTTTGGAAGGTCAGATAGACTTCTTCACATTACCCAAAACATAAAATGTGTCATTGGTTAATGCTCTGTGCTGAAAAAAACAATCATAATTCTAAATATAATATAAAATAAAATAAAATAAAACTAAATTATGACCCACCTTTTGTCTGTGACCACCAGGAGGTGTTTCAACCTTTGGATTACCTTCATACATTAATATCTTCAAAACTATGCTTGCACAAACAAAAACAGAACATAAACCACTGACAATATTTTAATTAGTTTTATTTGGAGAAAGTCGCCTCAGGGTGGTGGTGAATAATCACCGACATCTGCTAGCATCTGCAGTTGCTTCAAGCTATGGTAGATGCTGGTAAATTAAAGATCATTTCCCTCTTTTCATCTGTGCTGCCTTGTTTAGATAGCAATAATTTGTGTTACTTCCAACTCAACAAATATACCGATAATTATTAAACAGACAACATTAATAAGTGATATTTATGGGATTTATTCAGTCTTCTGATAGAAAACTGAATCTTCCTCCTGCATCAAAATCACATCATCTCCAATTAAGAAGACAGGCAAACTTAACATTGTATTACATGACATAGCAACTAATTATAAAATGCCATATTGATAAATAGGGAAAAGCAAAGTGATTTTATTTGTGCAGCCCCTTCATAGACAGGGTCATTCAAAGTGCTTTACATTAAAAACAGGTGAAATACACCTGATGAATCAATCAGATAAAAGAAATGCCACATAAAAGCACAAAATCATGAGATAAACTATATAAAAGAAAGAATTGTGTGCATTTTCAACAAAATAAAACAAGCTGTCTTAAACAGTTAGTCTTATTCTGCTAAATGCTGCATTCCTTTAATCCTCTGAGTCTGAAACTGGTTTGCAAAATACAAAACGACCTAACTTAACGCAACCTAATGAAGCTATAACTGTGTCCTATGGATATACAGCAACTGAACTTCTTCCACCTTAAAGCTGCATCTAAAACTCAGCTTAAATCTTCTCGATGAAGTCGTCTCCAAAGTCGATAATTTTCCTCAGGGCGCTCAGGATCAGAATATCAACTTCATCATTCAGGTCGATTTCTTCACTGTAGTTCTTCACAGGAAAGATGCAGTTCATTGGGATTCCCACTGCTGCGCTGAAGTCTTTCATCTGAACAGTAAAACCAGTCACAGTCACAGTCTGAAACGTTTTTGAGTTATATCTCTGAACAAACGAACTGAAACTCACTTTTTTTTTCAGGTGCTTGCTCTTGTACACATTCCTCAAGTTTTTCTCAGTTTCACCGCAGGCTTCATCGATGTGAGTCATCATGGCCATTTGAGGAATTCCTGCAGGAAAAGAAACTCTCTCAAGTAAATAATTCCTGTATTTTATCAGTTTGAAAGGTTAAAATGAGAGACATTGAATGTAGATAAAGTTTCCTTCAGGAGGGAGCCAGAGACACTAATGTTGGACCTCGTTTTGGATCTGTTCTGGTGGTATGTAGTCTAGATGGGACCATTCTGTGTGAACTCACCCAGGTCACTGGCTGTTTCTCTGACGCTTATAATTTTCTCTAAAACTGATGATTTAAGCTGTGGAGCGTTGGCAGACATCACACAGACCAGCACATGAACTCTGTCATCAGCAGAGGGGGTCGGGTTGTAGCCTGGGTCACCTTGAGTTAGCGGAGAAACTGGGTTGAACTGGAAAAGAGCAAAAAATACAGCATGAACTGTGTTTCAGACAAACACAACTCTTTAAATCAGTCAGTCTTTACATTGGGGGATTTATTCATTCGGTTCTAGCAGGAATTGTACCTTGTGGCCCTCCTTAACATGTCCTCTCAAAGCCAGCTTGATGTCGTCAGCATGAACTCCACGGCTGTCCCCATCTTCCAGACCCATGATGTCATTGAAGACCACAGGGTAAAATGTCTTGGAGCTTCCTCGTCCTTTAATTAATTTATGAGTTTCATACTGAAAATGAATGAATGTTGATTAGAGAAAATTCCTGTTACTGATGCAGTCGTTTTTCTGATAGATCCATTAAAGTGTCGGAGATGATCTCCATTTGAGCAGACAGACTTCATGAACACAGAAATCCAAACATGATCCAGATTCAGTGTTCAAAGAACAGCTGACATAATCCGGTTTTACCTGCTCTGGTTCTATTACACAGTATTTAAAGTTCTTTAGTAGTTCTATAGCAGCATTGACTCGGTTCTGGAAGATGAACAGAAACATCGTATATTTCTTACCTTTGTAGTGAAGCTTTGGTCGGAGGTGGTCTCACTGGCCAAAGCAGGAATCGTCATCCGACCTCGAAGGACGTCACTGACAGAGTTGATGAAACTGGACTTCCCAGCTCCGACGGGTCCATACAGGAGGACTCGAAGGTACCGGATGACATCGTTTTCAGGCTTGTATTTCTGCACATAATCAAGATTCTTCTGTTTTTCTCTGAGAACATAAAGTACATGAGTTAGTAAGTTCTGTCCTCAAACAAACAGGTCACAACAAAAAATATTCAGTCCAAGAGAATTTGAACCCAGTTGAAACAAAAGACCAGCAGAAGAACTCAATAAAACAAACCTTCATCTCAGTTACATTAAGAATATTTCCTAAACTGTCACTAAGATATAAAGATCTTTCATTTTTAAACATTTTCTGTGTTTACTTATGTAGAAGAGGCTTAAATAAACTTGATTCTGCTCAGTGGCGGAGCTAGAAAATGTTACAAGGCAGGGTGACAATGCTGGACCTCTTTATTGAAGTTCATTGATCTACACATATAGCTACAATTAGAATGATCTTGTTTTCATGGTGTTTGCAGCTGCAGCTAAGTTGGTCAGTCACTCAGACATGATGGCAGAGCGTAAATCGAGTCATACGTTGAGCTTTTTCAGCTTCATTAACAGCTGTGGTTTGTGATGTTTGTGGAAAGGAGTTGTGACAACACAACAAACCGTGTGAAACATCTCAGGTTAAACCACAACATTTATTTAGAGAGACAGAAGAGGAGGGCACAGTGTCAGGAGCTGCTGCAGGGGAAGACATACGTCTCTAGTGGATGCTTTTGGTACTGCAGGCAGGCACTACGCAGGTACAGAGAGGTAAAATGTGGAACAGCGCAAGTGGCGTTAAATACTGTTGCTGTTGTTCAAATAAATTAAAGGAGCAAAATAAATTCCTGCTTCAGCAAATAGATGCATAAGGTTAGCTTGGAGTAATAATATGTGTATCGCTGTGATCATCTCATAGGCCAAAAAGTCTAGATTCAGGTAAGGTTTCCTAAAGGGTTGATTATTTTAAGTGGATTACATAAACTAGGTGTCATTAAATTATACAGAGCAATTACAAAAACAGCTATAAAAATACATTTATATTTATATATACCCAAAAAGATGATAAAAATAAGATCATGTCAGTCAGTCATTTTCTACCACTTCTTCCACAGTGGGTCCCTGGGAAGCTGGTGCCTATCTCCAGCAGTCTATGGGCGGGAGGCGGGGTACAGCCTGGACAGGTCGCCAGTCCATCACAGGGCAACACAGACACACACAGGACAAACAACCACGCATTGCATGGGTCAATTAAGAGAAACCAATTAACTTAACAGTCAAGTTTTTGGAAGCACCCCCAACCAGGAGTCAAACCCAGGACCTTCTTGCTGCAAGGCAACAGTGCTGTCCAAGATGGACAAAAATAAAATTGTATCTATAAAATGTATGTATTGTTGTTTACAATCAGTCTAATTTGCTTTAACTGTTAAATCAGTATTTTAAAATGTAGGCACTGACAAATTTAATATTTAATCAATTTGAGTCACCCAGTATTATAAAACAGGAACACTTAGATTTACCAGGAACATTAGCTGTATTTGCACAAAGTATCGGTATCACCGATACCAGCCTAAATTTTACTCGGTATCGGATCGGAAAGGAAATCCGAACATCACTACTGCCTCGGTAATGTGCCTGAGAGACAGACAGTGTTTGATGCAGGGCCGTAACTACGTTTTTCAGGGACCCCAGATTACACGATTATATACTTTATAATTTAATGTTTAATTTGAAGGCTGTAAGAGGCTTTTGGCCAAACAAGTGATTAGTAATTACAAGTATTTTAATTACATAAAAGTAAGGGCGCAACTGGGTGGCAAGGCTCTACAACAGAGGGGCCGTTGCCCCCACTTGCCTCCCTTTGCCCACCTGTAGATGGCTCTCTTTCATTGAGATCCAAGAACAGTGGCCAGTGCGCTCTCATAAGTAGAAGCCAACCCATTCCCCTAGGCACCATCGAGCTCCTTCCAGACCTTCACCACCATGCCCAGTCAACGCCTCCATGCCACAGCGTCCCACTTCTGTCTCTCCAGCCTGCCACAACATTAAAGCCTGGACCATAGCACGCTAAAAGCGAAAAAGTATTCTCTTTATCTGGTCTGACAAGTTCAGGCTTTTATAGATGCTCACAATGACCATATCAAAACAATCTGCAGTATCTCCAATAGCCAGAAGTCCCAGGCTTCCTCCTCAGAGTCCGATCCCTCCAGGAACCTCTCCAGTGACGCCGCAGCTGCGGCTTCTTCCAGGCCCCAGCCCACGCCAAAACCTCTCCCTAGCGGTGTAATGTTCTTAACTTGTCAGAGCAGAAAAAAATGAGTCAGCCGACGTGTCTGTGGAGAGGTCGGCATCCTTTATTCACAACCTGTGCAGCCAATATTTTTATATACCGTAAATATATCCACTTGAGGGTGCTGATTTAACATGTGAGCTGCACAGCTGATGTGTACACTACAAGCGGGAGCCAGGCCAGTTCTGTCTGAACTTTCTCAGCTCATCTTCTCCCAGTGCGGTCTACTCTTTCTTCTGCCGTACAAGCTAATTCAATTCAATTCAATTCAGTTTAATTTATATAGCGCCAATTCACAACCACATGTGTGTCTCAAGGCACTTCACAAAAGTCAGGTACATGCATTACAATTAATCCAAAACTTGAACAGTGCAGTCAGATTCTGTTTATTTATTCAAATTGGATAAAAAGTTTTTCTATCTAAGGAAACCCAGCAGATTGCATCCAGTCAGTGACTTGCACAATTCACTCCTCCTGGATGAGCATGTAGGGGGGAAAAAAAAGGGGGGGGAAAAAAAGGGGGAGGGGAGACAGTGGACAGTCCGGCGGCTCGTGTGACTTTGCAGCAATCCCTCATACTGAGCATGCATGTAGCGACAGTGGAGGAAGAAAAACTTCCCTTTTAACAGGAAGAAACCTCCAGCAGAATCCAGAACCAGGCTCAGTGTGAGCGGGGGGGACCATCTGCCACGACCGCTGTGGGGGTTAGAGAGAACAGAGCAGAGACACAAAGAGAAACAAAGAAGCACTGATCCAGGAGTCCTTTCTATGGGAAGGGAAAGTTAAATGTTTAATGGATGATCTCCTTTAGGTCTTTTCCACCTAGAAAGAAAGAGAACAGATAAACTCTGAGCCAGTTTTCAGTTTAGAGTCTGAAAAAGAGCACATAGAGTTAGTTACAGGTAAAAGCTCCGTCAGTAGCTATGTCTAAGTGAGAGCGAGAAAGGGTTAAACACTGAAAGACAGGGCCATGTGGATCATCGGTAGAGGGTGAGCACCAAGTTGTTGCCAAGCAGAAGCTCGGACGATGCCCTCTCCAGACAGTGTCACAGGTAGACACAGAGTCAGGCCAGGTGTAGCTTCTAGGAAGAGAAAAGAGAGAGAACAAAGTTAAAAAGCTGAAATTAACAGCGAAATAATACAAAATTGAAGAGTAGTGTGAGAAAGTAGCGAAGAGGGTGAAAAGTGGTCATTATGTCCTCCCAGCAGCCTAAGCCTATAGCAGCATAATCTACGAGACACTGGGCTCAATATAACCTAAGCCACTCTAACTATAAGCTTATATCAAAAAAAGGAAAGTTTTAAGCCTAGCCTTAAAAGTAGACAGGGTTGTCCGCCTCATGGATTAAAACTGGGAGCTGTTTCCAGGAGAGGAGCCTGATAACTAAAGGATCTGCCTCCATTTCCTACTTCTAGAGACTTTAGGAACCACCAGTAAACCTGCAGTCTGAGAACGAAGTGCTCGTTTAGGAACATATGGAACAATCAGCTCTCTGATGTATGATGGAGCTAAATCATTAAGGGCTTTATATGTGAGGAGGAGAATTTTTAATTCCTTTCTGGATTTAACAGGAGCCAATTGAAGGAGCTAAAGTAGGAAAATATGATCTCTCTTTTTTAATTTCATCAGAACTCTTGCTGCAGCATTTTGAATCAGCTGAAGGCTTTTTAACTGCATTTGTGTGGACATCCTGATAGTAAATGGAATTACAATAGGTCCAGCCTTGAAGTAACAAATGCATGGACTAGTTTTCAGCATCAAATCCTGGACAGGAAAGATTTCTATTTTGGCAATGTTCCGGAGATGAAAGAAGGAAATCCTGGAAACCTGTTTAATATGGGAATTTAAATGACATGTCCTGGTCAAAAATAACACCAAGGGTTTTTTGTTACTTTATTATCGGAGGTCAATTTAATGCCCTACCCAGGTTAAGTGATTGACTAAGACGTTTCTTTTTTAAAGACTCCGGTCCAAAGACCGACAACTTCTGTCTTGGTCTGAATTTAGAAAAGCAGAAAATTTAAAGTCATGCCAAGTTTTTTATGTCTTCAAGACATGCTTGTAGTCTATCTAACTCGTGGTTTGGGCTCATCAGGATTTATGGATAAGTAAAGCTGAGTGTCATCAGCGTAACAGTGAAAATATTATATGCTATGCTGCCTGATATTTTAAGCTATTGAAGCATATATATAGGTAAAGAGAATTGGCCCAAGTACTGAACCCTGTGTAACTCCACAATTAACCCTGATTTTTAAAGATGATTGTATCATTTACATGAACAAACTGGAATCTGTCAGACAAATAAGGATTTGAAACCACCTAGTGCTGTTCCCGCTGATCCCTACAGCATATTCCAGCCTTTCTAAGAGAATATTATGATCGACTGTATCAAATGCTGCACTGAGATCTAACAGAACCAGTACAGACACAAGTCCATTATCTGAGGCAATAAGAATATCATTAGTGACTAATGCTGTGCCTGCACCTTTTTAAGCTTCTCAAACTGTTCAAACCAGTCAAGAGCCTCAGTCATCTTCTCTGATGGCTCCTGCTCATCCAATTCAGCATAGTGCTCCAGGACTTCCTCATTATTTCCTACTGGTCCATCCTTTCCCCCTTTCCTCCCCTATCCCATGTCCATCTGTCACTTCATTACTTACTTTATTCAGGCCTCAAAATTCATACCTCCATCCAGACTTACCTGGCCAGCATAAGTTTTTTTCTTCAAGCTGGTAACGGGTAACAGCTGTCCATTAATTACTCACTGCGATGTACCCATGCGTCTTAAAGGGTTTAAAAAGCAATAACTCTCATCCATCACTCTACCACTCACATCAGATTTCCTCCATTATCGCATCCTCACACTGCGCTCTGGCTATTCATCTCCCTCCACTGACCTGACTTTAGAATCTATGTTTCTGCTAGACTTCTTTGGCTTCCCACTGTGCTCAGAGTTTGCCCCATCATCACCCAGGGAACCCTTCTATTCATCCATGCCTTTCACATATCTTCAGTCATAGTCACAACACTCTTCTTCACTCTTTGAAAAAGTCAAACCAAACAGCTAGTGGTCTCTTTTCCATTCCATCTCTTCTGTCCTAACTCGTTTCTCAGCCCACATGAACCAATCTCTATGCTCAGTTCGGACTTTCCACAGCCGCCTCACGTCAAGATACATTCTTTATTATTGAGTCAGGAAGTCCAGCCAAGAAATTCAGATTATTAAAGGAATGGGTCAAGCCGGAAGTGTTTAATGAACCAGAATCTCAGCAGAATGAATCCTGCTGACATCTAGCATCACCAGAGCATTATTCAGTCCACTCCTTCTGTTTTGGCGCCACATCTACAGCATCCAGTCAGGGCATCTCTGATCAAACAATTCAAAGTTTTGGTCATTGGTCAACCCATGCATACTGTTCCTATTTCTGTAATAATCTCAGTGATTATCAAGCTCCCTCTCACATCTGCTCAACTTACTTAAGAAAATGTGGGGGTCCAAAGTGGGTTCGGGAAGGATGGGTCATCTAGGGGACCTTGCTTGAAGGCTTGGGAAGAGAACAGGAAGATATTTTTTCATTTGGAAAGGTCACTCTCTGACCCTCCTGACCTAATTCACTTGAAATTGTGTCAGAAGACAGATGACAAATTGGTCTCACTTGGTTTAGAACAAAGAAACTGGAGGCAAAGTCCGAAGTTACAGCGCGACCATACGTTTTGCTCTAATTTCCACATATATTATATGATCTGCACCAAAATTAATGTGATCGCTTTTAGTCCGGCCCCAAAAGATATTCATCTAAATATTTGGGTGGGCGTGTCCTAATTCCACCACATCGTCCCCCTAAAAGCAGTATAATAATCAGCCCCAGGCCATGCTTTGACCGAGGATTGTGAAATTTGGTACACACATGTAACTTATCAGGACCTACAAAAAAGTCTCTTGGATCCATGGTCCAAACTCCACAGGAAGTAAACTCCTACAGCCAAGCCTCAAAATCAGACTTCTCGCCATAAAAGATAAAGCCGTAATACCCTCCACACACCAAAGTTTTTGTTTCATCACAAACCAGAACCCAAAACATTAACATGCTTGCTTGCTGACATTACTTGTGCCCTACCCACTTAGAACAGCAATTCACATGTTTGACTGGTGGATATCCTCCTGTCCAAAACTATACTGAGACAAACAAGTGTTAGTGACAAATAAACCCACATGTAAAACAGGCGAATTCAACATTTAGAATCAGAATCAGAAAAAACTTTATTGACAAGTAGTGTTTCAGACGTACAAGGAATTTGCTGTGGTGGTAATGTGATACACATAGACAAATATACAGTTGACATAAATGAATTTCGAAATATGTAGTTAAAAACAAAAAAAAAAAACAAGGGGCGCAGTGCTGGTGGTGTTGGGGGTTAAGCGCGTGACCCATATACGGAGGCCTCAATCCTCGACGCGCCTGTTTGCCGCATGTCTTCCCCTCTCTTTCTGTCCCCATTTCCTGTCGATCTACTGTCAGAAAAAAAACACTGTTAAGGCCACTAGTGCTGCAAAATAATCTTTAAAAAACAAACAAAAAAAACAAGTAGTGTAGGAATGTTATGGGCTAGAGCACCGTGGCAAATATTAAAAATATACAATAACAACCATATAGAATTAAACTAAATAGTTTTTGCTGAGGTATTAGTACTATTTACAAGGGAAAAGTGTCAGTGGCGGACCAGGGCCTTGTTAATGAGGCTAGTTGCAGACAGGAAGAAGCTGTTTTTATGGTGAGAGGTTTTGGTCCTGATGGGCCGCAACCTCCTGCCAGAGAGTCTGAAACAATTTAAGTCCAGGGTCGGAGGGGTCAGCTGAAATCTTTCCCGCTTGCCTCCGAATCCTGGACCCATGCAGTTCCTGAAGAGAAGGAAGATTTCAACCAATCACCCTCTCTGCAGAGCGGATGATGCGCTGCAGGCTGCCCTTGTCCTTGATGGTGGCAGCAGCGTACCAGATGGTGATGGAGGAGGTGAGGATGGACTCAATGATGGCGGAAAAGAAGTACACCATCATTGTCTTTGGCAGGCTGAACTTCTTCAGCTGCCGCAGGAAGTACATTCTCTGCTGAGCCTTCTTGGTGAGGGAGGTGATGTTCAGCTTCCACTTGTGATCCTGAGCGATGTTGGTGCCCAGAAAATGAAAGGGAATCCACAATGGTGACTGGAAAGTCACACAGGATGATGTGGGTGGGAGGGGTTGTGCTGTTTCTGAAGTCCATGATCATCTCAACTGTTTTCAGAGCGTTGAGCTCCAGACTGTTCTGGCTGTACCAGGTCACCAGATGGTCAATATCCCTCCTGTAGGCAGACTCATCCCCCCCAGAGATGAGCCCAATGAGAGTGGTATCATCCGCAAACTTCAGAAAAGCAGAGGGGAAAGAACACAGCCTTGAGGGGAACCGGAGAAGATGGTCCTGGGATCAGAGATGTGTTTTTCCAACTTCACATGCTGCTCGCTGTCTGTCAGGAAGTTTGTGATGCACCTGCAGGGGGAGTCAGGCATGCTCAGCTGGGAAAGCTTGTCCTGCAGCAGGGCTGGGATGAAGGTGTTGAAAGCAGAGCTAAAGTTCACAAACAGGATCCTGGCGTAGGTTCCTGCAGAGTTCAGGTGCTGCAGGATGTAGTCAAGGGCCATATTTATCGCATCATCCACAGGCCTGTAGGCAAACTGTAGGCAAACTGCAGGGGATCCAGAGATGGGTCTGTGATGGATTTAAGATGGGTCACAACAAGGCGCTCAAAGGACTTTATTACAACAGAGGTCAGGGTGACAGATCTGAAGTCACAGATGAAGATGGACATGGCTGATCAGTACTGTCTTTTGGGGTTTCCGCCTATTTAAATAAAAAACTTACAAAACATACAGACAGACGTATGGACAGACATTTAGACAAACTGTTGTATCCTCTGAGCTGGGAGGTGTTGGTTTTTGTTGGTGTCTCTCTCTCTCTCCTGCAGAGCGTGACTGCCAGGTGTTGATCCACAGCTGTAGGCCATCAAGTGGCAATCAGGAGGAGAAGAGTTGCAGCGTCCTCGAGGCTTGTTTTGAAATAAAAAGTAACACACACGTACTCAATCACTGTCATTACCCAGCTAACAAGCAAACAGCGGCATCAGACGAGCTACCGGAGAGACTAACGCTTCCTCACTTCGAAAAGGAACAAACGTTGGATATTGTGGTGGCTTATGCTGCGTTGAGCTCCCTTCACCCTCATCGACTCCAACATGTCTCCGTTAAAGATGCTGTATCAGGTGCTGTGGTGCTCCAGTGCCATGTCAAATCACTTGTGCAAACCTTGCATGTTACACATTTATTTGTTTTGTGAACCGTGAAGTGCTCTCACACTTTTAAGGTCTTGGGTCGAACCGTTTTCTCTGCTTCAGTCATTTGTAGAATTTACTTAATTTCCTTTGAAAATACTGCCTCCGCTCTGCCTCCACCTCCCTTCGTTCAGCTCACTCTGCAGGTTGAGTTTTTTTTAACCTTTATTTCGGTCAGCCTGCATTGACGAAGTTTTGCAGATGACATAAACGGCTCCGCGACATGCCAAGTAACGCAAAAAACGCATGACGCAACAAATCAATAGTGAAATTCGTTTTTTAATAATCGATTTTTATCGATTTTATCGATTTGTTGTTGCAGCCCTAGTTGTAATAATGGAAAAGTAATTATGTTGATTAATCATTACTGAAAAATGTCACAATGTTAGTAACATCGTTTATTTTTACGTTATTATTCCCATCACTGGTGGTGAATGACACTCCTTAACAATATGAAGTATGCAGGTTTTTAATCCTTCGCCACCAAACAGCTCCCATAAAGAAGGTCGTATTTCAGCCAAATTTTGAACAGTTCTGCCAAACACAGCAAAACTCAGTTTAAATACTTTTTTTTTTTAATAATGTAAACAATGAGACCACCTTTTCACCTTTAACCTACAAAATTCAACTGAAAAACTAAAAATGAAAAGAACAAACAAAATTGCTGCAACAATCTGGTTGTATACCATATACTTTCATTTTTCCGATCAGTGATCAGTTTCCCATTGTTATGAGACTTTTAATCCCTCCCAGTAATCTGTTTCTTAACTAAATTATTTGAATTGGGTTCCTCCTATGTGATGATGGTCCATCTGTAATGAGTTTAAAAAGTAATCAGCTATTTGAGTTTTACATCTTTTTGTTTCAGACTCAGCTTCACTCCACTTCATAGTTCAGTCACAGCCATTTCCTCCCCGATCCACTTCCTCCCTCCATTTCCTGTTAACTCAATACCTTTGGGCTCTGACCAGAACCCAGCTAAACCCAGCAAAACCTCCCACAAAGAGCCCACTCAGAGCTTTTAACTCCTTCAGGGCTTTTTTGTTCCAGTGAGCTCTAAAGCCCCAATTTAACATTTGAGCAGAGTGACGAAGAAACAGCAGTAAACAGACTGTTATTGATGAGCTGTGACAGAGTTACTGTAAACTCACCCCCAGCATAGTTCCCTCCATGGCTCATCCAGAGCTGAACAGAAACATTCATTATTATTCTGCAAAGATGAGTGAAACATTTTCTGAAACAAAATTTAATCACTCACTTGGAGACTCAGCCAGCTTATCTTCTAAAAAGAAAAAACAGAAAAACATTAATCAAACTGGTCCTGAAAGACTTGTTTCGATCAAGTCAATCACAAATTCAAAAAGTATAACAGCAAAGCGTTGTTATATTTTCTATATTATCCAAAATGACACAAAAATATTTAAAATCGTTATTTCCCCTTTAAATCAATTTCAGCATCAGGAGTATAAGATAGTAAATGTACTACATTAGGCACAGCTGGGTTTTACAAATAAACTTACCATAATAATCGGGTATTGCATGGAGGCACCTCCACCTCAAAACTGGACTCTTTATACCTACCATTATTATTCTGTCTACGTTAATATTGCCCGGATCATAGATTGCACCTACACAATACATACATACATATATATATATATATATATATATATATATATATATACACTGCTCAAAAAAATAAAGGGAACACTCAAATAACACATCCTAGATCTGAATGAATGAAATATTATCATTGAATACTTTGTTCTGTACAAAGTTGAATGTGCTGACAACAAAATCACAAAAATCATCAATAGAAATCAAATTTATTAACCAATGGAGGCCTGGATTTGGAGTCACACACAAAATTAAAGTGGAAAAACACACTACAGGCTGATCCAACTTTGATGTAATGTCCTTAAAACAAGTCAAAATGAGGCTCAGTATTGTGTGTGGCCTCCACGTGCCTGTATGACCTCCCTACAACGCCTGGGCATGCTCCTGATGAGACGGTGGATGGTCTCCTGAGGGATCTCCTCCCAGACCTGGACTAAAGCATCCGCCAACTCCTGGACAGTCTGTGGTGCAACGTGACGTTGGTGGATGGAGTGAGACATGATGTCCCAGATGTGCTCAATCGGATTCATGTCTGGGGAACGGGTGGTGTAGTCCATAGCTTCAATGTCTTCATCTTGCAGGAACTGCTGACACACTCCAGCCAAGGATGTTGCATGCAGCAGATTGCTCTCCACGGTGTCTCCAGACTCTGTCACGTCTGTCACATGTGCTCAGTGTGAACCTGCTTTTATCTGTGAAGAGCACAGGGCGCCAATGGCAAATTTGCCAATCCTGGTGTTCTCTGGCAAATGCCAAGCGTCCTGCACGGTGTTGGGCTGTGAGCACAACCCCCATTTGTGGACGTCAGGCCCTCATACCATCCTCATGGAGTCGGTTTCTAACCGTTTGTGCAGACACATGCACATTTGTGGCCTGCTGGAGGTCATTTTGCAGGGCTCTGGCAGTGCTCCTCCTGTTCCTCCTTGCACAAAGGCGGAGGTAGCGGTCCTGCTGCTGGGTTGTTGCCCTCCTACGGCCTCCTCCACATCTCCTGGTGTACTGGGCTGTCTCTTGGTAGCGCCTCCAGGCTCTGGACACTACGCTGACAGTCACAACAAACCTTCTTGCCACAGCTCGCATTGATGTGCCATCCTGGATGAGCTGCACTACCTGAGCCACTTGTGTGGGTTGTAGAGTTTGTCTCATGCTACCACGAGTGTGAAAGCACCACCAACTTTCAAAAGTGACCAAAACATCAGCCAGAAAGCATAGGTACTGAGAAGTGGTCTGTGGTCCCCACCTGCAGAACCACTCCTTTATTGAGTGTGTCTTGCTAATCGCCAAAGATTTCCCCCTGTTGTCTTTTCCATTTGCACCACAGCATGTGAAATTGATTGTCAATCAGTGTTGCTTCCTAAGTGGACAGTTTGATTTCACAGAAGTTTGATTCACTTGGAGTTATATTGTGTTGTTTAAGTGTTCCCTTTATTTTTTTGAGCAGAGTGTATATGTATATATATATTATATATATATATATATATATATATATATATATATATATATATATATATATGCGGCTCAAACTGGAGAGGTGTGCTATTACTTTTAGCGGCATTTTGAGTTACCATGGCAACGTAATTAGCCAAAAACCCCAACCAACCCCATAGGAATGAATGGAATCAGAGAAAGAATAAATCATCAAAATTCATTATTTTTAAGCTTTGCTGGGTAATCATACTTTTCACCTAGGAACACAGTTTAAATATCTGTTTGTAGAGAAATCCGTTATCTTTTGAGAAGTGAAAATGTGTTGATACCTGCTTTGGTTTGTCCACATTTAGTGTTGAAGCGCCACAAACTTTATGGGAAAAACAAACTCCTACTGTCAAGTAGTGAGGTGGAGCAGGACCAAAGCGCAAACAGGAGGATGGGAGTCGCATGGTCAGTAGAAAGGTTATTTAATAAAATAACTGAATTTTGACACTAAGCATGGAAACACATGCAGGGATCAGATGGAGAACAATAAGAACCAGAGGGCATAAGTACAAGGGGAGGATGACGAATGAACCAATGAACACAGCTGTGAAAATCTCCATGATGGGGAACAAGGGACCGCTGTCACCTTTCGTCACATTCTTTGGACGTGTTTATAGGTACCGGTGCACAGGCAACAATAGAGTCAACAATGCCATGTTTTACACTGCAGGATTTGCTGACAATGACTATAAAGGTCTACATAATTATTCAGATCACTTCGAATGTGCCCATATCCAAAAAGGATCAAGGATTTGAGTTGTATGTGTCCAGCTTCATAAATCATTTCAAAGGTAAGTTTAGTCATTTTGAATTCAACAGCCTCTAATACATGTAACACAGCCCAGTGAAGAAACAGTGTTTATTTACTATCTATAGCTAATGTTCGAATAGTGTAACTAAGGTAAACGTGTTTTGTTTGTTTTTTGATGTAATATGTTTACCACAATATTAAAGAAGGCAGGAGAAGTTACTGTTCGGGCTGAGTGGCTATGGGTCCATGAGAAAGAGCCAGAAGTCTCAATGTTTGAGTGTGAGACAGCCACCTTATATGTTCATTTCAGGGGTTTGTTTCAAGAAGCTAGAAGAAGTTTCAAGAACTATAATTTTAATTGCTGTACTATATGTCAAACTAAATCACATAGCAATAATTAGCTACACTCGTGTTAGGGGCAGGTTATCTGTAATTTATAAACCTGTTAAACCCTAAGGGGTTTTAGAGCAATTTCTGCCTGAAATTACATACCTTAAATAAATCAAGTCTAGCTCCACAGTTATAAGCCCTACATGCAAACGCTTGGTACCTGTGTAAAGGTAAGACATACAAGAATATTTTTCCAGTGGAACCACTATTGTAACTGTTACAATATCTGATTTATTTGTGATTAAACAAAGAAAGAAAAACATTTTTGAGCCTCGCCAAAAGTTTTTTCTAACTGAACATTTCAAAACACTATTGAAATCCTTTGGAATTCCTAGGAGAACCCCCAGGTTGCATTCAGCCACATCTTTACTATAACTGCAGCAAATTTGGACTGAATAAGTTGAAGCATATATGTTCCACAAACGTTTTAGAGGGCAATGTGCCAGGCGGAAAGGACAGTAAGGCAAAGGGTGCCAAAACTTTCCCAAATGTGTTTTTCACCTCATAAAAAGGAAATAAAAGAGAATCTTGTCAAATAAAAGTGCTGATTTCCATTGTAGGAGTCCTTCTGCATATGACATAGCCTTTGGTTATGACATTTACTCTGTGTATCATCAAAATGTACAGTTGGAAACATAACTGGAAGCTAACGGAGTAGTGTGCAAGCTAGCAACCGACAGACAGCAACCAGCAGACTGTAATGTGTTAGCAAATTACATCACCAGAGAAGGTGCTAAAAAGACATTATGCCTTGGTAGAAAGATGAGTGGCTCTAGTTTGTTATGATATAAGGCATGTGGGGGTGCTGCAAAGAGAAAGGTGCGTTTTGTACCGTTTACAGAGTCAGCAATGTCTGAGAGACCTTAAAATGTCATTGCCTGTGTTTAAGTTGCTGTAAAACTAAAAGGTATTAGTGCAAAACTAATTTGGGGAATTGTTTTGTGAAGATTAAAGCCTCCTCTTGCGATATATTTAAAAAAAAAAAATTGGTGGAGTTTTACCAAATTTTATAGACTGCCAAAAAGGGGGGTGGCCTAGCGGGCACGTCGGGCTTAAGAGAAAGAACGACTTACACAGTTTTTTATTGCAAACTGTTTTCTTGCATTTAGCTCTACAGATTTCTATCTGTACAGTGTTCACAGAGCATGTTTCTGTTTGAACTGACTTAGTGTCCGTGCACTGGTTTCTTACTGAAACAGAGAACTCAATTTCCCTAAACTGTAAACCCGCTTCTTAAGACACACCCTAGGTGCACAAGGAAAAAGTTTGTGCAGGTTTGCTATTTTTAAATCACATTTCTGTTAATAATGTCGCTGCAAATAATATATGCATGAAGACTATCATTGAACTATATCAATTGGTACCCGAGCTGTCACATGAAATGTAAATACAGCGTGTGTCAGAAAGAATACAAAATGGCTCTAATGGCTCTAACAGAAATGAGATTGTATTCTGAGTTCTTTTGAGTTTTTTTTAAATGAGTAAAGTTATTCTAGACGGCCCACTTCTTCCAATTGAAGCTTCTAGTGGTTCAATATTTACAGAAATATGGTGTTGTTTGCATGGAGAGCATAAAAACCGGTCCAGTAAATGACATGGTCATTCTGTCAGCAAGACCTATCGAGAGAGAAATTTCTGAAGGTGTGTTTTAAAACTACACACACACTCCACAACACATCCACTTACTCACAAACATTTACTATCACAAAGAAGAATCTACTCTTGTACACTCTTACTTCCATTGACATAAGCTCACTTTGTCCTACTAGCAACTCACAAGCGTACACTCACATACACTGTCACATGCACAAAACTTATTTTGTTACATACAGTACGTGTCCATCCATATTACTGGCAGATCCAGGGACAAATGTTGATTTCAGGGTGTGACTGGTGTGACTTTGTCATTTACATAGAAAATTATATGTTTATTCAGAGGGTTCCGCGTGACATGGAAGTAGTTCAAACCATAAAAGAAAGAGTTGATCATTTCTTTTTTTATTTTTACCTCAATGCCTACTTGACCAATTGAGTTGGCAGTGTCATTCTGTTTAACCTCTGGAAATATAAGAAATGTAGTCCAAACATAGGTTGCATATTACTTAAGATAAAATATCCATATTACTTTGCTGGCATTACTTGGAAGTGTTGTTTTTGTTATTTAGCAGTTCAAAAGGTGGTAAAATGGTATTTCTCCCTGGAGGAATTCCCATTTCCCTTTTCTTCCTTCCAATTTTCTTTCTCTATCCTCTTTCACAAGATTTCATAATCTTTTAGCTGCATAGAAATGACATTAAAAAGAAACTATGCTACCAGGTGCAGGCAATTTTACAACAGTCCTTACACCTCTACTTTTCAAGGAAAGTAAACATGCTAAAATGCCAAACACTAATCCTATGCAAATGGTAGCAAGCATAAACCATGAACATGCATAAACTATTATTTGTGGAAGCTATATGTACAAAAAATTAGCATCATATACCAGGGCATTATGGTATTTTGTATAGCTTAAGTTATTTCTAAAAGTTAAATGACATGAACTACATAATGAGCACCAAACAAAATTGGGGTATTGTTTGAATTGACATAACAAGCATTTTAATATCCCACATAAAGGCTTGACCTGTATGCAAATACTTCATACAATATAGATACTGAGATAAAGGAAAAAATGGTCGGTGAAATGGAGAGTTTTACAAAAAAGTTATAAAATTTTATTGTAAATACAAACTGTATTACAAACAAAACAGCGAATATACATCATATTTTCTTGCAGTTGCTCTGATGTCAGGCTTCTTTGGCCAAGCCTTTACTAATAAGCATTTTCATAAATTGTAAGTAGACAAGTAACAGTGTACAGTTGGTTGATAATCCCCAAAACACCTAGGGGAATTTCAGAATCAAATAGCTTGTGCTCTTTGACACAACCAATGAGGTGCTCTACATGCACCCTGAGACGTGCTATTGCCTGGGTCTCCCAAACTTCCCCTGAAGACATCGGAGACCTGCCAGACAGGAATGCTGGCCTGTAAACCTTGCAGGTCACAATGGCATCAGTAAGAACGCCTCTGTCTACCATGACGGCCATCACAGGTTTTAAGAGAGGGAGGTTACCAGAGTCACGTGTGATCTGCTAGTCACTGATATAGGTGTTATACAGTGCAGAGATGAATGTCACTGCCCCATGTGGTGCCATCCCAATGAGCCCCTTCAGACTGCAGTGGGATTTATAAGAGGAAAACACCTCATTCTGAAGGAGAGGGGAAGACGGGCACTGACACCTCAGCTCAGTGCAGTCAAGGATGACTGTATGAATATGGCACAGCAGAAAACATAACAAAAATCCCTTCCACTTAAAACAGAGCACTTTATAATCTGAATATTGTTTTAAAAGTATGTACAGTAGTTGCAATCCAAAACATCTAGCAAACCACAGTATAGGATATGCCTGTTATCTATGCCAACATCAATGGAAAAAAAATGAAGCATAGAAGCTTTAGAGAGGTATTCGTTGATAAAAGTCCAGGCAAACCTTCTAAATTAGCAATTTTTGCATGTTTTTGCACCATATGTACCATGTGAAAAATAATTTCTTTCTCACTTATATCTCACCATAGATTCCATCCAATAACAAATGTTTAGTTTGGTAAGAATCCACCAAAATCCACCAAAAGAATCCACCAAATATGGATTTACCAATACATATTCTATTCATATCTTATTCATACCTATTCAAAATTAATGCATGTTTTCGTGGTGCTCTCTGTCACCATCCCGTGGTCTCTTTCAGCACAAAGTAACTTCTAAACATCAGACAGTTCTCTCTTGGCATTTTTCTAGAGAGCAGCGGCTCTCTATGGGATATACCACCAGAGCCGAGAAGGGAGCTGGCGTTTTGGCGAAGCTCTGATACCGGGGGCTCCGCACACCCTTGCACACCCAGAGACTGTTTCTCTGAACACTTAAGAGTCAAAGTTCCCAAACAACATCATGCATACTTTACGTTATCTTCTCTTGTAAAATCACTTGTGTGTGTACATACATTTTAAAGATATTTTTTATTTCCATTCATATTGACAAAAAGAAAATCTTCATTGAGACCAAAGTGTACCAGAGTCAAATACCTTGTTTGTGTGCACAAACTTGGCATTTCAGCTGATTGTGATTCTGACACAGAGGAATAGTCCAGTAATATGGAAGTAAGATAGTCTCATTAGAATCAGACATTTTTTAGACATTGAATTTATAACACTGAATTTTTATCCTGTGCAATTATGTTTGTGAATTTTGTTTGTACTTAAAATTTGCCAGCAAAAATTCCCCTGCAGAAATTCGCCTGCAAAAATTCGCCAGCAGAAATTTGCCTGCAGAAATTCACCTGCAGTTGTTAAAGCAATCAGCACTTGATCGAGTCGAGTGTCTTTTAGCCAATCAGATTACACTTATTTGATCACGTGACACACCATTGCCTTGGGCAGAGGCAATGGTGTGTCACGTACCAGTTTGCTGGATAGTGGCTTAATGAAGATCAATGAAGAGATTTTTCTGCCAAAAATATATTATTACAAAACGCCAGGAAATTAACACCCATTTGAGATTCGTTTTTTTTTTTTTCATCTTATGGAACTGAATGAAATGTTTGACTGATCGGATGACAGCTGGTGCCCCAACCCTGTCCACAGATGCTCTTGTTTTCAAGTGACCGGAAGAAGCGGCAACACATTTGCAGGCGAATTTCTGCAGGTGAATTTCTGCAGGTGAATTTTTGCAGGCAAATTCTTGCAGGTGAAGTTTTGCTGGCAAATTTTAAGTACAAAAAAAAATTCACAAACATAATTGCACAGGATAAAAATTCAGTGTTATAAATTCAATGTCTAAAAAATGTCTGATTCTAATGAGACTATTTTACTTCCATACAGTAAGGCATTCTAAGTTGCTAAGGGCAGTTTCTCAGGGGGCCATTGGCCAACATGGGTGATTGACATGTCTGTTGAACCGACAGAACCAGCAGAATAATTTTATACTCAGTATAGCTTAAACGTATCCATAAAACCCCCCCAAACCCCCGTCTTGGAAGTGGAAAGGAGTAATTGTTCTACTCAAACAAAGCCAGTATAAATCCGTTTTTTAACTTCTTCCCCTTTCTGATGCTGGCTGTTGAATGTCTTTAGGTTTGATATGGCAGCTACACACAAGTGAGCCTTTATGGTCAAATGTTTATTGTTATGTTTACTCAACAGGCTGCTCATTTTCCTACTTCAGCTATTTTATATTAATGAGTATCACTGTTGGGCATGTTACTTTAAAAAAGTAATTACTTAAATAAAAAAATAAAATAAAAAAGTAATTAGTTATAGTTGCTATTTACATCTCCCAAAAGGTAACTGAGTTAGTAACCAAGTTACTCCACTATAAAAGTAACTAGTTAACAGGGAAAGTAACTATTGCAATACTTTTTTAAAGTTTAAATATGTCTACGAATTTTGATTTTTTTCTAAGGTTTTACAAGCCAGTTGCATAAAGTGGAATTACATAAACCAGTAGTCTACTTACACTGAACTTTTTATATTTACGTCACATGTACGTAATGTACGTTGCCTTTTACCAGCCTGGAATGTGAGAAGCGCTGGTACCTGCTGCAATCAAATGCTACAAGGGAGATTGCAGGAGATTACCAGCAAACATCTCCGCAGACAGGTGGAAAGTTAGGCTATGGCTACTGTCATCATCATGTACAATACTACAAATACTTACTCACTTCATTTGCTTCTTCCTTCTGTGTATATGGTGTTTAGATTATTGTACTTTATCTTGTCTAGAGTTTTTCCAAAAGCAGTTTTTTAAAAGCAGTTTACAGTCTGTAGATAATATTTCTCTTGATGAGCTTTTTGTTTCTGCTTTCGGTGGAGGAGGACGCTTTTCTCCTGTCCCCTCTCTGCCCTGCTTCTGCTCTGTGTCTTGTCTTCTTTCGGAGCCTCTTTCGGAGCCTCTCCCGAATTGTGAATTATGGATCTGGTCAGCTGGTCTCTCAACCCAATTGATAAATTTTCTCTACAGGAAGACAGGTTAAGGGAGAGCCCCCTTGTCCAGACGGGACATTCTTCTTCGGATACACAATGGACTCCTGGCAGAAGTGGAGGATCGTGTGCCTGACAGTGATGTCAGTCGAGGACGAGGAAGATATGTACATAATTGGATTTCTGATAACAGGATTTCTGCATTTTCTGAGTTTGCGGTTACCTGGCATATCGTGAAATTGGGAAACGTCGGCAGCAGTTCTTGCCATTGCAAGGCTGCCCAGTTTATGTGAAGGGATCTGCACAGCTATCAACACTCAGACTGAAATGTTAAGGGAGCAGAATCGCAAACTGGAGGTGATCCCACAAGATTGCAGGCTGGCTGCGGTTCCTGGACTCAGAGGGGAAATGGGATAGATCTTGGAGAAGCTGCATGCTCGGATCTGGTGAAAGACCAGGAATTTGGCTGTTTGGATTCGCCATTGAGAAGCACCAGTGAGACTCTCAAGGCTGATGAAAAATTAGGAGTCAGCCTGACCCAAATAATTGTTGTCTTTCTGAGTCTGGCTCCCATGCATGGCCTTGGTGGCTGGCTATCTTCAACTTCTCCTGGAAGTTATGTAAACATAACTCCCTCTGCCCCCTCCCTTCCCTGAGGACATCTGTGGACCTACTCAGAACTGTGTGGCCAGTTGATGAACCTTCCATCGTACCATCAAGGTCTATGGCCTCTGTGACAGTGCTTCATGGACTTACTTTGCACACATGCACATGCTCATATAAACATACACACCCCTGACATACAGCCTTCACTGTATCCCTGCAATATGTTGTCTTGTATATGTGTTGCTTATTTGTGCTAAGTTTTTTTTTTATATCTCAAACTGTATCCGGCTAAGGATACAGTTTGAGATATCAACTTGACTTAAATTCAAATTGACTTAAATTCTTCTGTACTATATTGTTCGTAAAGTTTTCACTTTTCAAGGTTATTTATTCATTGCTATTCTTTATATTTTTCTATTAATTATCGATCATTTGTAATGTTGCCTTACTAGAGGTGCATCTTTAACCTGTCCTGCTGCTGAAATTATTTAGTTTCCCTTTAGCTGCATAATAAAGTTTATCTTATCTCTATATAGATAGTACCAAGATGGCGCCGACGATGGCAGCCTCGGAGCTTCGCTCTCTCCCTGTTTTTGTATTTTGTGTGTTTATATGTTTTTCGAGCCACAGTACTGTAGTCTCGGGCCACAATTCAGTGG
Source organism: Crenichthys baileyi (assembly GCA_036173005.1). Lineage (NCBI taxonomy): Eukaryota > Metazoa > Chordata > Actinopteri > Cyprinodontiformes > Goodeidae > Crenichthys > Crenichthys baileyi. The sequence goes on along the minus strand of JAHHUM010001449.1, from coordinate 840,520 downwards.
TCTCATTCAGTAGAGAGGAACTTCTCAACATCAGAGAGTCCTCTCTTGGTTTTTTTTCACCATCTTTCATTGATCTGAGGTTCACTGAGCTTCTGGCAAGCGGAGCGGCGGCTCTCTACGGGATACTGCGCCGGAGGTGTCGGAGGGGAATGCGGGCTGGCGCCCTGGTAAAGGTCCGCAAAAGAGGACTTCGCACACCACTGCCTTCAAGACATCTGGCAAATGTCCGCTCCCTAAGCAACAAGATGGACGAGCTACTTCTTCTCGCCGGTAAAAACTCGGACCTCCGCAGATCAGCGGTTCTCTGCTTCACCGAGACATGGCTGAGTGACAACATCCCGGACCACGCACTGCTGATACCGGACTTCCAGCTGCTCAGAGCGGATCGCAGCGCGGAGCTATCAGGGAAGAAGCGAGGAGGCGGAATCTGCTTTTATATAAACGAAGGTTGGTGCAGAGACATAAAAGTGCTGGGGAAAACATGTAGTCCGGATCTGGAGTCATTTTCCATAATCTGTAAACCGTTTTACTCACCGAGAGAGTTTTCCTCGTTTATAATAATCGGCTCATATTTTCCTCCGCATGGCTGCACTTCTGCCGCGGAAAAACATCTTAAAAAACATAATACTGGGAGATTTTAACAGCACAGATCTCTCTAATGAGCTCCCAAAATACAGACAGCATATTAAGTGTCCCACCAGAGACAAAAACACACTGGATCACTGTTACACATCTTTTAAGGACTCATACCATGCTGTTACCAGGGCTGCTCTGGGACCTTCGGATCATTGTCTTATCCACCTCATCCCAACTTACAGACAGAAACTAAGAGCTTCCAAACCCGTGGTTCACACTGTTAAAAAGTGGACTGAGGAATCGAAGCAGATGCTACAGGCCTGCTTTGAATGCACAGACTGGACTGTTTTTGAAACCTCAGCCACTGATTTAAACGAACTAACTGATGTGGTGACATCATACATCAGTTTCTGTGAGGACATGTGTGTGGAGACCAAGACCTTCTGCACCTTTGGGAACAACAAGCCATGGTTCACTCCACACCTCAGGAATCTGCGCAGGGACAAGGAAGAAGCTCACAGCAGTGGAGATTGGGCGCGGTACAGGCAGGCCAGGAACAGACTAACAAAGGAGATCAAAGCAGCCAAGAGAAGCTACAGTGAGAAGCTGAAAAACAGCCTTTCTACTGGTGACACTTCAGCTGTATGGACTGGTCTGAGAAACCTGACTGCCTACAGAAGCCCCACCACCCTTCCTGAACAAAGTCCTCGCCTGGCCAACCGTCTGAATGGCTTCTACTGCAGACATGACAAGAAGCCATTCACACCTCAAACCAACTCCTCCACATCCCATTCAGGAACAAATTCGACCAGTAAAGCAACCAACCCCCTACCTTCAGATCCTCTGCCTGCACTAAAGATCTCTGAGGAAGATGTAAACAGGCTCTTTCAGCGCATGAAAACAAAGAAAGCTGGAGGACCTGATAACGTCTCCCCATCATGCCTGAAAGGCTGTGCAAATCAACTTGCTCCAATCTTCACCCGGATCTTCAACAAGTCACTGGAGAAGTGTGAGGTCCCCTCCTGCTTCAAACGATCCACCATCATCCCAGTGCCCAAGAAACCCACCATCCTAGGATTAAATGACTACAGGCCTGTACTGTACAGACCCTCTACTGGACGCCCTGCAGTTTGCTTACCGAGCAAACAGGTCGGCAGATGATGCTGTTAACTTGGGTCTACACTTCATCCTGCAACACCTCGACCGTCCAGGGACGTACGCCAGGATCCTGTTTGTAGACTTCAGCTCGGCCTTCAACACTATCATACCAGACATCCTCCACCAGAAGCTCACCCAGCTCAGCGTCCCAGCCTCCACCTGTCAGTGGATCAACAGCTTCCTGACGGACCGACAGCAGCAGGTGAGACTGGGGAGCATCTTTTTTCCCCAACCCGATCAATAAGTACTGGTGCCCCCCAGGGGGGTGTTCTATCCCCACTCCCTTCTCCCTGTACACAAATGACTGCCCCCACTCGTCCGTGAAAATCCTTAAGTTTGCAGATGACACCCCTGTCTTGGACTGCCCAGGACGGTGATGAGTCTGCATACAGACAGGGGTGGATCGGCTGGTACACTGGTGTAGTCAGAACTGCCTGGAATAAAACCCACTCAAGACTGTGGAGATGGTGGTGGACTTTTGGAAAAAAACCCCACCTCCATAACCCCCCCTCACCATCCTCAAAACCGTGTCGGCTGGGGATCACTTAAGGTTCTTAGGAACCACCATCTCTGAGGACCTGAGATGGTCTTCACACATAGACACTTTCGAAAAAGGCCCAGCAGAGACTGTACTTCCTGAGGAAACTCAAGAATTACAACCTCCACAGGAGCTGGGGGCATCCTACACTGCCATCATTCAGTCTGTCCTGTCTTCATCCATCTCAGTGTGGTTTGGATCATCCACCAAAACAGGACAGGTCCAAAACTGCAACGAAACAGGTCTGCAGAGAGAATCATCAGGGGGGGCTGACCTTCCCTCCAAGACTTAAAACAGGTCAAGGGTCAGGAAAAGAGCTGCTAAAATTGCAGACCCCACACACCCTGCACACAAACTTTTCAGAGTTCTGCCTTCAGGCCGACGCTACAGAGCGCCCCAAATAAAACCAGCCCCCACAGAGACAGTTTTTTTCCCCCCAGGCTTTTTTCTCTGTTGAACGTTCAATAGGGTACAAAACAACAGCATACAGATGTTTGCAAATGCACCTTTTTATTTTTTTATTATGTGTAATTTGTCATTTAAATTGTATATTCTTAGTACAAAACAAAAACCAAAAAGCAAAGTGACCGGAATCAAATTCCTTTTTTTATGACAAATTGGCAAAAAAGGATTTGATTTGATTCTGTAAATTGTTTTAGGTTAAAAAAGTTTATTTTGGGTCTTTCTCGATGTTTAGGGAGTGGATCCCTGCACGATTGAGCCATTTGTTTACTGCTGTTAATTATACGGAGAATATCTCTCTTTCTCTCTGTCTTTCCGCAATCATCTCTGCTTCAGACACTGTTAGGCTCACTAAAGGTCATCCTCACTACTCTTAACATTTGTTCACCGTAGGAACTCTCTTAAGACCTAAAATGCTTTGTGAATAACTTTAATCTTTTTATCATAAAACTTTTATCATAAAATTCTAAGAAAAATCTCAGAACTCGGGAAATTCAAAGATTATTTTTTAAATGACGTCACTAGGAGCTACTTTTAGTCTTAGGATTTTTTGTAAATATGGGTCCTGGCATGTAGCTCATTCCCGAGGAGCACAAACCAGCAGTATGGTTCATGCTTTCAATCTAAGTGTTCCATCTGCTATTTAAAATCAGAGCCATGGTCATATACCTGTCAGATAATGAATATATTATTAGATGTTCCTAGTGGGTGTACAACAGAGCTCCACAGTTTCAGTCATTATGACTTTTAAAATAAGGTTTAGAGATGCTCTGAAAAATAAAAAGCCTCAAAAATGTAAACAGTACATAATACAGATAAAGTAAGTTCTATATTACTAATGGGACTAAACCAGTCCTTAACAGACAGCCATGCTGGACTTTCAAAATAATAATAATAATACTCGACAAAATAAAAGCCTATATATTTAACAAAGTAATTTATTTCAGAGTTAGGATATACAGTACTGCTTGAAGTCAACCAATGATGGAAATGATGTACCTTTACTTGTTCTTTAGAAAATAAGGCTTACTGAATTTAAAAAAATAAAAGTCTCAGTGTTTCATTGTTGCTATTGAATTTTTAAGCTGATAATAGCATACGCAGTGATTTTAGAATAGTAAGTAGGTTCCATATAGACCTAAATCAGTACTTAAATGACAAGCATACCGGACTTTCAAAATAAGACCAACCCATACTCTGTGAAATAAAAGCTATAATATTTTACACAGCAGATAAAAGACAACATTGGTCTTAACAACACTGCTGTGACTCAATCAGTGATGGAAATGGGTCTACTTTATCCTTTCAAAATAAAGCTTACTGATATTTTCAAAAACAAAAGCCTCAACATTCCTTAGTTACTATTTGCATTTTAAACCCATGATGGAATGTTATGTGATTTTAACCATCACCATAACCCTTAGACTTTGAATACAATGTTACACTTTGTGGCCCTAATTCAATTGGTGAAACAAGAACAAGTCTAGGGGAATGTCGTTGGCCTCCATAATCAACCCTAAAAACTTTCTAACTCAGATTCAGAAACACCGGTGATGGTGGATTTGAAAAATGCTAACAAACAGCTAAATCAGATTAACCACAGGCACACATGTTCATATACAGTTGACCCTTGACCCACACAAGAGTGTATAACAGAAACAAGGACTTTCATGAAAAACCAGCATGATCCAAAATGACCTATTTGGTGATATTCATGGTACTGAAACAAACACACACACAAATATACTGTTCTTTTAAGCTCTTCATTGTTCTACACTCAAACCTGATGCACACTGGGACTACCACAGCCACAGAACCTGTGCCTCTGGTCCAAGAAGAACGCACTAAGAGGCAGGCCCGTCTAAATTTCTTCAGGAATTTTCTAGTTGATGTGTCTCCTACTGTCACGATCAGGTTGTATCAGATGTTTTGTGTTTCATTTTTAGTCTCCGTTCATTTATTGTCTTGTAGTTTATATTCTCTTAGTGTTGACATTTTATATTTATTCATTTACTTATGTTCTAGATAATTCTATTACGTTTCGATTTCTCTGTTTCATTCTGTACAGTGTTTCTGCTCAGCTCCTGTGGTCATTCTCTCTTCTCCCTCAGCTCTTGCCCCCTTCCTCTGTTCCTGGAAGGTGTTTGGTTTTATTGTCAATAAATCTTTCTACTCACCATGCGCCTCCCAAGTTGCTGTGTGCATTTTGGTCAATCTCCAGATTCTGTATTCATGACACTTACTTTTGTTTTTTTCTTCTATAAAAGGGAAAAAGGAATAGAGAAATAGATGATGCTGGTCATTTCAGGGTAAATAAGCTGTTCATAAAGTATTCTGCAGAATTTTTTCGATAGGATTTACTGAGGAAAAATATCCTCAGTTAAGACTGAAACTGAATTTATTTATTACAATCTGCTGAAAAAAAATCAGATGCTCTCTGCTCATTCAATATTTCATGACGGCTTTTATGAATCAGTTCTCGCTAAAATAGGGCAACGTCATTGGAAATAAAATTCACTCACCCATATTTTTTCTCAAATGATCTTTTTGATGTCGAGACATCCTATTGTTGCTGCTCTGATGCAAAATGAATCAGCCACCGTCTCTTCTCAGCGTTCCCTGCTCTGATAAGCTACATGACCTCTGATTTTTTTCTTTCACTTTCTGTGTTGTACAGTGATATGCAGTATGTGTTTCTGCCTGGTGAAATTATTGCACAGCATGGGAAAAACTTCCATCATATTTTTTATGACATAACTATATTTACATATAGTTACATTAAGCCTGTTAAATCCAATCAGTTAACTGGTCTTTTTGGTCTTAGATTCAGGCAAGACAGAGATTGTCTATGGACCAGAGCAACTGAAAAGCAAAATGCTTGGTCAGTCACTTACTCTGGAGCTGATTTGGACTCCAGTGTCAAACTAAAGAACCTTGGTTGAGTTTAAAACTTGGGTTTCAGAAAAAATATTGGAATCCAGTTTCGTTTTTTATTTTAAGACAAGAAACTAAAAAGTGCTGCTGGGGTCTTGTGTTGGTCTCATTTGTACTAACCTCTTGTTTTAAATGAAAGTGTCCAAGTGGAAAAAAGGAAAAAAACTAACAAACAAGTGGCCTAAAAAAGTGCTGAAATGACTGAAATAATAAATAAAATTTGAGGCCTTCATATTTTATGGTAAATCCAGTTAAAACAATTATGACCAGTATATTTTTATTGACTGTTTTATCTTTGACCTTTCCTCAAGTCTGCTTTTGATTGGTTAAATCAGAGCCAGCTCTTAGAAGAGCCATATAGGTGGATACCAAGGACGATGTTATAAACACACCTTTTTTAATTTTTAACTGTATTTTACTATGCATAATAGATCATGTCTAATCTCACTCTACTCTGTTTTTTAAAAAGTTAAGAGAACTCAGAACACAGTCTCTTTTCTGTGAGAGTCATTACTGTTGTATTCTTTCTGACACGCCCTGTATTTATATTTCATATGACAGCTTAGGTGCCATATGATATAGTTCCTCCATATTTTTTTTGTTCCAACACAATTCACAGAAACTTCATTTGAAAACAACAAACCTGCATAAACCTTTTTACTTGTGTACTTAGGGTGTGTTTTAAAAAGCGGGTTTACAGTTTAGGTAACCTGAGTTCTCTGTTTCAATAAGACACCCCGCATGGACACTGAGTCAGTTAAGATAGAAACATGTTCTGTAAAGGCTGTAAACAGAAATCTGTACAGCTAAATGTAAGGAAACATTTTGCAATAAAAAAAAACCTATATAAGTTATGCTTTATTAGCTTTAATAAATCACAGATAACCTGACCCTTACACGAGTGTAAGATAAATTAAGAAGATAAATTAAAATGAATCATGAACAGAATACAAGAATATGTAAGGAACAAAATCTAAAGGAATGAACTAAAGCACCACCTGGAAAACATAAACAGTAAAGATCAGATGGATAGCTGTGGATGGATTGCTGCAGACTGCACAACGTAACTAAAAATGATCCTTACCCATTACCTCAGATAGAGGACACATTCACCCTGCGGTCAGGCACAAAGTGGTTCACTGTTCTTGAACATAAAAAAACATGGGTATTACCAGCTGGATACTGAACCTGCAGATCGGCTAAGACAGCATTCACAACAGCCTTTGGTACCTGGCAGTTCTCGAGAATGACACAAGGCTTGACTAACTCTCCAGCCACCTTCCAACAAACTATGGAGAAAGTGATGAAAAGTGTTAACCTTCAAGAAGTCATTGCTTTTCTTGACGATCTTATAATATTCTCGAGTTCTCTTGAGGAACATGAGGAGAGCTTAATGAAGGTCCTTAGAAACATTGCTAATTTCAGCATCAAACTGTCCCCTTCTAATTGCAAATTCTAATATTTAGGGCATGCAATATGTGTTCATGGGGTTATTAAGGCAAAATTTGTATTTACGAAAGAAAGAGATTGATGATTGTCACCCAACCAGCTTTATTATAACTAAAACAATATATAGCAACCAAATCTGGAAAGGGAACTATACTAAAGAACAACTAATATTAAGGGAAACAAGCAACTAGGTAAATCATAACAAAAGGGGTCTAAAGCCAGGAGGAAGAAAGTAACAAAACTAAGCACAACGCAAGAATAAATAAACCTAAATAAACTGCTCAATCAAAACAAACACAAAACCAAAACAAAGTCCAAAATGGCAGATCCTGACACTCTGTGGTCTTCAACAGTTGTAGAAAAAATAAACTATTTACTACACCAAAACAAAATTACACCTATGTCTACCTCTCTGGATTTTGCACTGCAGATGCAGTGGTTCATTATTACCCTGAATGCTTAACTCAGTTTATAACACACATTTATCATATTAAAAAAATATAAATTAAACTATTAATCATTGGTTCAATGACTTAAGGTTAAAGTAATTTTGTTTGTTTATATTTTTTTACCATTTCCATTAAGCAGAAATTACTTTAATAGTTACATGGAACTTCATCAAAATATCTATCAAAAGCAGAAGAGAATTAACCTGACTAACGCTGTTCTCCGCCTTTCATTCCAGCTGTTAGAAATTAGCTAAACATTCTGCATAAAACAAACATGACATATGATGTTTGGGGAAGGTCTGATTACAGGTCATTATTTCTGTTATGATTCTGGCCCGTCTGCCTGCTCTGCTCTCACTCTTGCAATTAACTCATCTGCTTCACCTGTCTGCTGCTGCGCTGCTGCGCAATCACCGTCATGCCACACACCTGTGGAGCTGCAGTTATATACAGCCCTCTGACCGGCAGACGGTGCCAGATTTTCTAAAAATTTTTGAGTCATCACCAGACTGAGAAGGTTAGTGGCTTTATCTAACTCCTTGCAGATCCTGAGTTTTATTCAGCCACTAACTAGTCTCTCTGTTCTCAGTGGTTCCTGGAAGCTGACTGCTGTTCTTCTGCTCTCTGATCCTGAGTTTCTGAATAAACCTTTTTACTTATCACTTTGTGTTTGGCTGAATTTGGGTTCTCTGTCTCTGGTCGTGATAGTAAAATCTGGCCAAAAGATGGACCCATCGCCAGCACAGCAGTGGCGCACTAATGTTGATCACTCTATTGCCCGTCTTAATTCCGGCTTGGGGGAAGTGATTTCTATGCTGCGATCCATGACTCCTGCTTCCACGCCAGCGTCCTCACAGCCTGTTTCCCCCAGAGTTCCTGATCTTTCCGCTGTGGTAAGAGAACCTAGACTCACGCCTCCTGAACTGTTTAGGGGAGATCCTGACCAGTGCCGTGCTTTTCTTACTCAATGTGAGATTCATTTTGAGCTTCAGCCTTCTTCGTTCCCTTCTGAGCGCTCTAAGGTGGCGTTTGTTATTTCCCTGCTCTCTGGAAAGGCTAAGCAATGGGGCACTGCTGAGTGGCAAAATGGTTCGATCACATGTGCTTCTTATTCTGCATTCTCCAAGGAGCTCATCAGGGTTTTTGATCCAGTTCTTCCTAGTCGTGAAGCTGCCAGAGGTTTACTCTCCATTAAACAGGGAGAGAGAAGTGTTACATCTTATATCATTGACTTGACTTTCATTTACTGGCAGCAGACAGCTTTGGAATGAGCATGCTAAAATGGATGCTTTCATGCAAGGTCTGAATGAGAACATTAAGGATGAACTGGCTACCCGGGACTACCCTGCCTCCCTTCACCAACTTGAGGACCTGGCAACCCGCATCGATTTGCGGCTCACAGAAAGGAGGAGGGAGAGGCTTCATAGATGGTTAATTCCCCTTCAGCTCACAGTCCTGTTCCCCACCTAGAACCCAAGGGTCTTCCACCCCCTTCTGATCACTGTTGTGACCCGGAGCCCATGCAGTTGGGTCGTTCTAAGATTTCTGCGGGGGAACGAGATCGACGAAGGAAGAATAACTTGTGTTTTTATTGTGGTGGACAGGGTCATGTTGCATTCAAGTGTCCGTTAAAAGCCCAGGCTCAGTAGAGGTGAGGAGAACTCTACTGAGCCGAAGTCAACTGTCTGTCTCCTCATGCTCATTTCCTGCAACTATTCAAGTGTCTTCCACTTCTCATCAGGTGTCAGTATTCATTGACTCAGGGGCGGACACGGAGTTTATGGATGAGTCGTTCGCCAGGGACCATGACATCAAGCTCCTTCCCACATCTGACACCCGTCCTGGCTTTGGATGGTCATAGTATCAACAGTTCATACTACAAGACGGAGGTAATAAAAAAACTCACACTGGGGGGCAATCATCAGGACGAGGTCACATTCAGGATTATCAACTCTCCTAAACTACCCATTGTTTTAGGGGCCTCCTGGTTACAAAAGCACAACCCCCATATTGACTGGCAAGCCAAAGAGATTTTGGGCTGGGCTAAGTCCTGCTCGGCCACTTGCCTGTCTTCTGCCTCTCTACAGATATTATTTTTCCGGAGAATGACATTGAGGAGACATATCCTGATCTGTCTAAGGTACCACCCGAATATCATGCACTTAAGGAGGTTTTCAACAAGTCCAGGGCTACGGCACTTCCACCTCATAGACCCTATGACTGTGGCATTGAGCTCCTACCAGGCACTTCTCCCCCTAGGGGTCGATTGTATTCATTGTCAGGACCAGAGAACCAAGCCATGAGGAAGTATGTTGATGAGTCACTAAAAGCTGGTGTTATCAGACCTTCTTCTTCTCCAGCAGGGGCAGGCTTCTTCTTTGTGGGAAAGAAGGACGGTTCATTGAGACCATGTACAGGGGTTTAAACGACATCACCGTCAAGAACCGATACCCTCTACCACTTATGAACACTGCTTTCGACCAGATTCAGGGCGCCAAGATCTTCTCTAAGTTGGATTTGAGAAACGCTTACCACCTTGTTCGTATCAAGGAGGGGGATGAATGGAAGACGGCATTTAACACTCCCACTGGTCACTATGAGTACTGTGTAATGCCTTTTGGTTTAACCAATGCCCCTGCAGTTTTTCAGGCATTGGTGAATGATGTCCTGAGGGACATGGTGGGACAGTTTGTTTTTGTATACCTTGATGACATTCTGATTTATTCCCAGGATCTGGAAACCCACAGAAATCATGTCCGGGCTGTCCTCCTCCGTCTTCTTCAAAATCATCTGTTTGTCAAAGCTGAAAAGTGTGAGTTTCACACCACTACCACTTCATTCCTTGGATTCATCATTTCTCCAGACCAAGTCATAGTGGACCCCTCCAAAGTCAAGGCAGTCTTGGAATGGCCTTCTCCTACCGACCGCAAACAGCTTCAAAGGTTTCTGGGGTTTGCTAATTTTTACAGACGGTTCATCAGGAATTATAGCCTCGTTGCAGCCCCTCTTAATGCTCTCACATCATCTAAGACAAGGTTTGTTTGGAATGAGACGGCTGAAAGAGCTTTTGTCAAGCTTAAAGGATTATTTACGTCTGCTCCTGTTCTACGGTCCCCTAACCCCGATAAACAGTTTATTGTGGAGGTTGACGCCTCAAACACAGGGGTTGGAGCTGTCCTAAGCCAAAGAAATTCTGATGGCCGTATTCACCCATGTGCCTTTTTTTCTAGGACTTTGTCCCAAGCAGAGCGCAATTATGATGTGGGGGACCGAGAACTGTTGGCAGTCAAGTTGGCTCTCGAGGAGTGGAGGCATTGGCTAGAGGGGGCTAAGGAACCGGAACCGTTTCTTGTATGGACAGATCATAAGAACCTGGAGTACCTGAGATCAGCGAAGCGCCTTAATCCCAGGCAGGCAAGGTGGGCTTTATTTTTTGGAAGATTCAACTTCTCTTTGTCTTTCAGACCTGGAGTCAAAAATGGCAAACCAGACGCCCTGTCCAGAATACAGGAACCCTCCGAGTCACAGACCTCTGGGGAGGATGAGTTTATTCTTCCGGAATCAGTGAGACTCTCTGTCACCATGTTGGAGTTGGAGGGAGAGGTTAGAGATGCCACCAAAGACCTCCCTATCCCAACTTCATGCCCACCTGACCGGTGTTTTGTCCCGGAACGCCTCGTACCCAAGGTACTGAATTCATGCCATAATTCACGTCTGTTCTGTCATCCTGGTATCAGCAGGACGTTACAGATGGTCCGAACTCAGTTTTGGTGGCCATCTCTTGTCAAAGATGTCACAGATTACGTCACGGCCTGTACTCAATGTTCCCAAGCCAAGTCTTCTCATCGCCCTCCTGCTGGACTCTTGCATCCCCTGCCCATTCCTCCTCGTCCCTGGTCACACATAGCCATGGACTTCGTCACAGGTTTGCCAGTTTCTAATGGTTTCACAGTTCTGTTAACTATCATCGACAGATTTTCTAAATGGTTCACCTAGTCCCTCTCAAAAAAGTTGCCCTCAGCCAAGGAAATGGGGGACATTCTGGCACGTGAGGTTTTTTTTTTTCCTTCACGGCATACCCACAGACATTGTCTCAGACAGAGGGCCCCAGTTTGGCGGGCCCCCTTGTTTTACGCCTCTAGCCCTGGAATTCGACCCCTGTTTCCTGTCCCTGGATTTACGTCTCAGCCTAGCCACGGTTTATTCAGCCTAAACCGCCTGGCTCGCTAGTCTGCCTGGACTTATTGTCCAAAAGAGGACAATCACAGCTCTCTGTGTTCCTGTCACAGCTTCAGCTCGTTCCCCGGAGGATTTTGGATCAGTCGGCAATCTGACTTCAGTCTGTCGGACGCTTTCCTCATTAAATTTTCTGGATCTCTTCCTCCTCTGGAATCTGTGCCTCATCCCCAGACTGAGAAGGTTAGTGGCTTTATCTAACTCCTTGTCAGATTCCTGAGTTTTTATTCAGCCCAAAACTAGTCTTCCTGTTCTCAGTGGTTCCTGGAAGCTGACTGCTGCTCTTCTGCTCTCTGATCCTGAGTTTCTGAATAAACCTTTTTATTATCACTTTGTGTTTGGCTGAATTTGGGTTCTCTGTCTCTGGTCTTGATAATTTCCATAGTTTCAGAATACCCAAAGAGAATTTTATGGTCTAATCTGTGGAGATGTATAATTTGCAAAGGAATTAAAGTGTAATCTTTTCTTACAATGTCACTAATTCCTCACTGGAGATATGAGCCATTATTTTCCCTATAATTAGCACTACTATTCCCCATAAGTGCTAAAATCTTTGTGTTTCATTTTATTTTATTAGGGCTAACATCTACTCAGACTGACATGCCCTCCTTTTACGCATGGTCCAATCCACGCATCAATTTAGCAAAATGGTCCAAACATGTTTTAACAACTAGGATCACATTGGTATTTAAAGAAATTGTGTCTATTTCCATTTTGATTGTTTCTCAAATGCTTCATTAATTAAAATGTTGCCACAGTTTGTGCATTAATATAAAGTTCTATTTTCCAAATTAGACAGTTTATTTTATAAATTCTGATAGTTTCAGTCTGTTTGGGCAATATGCCAGTTTGCCTTACATCTAATTTGAGGACATGCATACAGTTTTAACTTAGTTAAACAACATAGGATTAATAAATTTGAAATATTTACAGCATTTGTTAGCTCTGTGTTTTAACCATTTAGAACATAAAAATTATTTGTTAAGAATTAAGTAACTCATCATGTGTTTCAAACAAATGAGCATTAATGAAAATTGATCTCAGAGTTTACCAGTATTCAAAAAATCTGGTTGTTTCCAACTGGAAATATCTCAGTTTCATTGACAATATTGACAATAAAACATTTCATTGTTATGCAGTTTACTAATGTTTCACGATTTCTTTTGTATAAATATCAGTACATCTAAATTGATGGAAATTTGTCATGTAGTTTCAATCCATAAACCCTACCAATTGAACCAAATTATTAATTATTGTTAATTATAGAATAATGACTCAGGTTCTTTATCAAAAATATATTCCTTATTTTTGGCATATTTTGAACTGTTAGGTGTATTAATGGCACCAGGATTAAGCGTTCAGTCTAATAAATCCCTAATGATTCTGCAAGCAAAAATAATCCTTTTAAAAAGTTTAAACTATTTCATTAACCTTTTAATAGTAAAATACATAAGTCCAAATTTTATACTTAATCCTTAATCAATAATTTTAAACACATACTTTTATCACAGTAATCATGACAAGCCCTTTCTTTTACTCTCTCTTGTCTCTCAAACAGTGTTAAACTCAGAAAGGGAGGGGTGGTACTGCTGAGTGTTTCCATGGAAGTTAAGGTGAGTAAAAACCTGGTAGATGGGTAGAACCAGGCGGAACCAACCTCTGACAGGCAGTCTGTGGGTGGGCTGTGGCCGGGTCTACAGTCCTTTCGCCTCCACACCCATCTTAGTGCAGCTCAGACTGCAAAAGTGTTAACATCTTCTTCCCTCAGAAACACACTGCTTCTCAACACCCCTGAAAACTCAAGGTTTAAATCAATCTGAGGTTAGGTTAACAGGTGTGGTATTGACTTTTTCATATTACCAAATTCAAACAAAAGTCACTGGTTTGCACTCTGTGCTGATGCGTGCTGTAAAAACTTTGGGCTGAACCACCATAATGCTAAATATGCCAAAGTATTAAAAAAAAAAAACAAAAAAAAAACAGAAAGTCGTCCCAGGGTGTTGGTGATTGATCACTGACATCTGCTAGCATCTGCAGTTGCTGCTAGCAATGGTAGATGTTGGTAAATGAGAAGAGATTGCTTACTTGCTTTCATCAGTGCTGCCTTGTTTGGAGATCAGCAAGTGTTGCTTCCAACTCAACAAATTAACCAAAACTAATTAACCTGACTAGTAGTGAGATTGATGAAGTTTATTCTAAAAGAGCAATGAATCTTTCTCTTACATCAAAATCACATCGACTCCAATCAACCGAACAGCCCAGACATACTTAACATTGTATTACATTACATAGCAACTACTTCTGCACTGTAATACTAATGGGTAAGGAAAATGAATGCAAGTTTATTTGTACAGCCCCTTCATACACGGGGCCAGTCAAAGTGCTTTACATGACAAACACCTGAAAAATCAAAAAGACACAGGAAACAGCACATAAAATATTAAAATCATTAGACATTATCATTTAAAAGAGATAACTTTATTTTTTTACAGAACTTTTTACATTTTTAAGAAAATAAAAAACTGAATTATGACTGTTATCAACTGTCTTATCCCCTAAATGCTGTATATAATAAACTGGAATAAACTGAAAGCTTATTCTGCTGCACTCCCTTAACCTCTCAAGTCCAAAACTGGACTCCAACATACAAAACGACCTAACTTAACGCAACCTAATGAAGCTGTAAATATGTCCTATGAATATACAGTATATATAACTGAACTTCTTCCACCTTAAAGCTGCCTCTAAAACTCAGCTTAAATCTTCTCGATGAAGTCGTCTCCAAAGTCGATAATTTTCCTCAGGGCGCTCAGGATCAGAATATCAACTTCATCGTTCAGGTCGATTTCTTCACTGTAGTTCTTCACAGGAAAAGATGCAGTTCATTGGGATTCCCACTGCTGCACTGAAGGTTTTTATCTGAACAGTAAAAACCAGTCACAGTCACAGTCTGAAAAAGTTTTTTTAGTTTTATCTCTGAACAAAAACGACTGAAACCCCACTTTTTTTTTTTCAGGTGCTTGCTCTTTTTAACATTCCCCAAGTTTTTTTCAGTTTCCCGCAGGCTTCATCGATGTGAGTCATCATGGCCATTTGAGGAATTCCTGCAGGGGAAAAAAACTCTCTCAAGTAAATAATTCCTGTATTTTATCAGTTTGAAAAAGGTTTTAAAGTGAGAGAGCATTGAATGTAGATAAAGTTTCTTTAAGGAGGGAGCCAGAGACACTAATTTGGACCTCGTTTTGGATCTGTTCTGGTGGTATGTAGTCTAGATGGGACCCTTCTCTGTAAACTCACCAAGGTCACTGGCTGTTTCTCTGACCCTAACCCTCTTCTCCAGAACTGATGATTTAAGCTGTGGAGCGTTGGCAGACATCACACAGACCAGCACATGAACTCTGTCATCAGCAGAGGGGGTCGGGGGTTGTAGTCTGGGTCACCCTTGAGTTAGCGGGGGAAAAAACTGGGTTGAACTGGAAAAGGGGCAAAAAAAAAGCATGAACTGTGTTTTAGACAAACACAACTCTTTAAAAACAGTCAGTCTTTACATTTGGGGGATTTATTCATTCGGTTCTAGCAGGTGTTGCACCCTTGTGGGCCCCCTTAACATGTCCTATCAAAGCCAGCTTGATGTCGTCAGCATGAACTCCACGGGCCTGTCCCCATCTTCCAGACCCATGATGTCATTGAAGACCACAGGGTAAAATGTCTTGGAGCTTCCTCGTCCTTTAATTAATTTATGAGTTTCATACTGAAACACAGAGGAAAAAAAATTGATTAGAGAAAATTTCTGTTACTTATGCAGTCATTTTTTTAGATTGATCCAGTAAAATGTTTAGATTTGTCCCTAGTCCAGCACACTTGAACCAATCTACTAAAATTCCTCCTCAGTATGCAGTCAAGTTCTACAGAGTCCTGCTCATGACCTAATTATTTGATTCAGGTGTATTGAACAAGAGACACATCTACATGTTGCAGGCTACCGGCCCTTGAGGACTGGAGTTTGACACCTGTGCATTAAAGTCAGATTACCAGAACCAACATACATAAAACAGAAGAAAGGTCAGAGCTGATCTCTATCTGAGCAGAAAGACTTTATGAACACAGAAACCTGAACATTCAGCTGAGAGGATCCAGTCTGACCTGCTCTGATTCTGTAATACAGTATTTAAAGTTTTTTATTTATACTGCAGCAACATTGACTCGGTTCTGGAAGATGAACAGTAGCATCTGTTATGGAAAAAAATCACTTTTACCAGGCCAGAGACCAAAGACAGAGAACTCTATTATAACAACTTCAACGTAATTCCCATGAAAACAGGGCTTCCTTAGGAGGGACAGAGGTAAGGCCTGTTGTAATTCTTCCCCAGACATGTTGATAGAACTCAAATAATGGAGTGGCCTCCTCTTAGACTACACAAGCCTGCTGCCCTGAACTCTGACATGAATACTCTGAGTGAATACTTTTATCAAGCTGAGCAGAGTATCGGGTCATAAATCGAGGATTTTAAGCAAGGCACTAAAATGTTCATTAACACATCTTAGTTTTCTTACCTTTGTAGTGAAGCTTTTGTCAGAGGTGGTCGCACTGGCCAAAGCAGGAATCGTCATCCGACCTCGAACAACGTTACTGACAGAGTTGATGAAACTGGACTTCCCAGCTCCGACGGGTCCGTACAGGAGGACTCGAAGGTACTGGATGTCATTGTTTTCAGGCTTGTATTCCTGCACATACTGAAGATTCCTCTGTTTTTCTCTGAGAACGTAAAGTACATGAGTTAGTAAGTTCAGTCCTAAAATGAACAGAACACAACAGAAAATATTCTGTCCAACAGGATCCGAACTCAGAACTAAAGACCTGCAGAAGATTTTAATAAAACAAACATTGATCTCAGTTAGATTAAGCATATTTCTTAAAGTGTCACCTAGATTTAAAGATTTAAACAGTTTGAGTGTTAAGTGATGAACAAGAAGCTAAACTAAACTGTCAGAGTAAGAGAACTTGGTTCTCCTTCAGCCACATCATCTGTTTTCAGACCTGTTCAGAACCCCTCTTACTGTTACTCCAGATGCAGGTTCTTATTTAGGAGTGTTTTGTTTGTTTTCTTTATTTATTTGATCAGGACAGTACACATTAATGAACAATCATATACAAATTGTACACAAATTGTAAATGTGCTAGATTGTAGCAAAACTGGTAATTTTCATCAGTGTTTGGTTCTGATTCTGTAGCCTCTTATCTTCAGGAATGTTCCTGACTAAGAGACATGTTCTGAAAGAATACCATCAGCAGCTGTGATCAGAACTGGTTCATAAAAAGATCTTCAGGGAGATAATTTTATGAATAAATGTCATATTCATTCTGTTCCTGTTCGCCTATAGCAAAAATAACGAGTCCAAACACCCCTGTTAAAATACTTGTTTTTATAATGTAAACAATGAGACCACCTTTTCACCTTTAACCTGCAAAACTCAACTTAAAAACTAAAAATTCAAACAACACAATATAACCAGATTGCTGTAACAATCTGGTTGTATACCATATACTTTCATTTTTCCACTCAGTGATCTGTTTCCCATTGTTATGAGACTTTTAATCCCTCCCAGTAATCTGTTTCTTAACTATATTATTTGAATTGGGTTCCTCCTATGTGATGATGAGCCATCTGTAGGGAGTTTAAAAAGTAATCATCTATTTGAGTTTTACATCTTTTTGTTTCAGACTCAGCTTCACTCCACTTCATAGTTTAGTCACAGCCATTTCCTCCCCGATCCACTTCCTTCCTCCATTTCCTGTTAACTCAATACCTTTGGACTCTGACCAGAACCCAGCTAAACCCAGCAAAACCTCCTGCAAAGAGCCCACTCAGAGCTTTTAACTCCTTCAGGGCTTTTTTGTTCCAGTGAGCTCTAAAGCCCCAATTTAACATTTGAGCAGAGTGACGAAGAAACAGCAGTAAACAGACTGTTATTGATGAGCTGTGACAGAGTTACTGTAAACTCACCCCCAGCATAGTTCCCTCCATGGCTCATCCAGAG